>CM051237.1:450442200-450754700 GCA_027917425.1 Gastrophryne carolinensis
CCCAGGTTAGTTATAAAATGGTCTGAGCGGCTGCCACCCCTCCTTTGTTTCTTTTGAATTTGTGCAAGCACATGGTGTGTGGGGTCTAGGCTGTATTGCAAGGTCTTTGACCCTTCCACCCCATGGCTTGCACTTGAGAGGTTTAGGGCAACCTCAGGTAAGCCTGCTCCCAATTTATCTATTGCACTGTATGTCCCAGATGGGCTCTCAGAGATTAGAGTTAGGACTGCACCCCACAGAGGCACTTTGGCGTAGTGGTGCAGCTTAAGCATACTTCTGCAGATGTGTGTGACCGAGTCCTCTGTTTTTAACCAAGTTTAGAGACAGATTATAGGTTGGCCTGCAAGCTGACAGGGTTGAGTGCTGTGGCTCCTTTAAGACTTGTATGCGGGCTTGTAGCCCGCAGGGCCACAAAAGCTGGCCCCTGCACCCTGTTTCTACAAGCCCTGCATAGCTGGTCCCGGGCTGGTTACTTTGGGTAAGGGGGACCCCATGTCATTTTTTGGTGATTTTTAAGGGTTTTTAACAGTGGGTGGGGATCCCCAAGGAATAATGCATAACTTAAATTACTGCAGCTTGCAGAATTTTGCGGCCAAAAGCAGCATCCGCTGAGGCCCGCACATCAACCTTGTAAAACTTAGAAAAAGTATGCACAGAAGACCAAGTCGCAGCCTTGCAAACTTGTTCAACAGAAGCCTGGTGCTAAAAAGATCAGGAAGCTCCAATAGCACGAGTAGATTGAGCGGTGACACGAAAAGGGGGAACCTTCCCCTTAGCCATATAGGCCCCAATGATGGCCTGACGTATCCACCTACTAAGGGAAGATTTGGCAGGAGCAAAACCCTTCTTGGGCCCAGAAGGCACAACAAAAAAGGCATCGTCTTGAGGAAGGCCGAAGTAGTAACTAAATAATACTTAAACACAACGAACTACATCCAAAGAATGTAAGACCCTTTCCTTGTCGTTACTAGGTTTAGGACACAAGGAAGGAAGAACTATATCCTGATTTAGGTGGAAAGCAGACACCACCTTAGGAAGGAAATCAGGTTTAAAACGGAAAACAACCTTATCTTGATGCCTCTCAAAATAAGGGGCTAGAATAGACAAAGCCACCAGTTCAGAAACTCGGCGGACAGAAGTAATAGCAACCAAAAAGGCAACCTTCTGAGTAAGAATAGGAATATCCTGCAAAGGCTCAAAGGGAGCAGCCTGCATAGCTGAAAGCACCAGGTTAAGGTCCCAAACAGGAAGCATAGGTTTTCTGGGAGGCCGCACATGCGCGACTCCTTGGAAAAAGGTCTTAACCAAAAGGATGAAGAGTAAACGACCCTTGAAAGAAAATAGCCAAGGCAGAGACTTGCCCTTTCAAAGTACTAATCTGGAATCCCATATCCACACCTCGTTGCAGATATTCCAGAATTCTAGGAATAGAAAATACTCCTACAGGGCATTGCCCTGGATTCACACCAATCAATATAGGACCTCCAAGTCCTATAATAAATGACAGACGAAGACTTCTTCCTAGCTCTAATAAGAGTCTGAATAACCGCATCAGAAAGACCTTCTTCTTTCAAGATGGAGACTTCGGCAGCCATGCCGTCAAAGCCAGCATTTGTAAATTGGGGTAACAAAGTTGACCCTGAGTGATGAGATCTGGAAGAAGAGGCAGATGGAAACGATCCACTGCCAGCCTTACGACGTCTGCGTACCACAGACGTCTTGACCACCTTGGCGCCACCAGAATTGCTGGCGCCTCCTCCAGTACTAACTTGCGCACCACCTTGCTGATCATGGAGAATGGGGGAAACAGATAGAGGAACCCCAGATCCTTCCAGGCCAGAGACATGGCATCCGCTGCCACTGCCAGAGGATCCTGGGATAGAGACACAAAAGCTGGCAGCTTGTGATTGTGACGAGAAGCAAACAGGTCCAACCGTGGAGTCCCCCACTTGTGACAGAGGAACTGAAAGACCCTTGGATTGAGAGACCATTCTCCCTGGCGAGAACATCCCCTGCTCAGGGAGTCTGCCTCCACATTCTCTATCCCCGGAATGTAAACTGCTGATATGCAGGGAACATTGATCTCTGCCCACTGAAGGATCCGAGACACTTCCCGGAGGGCACCCCAACTGCGAGTCCCTCCCTGGTGATTGATGTATGCAACAGCTGTTCGGTTGTCTGACCGAATCTGAACTGGCAGACCCTGTAAAAAAGCTCTAATACATTGATTGGAGAATGAGCCTCCTGGGGCCCCCACAATCCTTGGAACTGATGCTTCTTCCAGAAGCCCCCCCAGCCCACCAGGCTGGCATCCGTGGTAACCAGTTCCCAACGCAGAGTCAGAAATGACTTGCCCTTCTGGAGGTTGTGCAATATTAACCGCCACTGAAGGGACTGCAAAACGTGGGGAGACAATAGACAAGTCTAATTCAATGATAGTGGGCACCTGTCCCACTTTGCCAAGAGGAACAGCTGAAGCGTCCCTATGTGAAACTGGGCAAACAGGACTGCCTCGAATGCAGCTACCATCAATCCCACTAGTCTCATTCCTAGACGGATAGACTGACGAGGGTTGGACAGGAATAGACGAATCAAGTCCTGAATCAGAACCATTTTGGACTGAGGAAGAAAAACCTTGGCCTGAAATGTATCCAGAAACAGGCCCAGGAAGGGAATTTCCCTGGATGGACAGAGAGAGGATTTGGGGTAACTTATTACTCATCCAAACCTCTCTAGCGTAGAGACCACCGTCCTGGTGTCCAACTCTGATTGTTCGAGGGAGGAGGCCGCGATAAGAAGATCGTCCAGAAAAGGCACAATGCGGATGCCCTGGACCCTAAATATAGCCATCACTCCTGCCAGCATCTTGGTAAAGACTCTTGGGGCCGAGGTAAGGCTGAATGGCAGGGCCACAAATTGATAATGCTGGTCTTCTATTGAGAACCTGAGAAATCTCTGGTGACCCGGAAAAATAGGAATTTGCAAATAAGCATCCTTGATGTCTATGGATGTCATGAAGTACCCCTGACGGAGAGCATTGATCGTTGATCGCAGAGACTCCATGCGGAATTTTCTGAAACGGATAAATTGATTGAGTCTCCTTAGGTCTAGGATAGGCATAACAGAGCCGTCCTTTTTTGGGTACCGTGAATAGGTTGGAGTAAAACCCCAAACCCCTTTCCGCTGGAGGCACTAGACAGATGCCATGTTTAACAGATTCGCTACTGCTGCCCGCTGTCCCTGTGCAATTGCCAGATCTGACGGCATCTGAGACATGAAAAATCTGGAAGGAGGCCGGGACTCGAATTCCAGTTAGTAACCGGAAGAGACTACTTCCAGAACCCAATTGTCTGATACCTCCTGAACCCAGACCTGGAAGAAGAACCGCAGCCGTCCCTCCACCCATAAGGGTGAGGGCGTCCCCTCATTGTTGGGCAGGCTTAGTGGCAGATTTGGTTTTGGACCCCCAATTCTGACTTGGACGGCCACGTCCCTTTCCTCTATTCCGTGCATTCCCTCTAGGGGCTGAAAAGGCCGATCCTCTACCGGATCTAGACCCCCGAAGGAAGGGTTAAAAGAGGTCACTCCACGAAAGGAACGACGTCGTTTCTTATGCTGAGGTAATTTACCTCCTTTAGTGACAGAATCCAATTTTTTCTCCAAAGAGGCGCAATCCCACAAAAGGGAGCGCTGTAAGCGATTTCTTGGCTACAATATCAGCTGCCCACTGCCGCAACCATACTGACCGCTGGATGGCGACTAACAAGGCAGAGGTTCTGCTGCACATGAGCAGAGTATCATCTAAGGCAGAAAGAACAAAAGATGCAAACATCTCACATCGCTTAAGAGCGGCGTACTCATCAGAGGCCGGATCAAGCCCGGAGTAATTCATTAGGTCTCTCACAACAGACCTAATAGCCACTGTCATGAGTGCTGAAGCACCAACAGGCAGCAAGACCGAGCCCACACTGAAAAAAGCGTGGCACGCCATTTGATCAATATGCTTATCCTCTCCATCTTTAAGTGTAGTGGAGTCAGGAGAATGCAACACAGAAGAATTGGATAAATTAAGCACAGGGGCATCCACCACAGGTGGTGATGACCAACGCTTAACAGTATCAGCTGGGAAGGGATATTTCTTGTCCCAGCCCAAGGGAATGCCAGGAAGCCACGCAGGCTTCTCCCATTCTTTAAGAATAATTTCATCAAAATGCTTTTGATTTGGAAATTCTAAACAAGGTTTAGAGACTCCAAAGAATTCCCCTTTTTGAGGAGGGACTACTTCAGGAGGAGTGATAACCAAAACCTCAAATAACTGAGCAAGAGCCTTTGGGGTATCCACAACACTAGCTTCACCCTGCTCAATCACAGTACCAACAAATTGCTGTTCATCAGAAACATCTGATTCCTCATATAATTCTCCTTCTTCTAACTGAGAAGGATCAGACCAATAAAGCATTTCACAATTATCTGACTCACTTACCGGAACGGCCTGAGTCAAATGTTTCTTTTTAGCTGAGGCCTTCTTGGCCACAGAGCTAGACATTAATTTTTCAAGATGAGCCAATCTGGCACATAAATCAGAATGCGACTCACCACCCATGACAATATCACTGGGGGTACGGACAAGACATGGTGGAGTAGGGAATAAAGCAGAAGCCGCAGACGCCGAAGCCTGGGCCCCAGTTTGCTGCATAATAGTTAATTGAGCACAAGGGAAGCAAAGAATTGCGTTATCCACAACAAGGGATGCCCCACATCCAAAACATTGCCGAGTCTGTGCAGAGGGAACTGCATGCCCGTTGTCCTGAGATGCCTCCATATGGTGTTTAGTATTATACTATAATTGATTATAGTCGCCAAGTATATAGGGGATTTACGCAATTGCTACCCGGGATGCCCCTTTAAATAGTCCCAAGTGGGAGGATATTAACACAAATGGACCCCCAAATAAGGCTTTAAGGGCCAAAGACCAGGAGAAACCCCCTTTTAAAATAAAGAGTTTCTACCTACAAAGAAAACAAACAGTCACCAATGCACACAATACAATAAATGACAAAGCATGAAAAACATGGCAGAAAACTCCCTTCAGCAAGCTGAGGGGTAGTCACAGCACCAAAAGTATCCTACTTGTAACCTGTGCCAGAGTCTTCTGGGCAAATGGAGAAATCTGTCCCACACTTGTTTCCTGATTGAAGATTTCAAGGGCCATCAGGCTGGCTGACTTGATGACACAGCTCATGGTTAGGATTAAGTATTCCAAATAAAGGAAGGTGTCAGATTAGAACCCTAGTAAGGATTGTCTAGGGAAGACCATAGGGAAGCAGCAGGAACCAGGCAGACAAAGAGCACACCAGGTGCTCTGGGAATGAAATGATGCTGTGTGCCTAAGCTCCGCCCACCCCCAGAATCACATGACCAAGAATGGAGGGAAATTCAAATCTGAACACAGCCAGAAACAAAGAGCTTTAAAAAGGTAAGCAAAAAGGAATGCTTCCTAGACAGAAATAGGAAAATCTAAATAAAACATATCCTATTAAATAGTATAGTAAACATACATAATAATATATATGTAACAAAGATTTTATAAATTTTTTTTTTTTGTGTGCATGGTGACAAATAAGCCCAGATAACGCCCCCCCCCCCCCCTTTTTACCCCAGCAGGGTAAAGGAGAACTAAAGAGGAGAGGATAGAAATGCACCCATAAGGCACAAGGGGATTATAAAGGGACACGGGCATCCCATGCCGGGAACACCAACCCGGAAACCACCTACCCACATTTGGGTCTCACGGAGGAGTAAAACTCCTGTATACACCAGAAGGTGTATGTATCTACCTTTGCCTGAACCATACAGCCAGGGCTGGGAGGCATACAATATAACCAAACAGGTTTAAAGAGTTTCAGACAGAAATAGAGAAAAAAAGGGGCCGGGAGCAAACCCGGCTACCTGCAGCTTGAAGGAGAGTCATCTTCTGAATGCTTTGCCGACTGCAGAGACAAAAAGACTGAGGAATAGTGGGAGGAACCCAGTACTTATGGACCAGGAGGGGCTCCTTTTTTCCATGTCATTTCTGCAAGATCGCCCTCTACAGGCCGGGTTCCCCAAGTGTCATGAATATTTGGAAGTGGGGTGTGTGACATACTAGGAATAATCCTGGAGCAATGCTGAGATCTCTACCGACAACCTGCTTTTAGCATAGCTCTTCATCTGAGGTTAACCCTAAGTCTTGGTTAAACCGGACCTTCAGCATGATTTATTGAAAAGCCCAAACCCTTAAAATATATTCCCCAGCATCTAAAATTAATATATTTTAAGTTTTTAGTCACTTACTTATTATTTCTTTCCCTCCACTGGGTTGCAACTGTTCAGGACTTTAGGATACGGGCGCCACCAGAGAGTGGGATAAAGTAAAGGGGGGTGGGTTCTAGCTGTGCTTTGTTCAGACAGAGCAGAGCTGGGGTCAGGAAAAGGTCAGCAGTCCCAGAATGCTGAGCAACACAGTCAGAAGGCACTTCCTGTTTGCAGGCTGCCTGATGTTCCATGAGCCGCCGTATTGGATGTTTAAAGGCTCATAACATGCAGTAGATGCAGGTAGGATGATTCTTAATGTGATCAATCTGTATGTACAGGGTGTGGAAAACATATAAGATATGCTCTTATTCAGAGTGAAGGACCGCTTTAAAAGTGGACCAACACCCAGGATTTTGACTATCCTGGGTTTTGGTCCACTTCGGTGGGGCACCCCGATTGGGGGTGCCCCGCTGTGTGAAACCCCCCAGAAAGCCCCAAAAACTCACCTGTCCCCGCTCCCACGTGACCGCTGCAGCCAATCCCCGCCGACGGCCAAGCGAGGTCAGTCACCGGACAAGCGAGTGCGCCTGCCGCCGCCTCCCACGCATCACTCTTACAGGGAGCGTGCCCGCGCCGGCCATTCACAAACGGTCAGCGCGGGTGCGCGCCCTGCTAGAGGGATGCGCGAACGGCAACGGCGGCTCGCGCATGTGCCGCTGGATCGAGGAGCAGGTAGGGATTTCGGGGGCTTTCTGGGGGGTTTCACACAGCGGGGTACCCCCGATCGGGGTGCCTCGCAGGCCTGATGCTGATCGGCCCGGGAATCTTATAGATTCCCGGGCCGATCAGCATCGGGTGTTGGTCCAGTTTAAGAGAATTCTCACCTGAGGAGATCTGAGCCTCACTATTCTCCCTTTCTGGCTGCCTAACTGTGGCCGTAGGAGTGGCCAGAGGGTAGCAGAACCTATGAAGGTGGAATAGGAAACGGAGGTATCCCTGAAGTATTGTTCTCACAGCTGACCTGCATACTTCCAGAATGGACGCCATATTGGCTTTCATGTTGCTCAGAATATCCACCAGATAACTGGCAGCTTCATTGCCCGAATTATGCTCTAAGCAGACCTTGCAACAAACTGTTTCAAGAATCTGGCAAGATAGCGAGACAATGCAGAGCCTAGTGGTCTTAGCCTCCTGAGACTTAAAGCGGACCTTCACTCTGAATAAGAGTCTATCTTATATGTTTCCCACACCCTGTACATACAGATTGCTCACATTAAAAATCATCCTACCTGCATCTACTGCATGTTATGAGCCTTTAAACATCCAAGATGGCGGCTTATGGAAGCTGCCATCTTATCAGGCAGCCTGCAAACAGGAAGTGCCTCCTGACTGTGCTGCTCTGCATTCTGGGACTGCTGACCTTTACCTGACCCCAGCTCTGCTCTGTCTGAGCAAAGCACAGCTATAACCCCGCCCCCCTGTACCTTATCCCACTCTCCTCTCCTCAGTAAGTGTGATGCTTCTGAGTCAAGATGGCGGCGCCCGTATCCTAAATTCCTGAACAGAGTTGCAGCCCAGTGGGGGAAAGAATAATAAGTTAGTGACTAAAAACGTAAAATATATTAATTTTAGATGCTGGGGAATCGTTTAAGAGTTTGGGATTTTCATTAAATCACGCTGAAGGTCCGGTTTAAGATTTGTATTTCTCCTTCTCTTAGGCTTTTTCCTTGGGCTTAAAGCAGACCTTCACTCTGAATAAGAGCCTATCGTATATGTTTCCCCCACCCTGTACATAGAGATTTCTCACATTAAAAATACCATTTTGTGAGTACTCACCTGTAAAATGGATATTGTCAGTGTGTCACACACCCCGCTTCCCCTTTAATTCTTACGATAGGGTTACTCCACCAGCAGGTGGCGACGTTGCAGAGAGAAGTCTTGAAAACGAGCCCCTTCCGGCCTACATATACCTGAGACCTCCCACCAAACACCCAGTGAATTCAAACAGCAGTAAGACAGGTACCAGGAAATCCAACGGTAACCTCAAAATAAAACAAAGGAAAGCTTCACCATATAGAGGATCCAGGACACCAAAAAGGGCGGGTGAAGCGGGGTGTGTGACACACTGACAATATCCATTTTACAGGTGATTACTCACAAAATGGTATTATTCTCAGTGTGTCACACACCCCACTTCCCCTTTAATTCTTACGATAGGGACATCCAAAAGCAGTGTCCACAAGGGGTGGGTATCCGACAGCAAAATGAAGCATAACTTAAACGACTGCAGTCTGCAGAACCTTGCGGCCAAACACAGCATCCGCTGAGGCCCGCACATCAACCTTGTAAAACTTAGAAAAAGTATGAACAGAAGACCAAGTAGCAGCCTTACAAACTTGTTCAACAGAAGCTTGGTGCTGAAAAGCCCAAGACGCTCCAACAGCATGAGTAGAATGAGCAGTGATACGAAAAGGGGGAACCTTCCCCTTGGCCGAATAGGCCCCAACAACCGCCTGACGAATCCATTTGCTAATGGAAGAATTGGCCGGAGCCAAACCCTACCTAGGCCCACAGGGCACAACAAAAAAAGGCATCAGTCTTACGAAAAGGAGAAGTAGTAATCAAATAGTACTTAACACAGCGTACTACATCCAAACAATGCAAAACCCTCTCCTTGTCATTCTTAGGCTTAGGACACAGGGAGGGAAGAATAATATCCTGATTCAAATGAAAAGCAGAAACAACCTTAGGAAGAAAGTCCGGTTTGAAACGAAAGACCACCTTGTCCTGATGCCTCTTGAAGTAGGGTGCCTGAATCGACAAGGCCGCCAACTCCGAGACATGCCGAAAAGAAGTGATAGCCACCAAGAAGGCAATCTTCTGAGTCAAGGTAGACAGAGCAATATCCTGCAAGGGCTCAAAGGGAGGAGCCTGAAGAGCAGAAAGAACCAAGTTCAAGTCCCAAACAGGGAGTAATGGCTTCCTGGGAGGCCGCACATGCGTAACCCCCTGGAAAAAAGTCTTAACTAAAGGATGAAGCGCAAAAGGCTTCTGAAAAAAGATAGACAAGGCACAAACCTGCCCCTTCAAAGTACTCAGCTGGAGACCAGAGTCCAGCCCTGATTGCAAAAAATCCAGAAACCGAAAAGACCCTACAAGGCAAAGATCTAACCTCACACCAAGCAGTATAGGCTCTCCAAGTCCTATAGTAGATGGTAGAAGAAGACCTCTTCCGGGCACAGATCAGAGTCTTAACAACCGAGTCAGAAAAACCCTCCTCCTTCAAGATGAAGGTTTCAGCAGCCAAGCCATCAAACCCAGCGTTGGTAAATTGGGGTAACACAACCGACCCTGAGTGAGCAGATCGGACCGAAGAGGCAGAACGATCTGATCCACCGCCAGCCGAACGATGTCTGCGAACCATAATCGCCTTGGCCACCTTGGAGCCACGAGAATGGCGGACACCCTTTCCAGAGCCAGCTTCCGTACCACCTTGCCTAGCATGGGTATCGGAGGAAAAAGGTACAGAAACCCCAGATCCCCCCAGCTCAGGGACATGGCGTCCACCGCCAGAGGATCCTGAGAGAGCGACACGAAGGTTGGAAGCCTGCAATTGTGACGAGAGGCAAACAGGTCCACCTCCGGTGTCCCCCACCGGAGACACAGCGACCGAAAAAACTTGAGGATGGAGAGCCCATTCTCCCAGACGGGAAGAGCACCTGCTCAACAGATCCACTTCCCTGTTTTCCACACCCGGAATGTAAACTGCCGAGAGACAAGGAACATGGGCCTCCGCCCAGGTCAGGATCAGGGACACCTCTCTGAGGGCACCCAGACTGCGAGTCCCTCCCTGATGATTGATGTAAGCAACCGCTGTCCGATTGTCCAAACGAACCTGAACCGGAAGGCCCAGAACATGCTGAGTCAAATGAACAAGAACCAGACGGATGGCTCTAATTCCAGAACATTGATGGGCAAGTGGGCCTCTCAAGGTCCCCACTGCCCCCGAAACTGAAGATCCTTCCAGAATCCCCCCCATCCCGAAAGACTGGCGTCCGTGGTGACAATTTCCCAGAGAGGAGTCAGGAAAGACCTGCCCCTCAAGAGATTGGTCGAGACCAACCACCATTGAAGGGACTGCCGGACCCGGGAGGACAACTGGAAGGGCCGATCCAGCGACCGTGGTCGCCGGTCCCAAGACGCCAACAGATGAAGCTGAAGCGTCCTTGTGTGAAATTGAGCAAAAGGAACTGCCTCGAAAGAGGCAAACATCAACCCTACCAGTCTCATCCCCAGACGGATGGACGGTCGAGGATTGGAAAGAAGGAACCGAGCCAATTCCTGAATCAGACAAATCTTGGATTGAGGCAGAAACACCACGTGTTGACAAGAATCCAACCGCATTCCCAGAAAGGACACCACCCTGGCCGGGGAGAGGGAGGACTTGGGAAAGTTGATCACCCAACCGAAGCTTTCCAGCGTGGAGACCACCGTCCTGGTGTCCATCTCCGATTGATTGAGAGAAGGAGCCATGATGAGAAGGTCGTCCAGATAAGGTACAACGCGAATGCTTTGAGATCTGAGAATGGCCATCACCCCTGCCAGCACCTTGGTGAACTTCATTACGAACCGAAGAAAACGTTGATGAGCCTGGCAGATGGGAACATGAAGGTAAGCATCCTTGATGTCTATGGACGTCATGAAGTCCCCCTGCCGAAGTGAACCGATGGCCGATCGCAGAGTTTCCATGCGAAACTTCCGAGTACGGATGAACCTGTTGAGGAACTTCAGATCCAGAACGGGGCGAACCGACCCGTCTTTCTTGGGGACTGTGAAAAGATTGGAGTAAAAACCCGAGGCCCACTTCCAAGTGCGGCACCGGTCGGATGAGCGCCATTTCCAGAAGATTCTTCACCGACGCCAGGAGCCCCTGCGCGGCCAAAGGATCGGCGGGCACCCGAGACCGGAAAAACCGTGAAGGAGGGCGAGACTCGAACTCCAGCTTGTAACCGGACGACACCACCTCCCGGATCCATCTGTCCGAAACCTCCTGGTCCCAAACCAGGGAGAAGTGTCGCAATCATCCCTCCACCCGCACGGGTGAGGGCACCCCCTCATTGCTGAGCGGGCTTGCCAGCAGGCTTGGGCTTGGTGCCCCAGGACTGACCGGGACGGCCACGGCCCCTCCCCCGGGTCCAACCTGCACCCCTGGTAGCGGGAAAGGAGGCCCCTCTGCCCGCTCTGACTCCCCAAAAGGAGGGACTAAAGGAGGCTGCTCCCCGAAAGGAACGACGCGGCCCCTTGCGTTGAGGCAACTTACCACCCTTGGTAACCGAATCCAATTTGTGGATACAAAAGGAAGAGCTGTAAGCGACTTCTTAGAGTTAAAGTCCGCCGTCCACTGGCGCAGCCACACTGACCGACGAATCGCAAACAGTGCCACGGTCCTGCTACACATCGCCAGCGCATCGTCCTGGGCGAACATGACAAAGGAAATAAACGACTCACACTGCTTGAGAGAACCGAACTCATCACAAGTGGGATCAATATCTGCGTACAAATCTCTAACAATGGACCTAACAGCCATCAGAAGCGCCGAAGCACAAACCGGCAGCAGTGCCGATCCAGCACTGATAAAACCATGGCGAGCCAATTGATCAATCAGACGATCCTCACCATCCTTAATGGTAGTAGTGTCAGGGGAGTGCAACACAGCCGTGTTAGACAGCCCCAACACAGGGGCATCGACGTCAGGGGGAACAGACCAAAGCTTCACCAAATCCTCCGGAAAGGGATAACGCTTATCCCAACTAGGAGGAACTCCAACAAGGCGCCTGGGTTGTTCCCATTCCTTAAGGACAACCCTCACAAAGTTTTGTTGCCTGGGAAACACCAAACACGGCTGGGGCACATCAAACAACTCACCCTTTGGCGGGGGGACCGCCTCAGGCGGATCCAAAGCCAAAATCTCAAACATTTGAGCCAAAATGGAAGGAGTGTCAAGGAACACCCCCGCAGCCTGATCGCCAGCGTTACCAACCAATTGCTGGTCTACAGGCTCGTCCGACTCCTCTAGGAGCTCCCCCTCCTCAGCCGGGGGACAATCGGACCAATCCAATACTTCGAACACCTCATCCTCCGGAACAGGCGACGCCGGAGAAAGGTGCTTCCGCTTAGCCGTAGCCTTCTGAGCCACCGCGGCGGAAACTATTTTCTCGAGGCTGGCCAATCGTGCACACACCTCGGATTGCGAATCCCCACCTTTGACAACGTCACATGGGGTCTGGAATAGGTGGGGGGGGGGGTAGCAGATGATGGAGGTTGCGAGAAGCCAGAAGCCGGAGTGCCGGACTGGCGCGCAATATTCCGCTGTGCACATGGAATACATATTATGATATCATCGCCTGGGAGCGGAGCCCCACAACCCCCACACAGCCTGGATAGCCCCGAAGAGCCGTTTCCGGTAATGTCGGAAGCCTCCATATGGTGAATTTACTTGAGCAAGCCTCAAAGCCTCAAAGCCCTCCTCAGCAGTCCGGACACAGCAGCAACTCCGGAGGAGGGAAGACGCAGGGCGGGCCGGACAGAGCGTGCGAAGCGCTCTGGCCCCGCCCCCGTCACGTCGGCACAGCGCGGGCCGCGTCAACGCGGCCCCGCTCCCTAGAGACGAGCACCACGGCTTCGCCGTATGAGCGAGGCGGGTGCCCGCAAACAAAAAAGGCATCCCACCCGCCCTAAAGAAACATACATACCACTGGACCAACAGGGACACCCGGAAAAGGAGTCCCCGCAGAGGAACACCTGCGGCCCCACATGCTAACAACAGTGTTTAAAACATACAGACACATGCAAGCAAGGCACCCCCCCCCCCACGCTAAGGGAGAAGGGACCAGGCGAGGGAAGGCTAGGCTAAAAAAGGGGGGGACCGGGACGGGGCATCCCAAATCCGGATCACCAGCCGGATAACCGCGTTGCCCCACGCGTGGGGACGAGCGGAGGAGATAATCTCCTAGGCACCATGAGGTGCCATCTACCATTGCCCAGCCAGCAGCCTAGGCTGGGAGGCTTCCAATATCAACTAAGTGAACAAAAAACAAGTAGCTGGGCAGAAATAGACCATGGGGGGATGCCGGGGACTGACCCCGGCTACCTGCAAGCAGGAGACTTCTTTCTTCTGTCTTGTCGCATCTTGCAGAGAGAAAACACTGGGTGTTTGGTGGGAGGTCCCAGGTATATATAGGCCGGAAGGGGCTAGTTTTCAAGACTTCTCTCTGCAACGTCGCCACCTGCTGGTGGAGTAACCCTATCGTAAGAATTAAAGGGGAAGCGGGGTGTGTGACACACTGAGAATAATCACCCTACCTGCATCTACTGCATGTTATGAACCTTTAAACATCCAAGTTGGCGGCTCATGAAGCATAAGGCAGCCTGCAAACAGGAAGTGTCTTCTGACTGTGTTGCTCTGCATTCTGGGATTGCTGTCCCTTCCCCGACCCCAGCTCTGCCCTGTCTGTGCAAAGCACAGCTATAACCCCGCCCCCTACACTTTATCCTGCTCTCCTCTCCTCCGTATGTGTGATACTTCTGAGGCAAGATGGCGGTGCCCATATCCTAGAGTCTTGAAGAGAGTTGCAGCCCAGTGGTGTAAAGAATAATAAGTGACTAAAAACTTGAAAGATATTAAGGGTTAAGGGCTTGGGCTCTTTATTAAATCATGCTGAAGGTCCGGTTTAATACTCTGCTTTTAGGGGGACCACTGAGCAATAAACACTCAGGCCACTCAGCCTCCACACCCTGGCCCCCATAGACCATAGCTTAAAAAATAAAAAGGTCAGGGGTCCCCCCACCCCTGAAGAGGATGGACCCCATGTCCATTTTTCTTTTAAAGTGGACCAAAACCCAGGATTTTGACTATTCTGGGTTTTGCTTTGCCCCTCTGTGTGAAACCCCCTAGGTCGTCCGATCTCACTCACCCATCCTCAGTCCTATGGGGCATGTGCAGCCTTTCGTCCAGTCAGCGCACTTGGTGGCCGCATCCCCCGCTACCCTTTAACAGGGAGCATGCCCACGCTGGCCATTCACAAATGCCTGGCACGGGCCCTGCTAAATGGATAGCAGCCACTGCTCATGCACGCGCCGTTGGAACGGGAACAAAGGTGAGTTTTTGGGTGACTTAAAGGGTTTGTCACAGTGGGGTATCCCAAATCTTGATGCCCCCAGGGGGTGTGAGTATGCCTGCCCTAGAGTCTCAGACTCCAGGGTGGGTTTTGGTCCACTTTAACTCTTGATACTGCTTATAGTAGTTATATTTTATTTGAACTCTTTTCAATTTGTGGGGTCTCCTAGGCAAGAATGGGGAACCAACGATACATATGTGGTACTGTTGTCATCTGATGTAATTGGGCTTTTACACGCAATATGGGTTTCTTCGAATAAAATTTTTTTTATTTTAAAAAATGGACAAATGTTCAAAAAATATTTTTTTCCAACTATACAAAACAAGACATTTTATGTATGTTAAAGCCCCCCCCCCCAAAAAAAATATGTATATAATTTTCCTGGAAATTCCTGCAAAAATCACAGCTAACCCTTTAAGTGCCAACCTACCTCGAGATGTTATCACCCTCTGTTGCCAGACCATTTTTTACTATTTTGCACAATACGTGTTGAATTTGTGATTTTTGAAGGGATTTCCCAGGAAAATTATATATTCTTTTTTTGTGGAATCTGGGCTTTAAAGTGGACTGAAACCGAGCCAAGATCGGCCCAGGATTCTAAGATCCATTCCCTCCCCCCGGGGCATCCAAAATCAGAATGCCCTGCTGTGTGAAACCCCCCAGGACGCACGCTACACTTACCTTACTTCCCGGTCCAACGACGCATGCGCCGCAGTGAGGTGAGTTGATGCGGGAGATCTGGGGGGTTTAACATAGCGGGGGCACCCCAGATAGGTGCCCGGGGGGGGGGGGGGGGTTCGGGGGAAGGACCAAAACCCAGGCTAGTCATAATCCTGAGTTTTAGTCCACTTTAACATAAAATGTCGTTTGTCACGTTTTAGTGTATACTCAATATTTTGCATGAAATATGTATTTGTATGTTTTTTGTAATAAAAAACAATAAAATCATATTGGATGTAAAAGCCCTATTTCTCCCGATTACAACAGTACCACATATGTATTGGTAGACACCTTTTTTTTTACCAAGGAGACAAAAAGCGCTTTTGGAGATTTGCAGATAAAACTGCTATGCGTACCTTGAAATTTTTTCAAGAAAAAACAACCCTTTACATTTGAAATACCCCCTTCCCCCCCATAAATATATATTCTCTGGAAGTACACACCTCAAGCTTTCTAGGTGTACCAGGCTTGTTGACATGGGTGCAGTTTTATGGAAGCAATCCCTTGATGAATGCTTTGGTTGCAAACAATTATGAAAAAAGAATAAAAAAGCAGAATCAAAACAACATTTTCCTAAAAAAAAAAACAAGAAGAGTTGCCAAAGTAAAGCATGCGCGTAATGGTAATTTTACTTAAAAATTTCAGCTCTGCAGTTTAGTAGCGATTTTTCAACCAAAATAACCCTTTACATTTGAGATAGCCTCCACAAACTCTATATACCGTATATACTCGAGTATAGGCCGACCCGAATATAAGCCGAGGCACCTAATTTTACCACAAAAACCTAGAAAAAGTTATTGACCCGAGTATAAGCCGAGGCGGCTTTTTTCAATTGGAATTGGAGTTGATTTGAGGAATCACCCCTGACCACGCCCCCAGCCATCACCTAAGAATTAAATAAAAATAAATAATAATAATACAGTGAGGGGCATCCCTTGTTACAGACATTCAGGTGTAACACAGCACACACACAACATACACACAGCACACACAACACAGCACACAATACAGCACACATACACACACAGCACACATACAATGCACACAACACACACACTCACCAGTTCAGCTCCTGCACAATCTTCAGCGAGGCTCCTTCCAGCCAAGGCGACGGTGCGGGACAGAGTGAGGACGGCGCGGGACGACGGCATGGGACGCGGGCAGTGGCGTAACTAAATGTGACGGGGCCCTGGTGCAAACATTAAATGGGGCCCATTTAAGCCTCATACAGTAAACTTTTTTTCTGTCTTTTAACCCAATTGGATGCAGCTAGACAACACAAGACTGAAACAGCAGAGACAGATGGAGCCTCCTTTCTCTAAATGATGCCATGTGAGCACAAATATGATAAATAAGGTGGAGAAGCTGCAAAGATGGGGCCCCCTGACCTCCTGGGCCCCAGTGCAGCCACACCCCTCAAGTTACGCCCCTGATTGTAAGCTCTTCTGCATACTTAGCAAGCTCACCCTAACAGACTGCAAACTTTTGTCATTAATTACACAAGCGGAGCTCCTATAAATTAGGGATAGGTGATAGGAACGCTGCAGAGGTCCTAACCCTGCCACTGCAGAAGTGTGAAGCGGTGTGAAGTACTTACGTGCCCTCAGTCGTACCGCCAGTCGCAATGGCGACCCCTATAGCTACGCCCCTGGACGCGGGGCAGAAGAGCCGCCTTGAGGCTTCAGAACTCGGCGGGGAGATCAGTACACCCAGCGCGAGGTGGGTGTACCAAGATGGCGGCCGCCGCGCTCCGCGCCGCCACGTCACTGAGGCCCGGGCCGCCATCTTGGTACACCCACCTCGCGCTGGGTGTACTGATCTCCCCGCCAAGTTCTGAAGCCCCGGCGGCTCTTCTGCCGCTTCCTCCGCCCCCTCGCTCAGGTAAGTCAGGTTACTGACTCGAGTATAAGCCGAGGCTGCTTTTTTTCAGCCCAAAAAGTGGGCTGAAAAACTCGGCTTATACTCGAGTATATACGGTATTCCCTGAAAGTACACACATTAAGCTTTCTAGGCATAGCCAGCTTGTTGTAGTGGGCTCATCTTACTGTAAGTAACCCCCTAAAGAATGAGAAGGTATAAAAAAGCAGCATAAAAAACACTTTCCTAAAATATCAATATGCAAACAATCAAGAAACAAGCTAAATCTGAAAGTGCAAGGTACCCTGAGCAGAACAATACCCAACATGCATAGGTAACCCTTTAAACTGCCAGCCTACCTGAGATTTTGTCACCCTCTGTTGAAAGGTCAAGTCTTGTTTATCATTTCCAGAGTTTAATATTTTTGAGTGAATAATGTAAAGAAAAATTGCCTTATTTTAAATAAAAAATTTAATTTATTGAAGAAAACTATATTGCATGTGAAAGCCCGATTTCTTGTGATTACAACATATGTATCAGTAGCCCCCATTCCTGCCCAGGAGACCCCCCAAACTGAAAAGAACACTTCATAATATTTACAATTATTGCCTTATTTTAAATAAAAAATTTAATTTATTGAAGAAAACTATATTGCATGTGAAAGCCCGATTTCTTGTGATTACAACATATGTATCAGTAGCCCCCATTCCTGCCCAGGAGACCCCCCAAACTGAAAAGAACACTTCATAATATTTACAATTATTGCCTTATTTTAAATAAAAAATTTAATTTATTGAAGAAAACTATATTGCATGTGAAAGCCCGATTTCTTGTGATTACAACATATGTATCAGTAGCCCCCATTCCTGCCCAGGAGACCCCCCAAACTGAAAAGAACACTTCATAATATTTACAATTAAAGTACAACTAGTATCCACACTATAAATTATAAAAAATTAGCGTGTCCCACCCTCCAGAGGGGAGAACCACATACTTGGCATCAGCTATGGAGGCTTGTAGACCAGGGCGCAGTAGCTGGAACTTAAGGCAGACAAAAACCCAAATTTTTAACTATTTTGAATTGCTTCCCCCCATGTATAGTAACTTTTGCCTATCCTTACTGCTCTTACCTCATTCTGATCCCTAAATAATGGCGTCTGTTTTAGCTGTAAAGCTCCGCCTCATCCATTCATTGCCACTGCTGTGTGTGGCAATGATGTAATTGCCACACAAATGCAATGACTGATCACCTGCCATCTTACAGAGAGGGATAGCAAAATAAATCTGTGTTCCAGGGCGATTTGATAAGCAAAAATACCATTTTGTGAATACTCACCTGTAAAATGGGTATTATAAGTATGTCACACACCCCACTTCAGACATTAATTCATTAACATGGGTACTCACCGCTAGGTGGCGCTGCTTTGCAGAGAAGTCCAGAAAAAGCAAGCCCCTCCCGGTCTATACATACCTGGTATCTCCTAACAATTCCCCAGTATTCAAACAGCAATAAAGGCAAGATACCAGGAGACCAAAACACAAAAGTAACCCTCAACTGTGAATAAACACAACTTCACCATATAAAGAACCAGGATACCAAAAAAGGGCGGGTGAAGTGGGGTGTGTGACATACTTATAATACCCATTTTACAGGTGAGTATTCACAAAATGGTATTATTCTAAGTATGTCACACACCCCACTTCAGACATTAATTCATTAACATGGGACATCCAACAGCAGTGTCCAAAATGGGGAGGGTATCCAACCAGGCAATAATGCAGAAACACTCAAAACCACTGCAGCCTGCAGAACCTTGCGGCCAAAAACAGCATCCGCTGAGGCCCGCACATCAACCTTATAAAACTTTGAAAAGGTGTGAACCGAAGACCAGGTAGCAGCCTTACAAACCTGCTCAACCGAAGCCTGGTGCTGAAAAGCCCAGGACGCACCAACAGCACGAGTAGAATGAGCAGTAACACGAAAAGGGGGAGCCTTCCCCTTGGCAGAATAGGCTCCAACAATCGCCTGACGAATCCATTTACTAATAGAAGACTTGGCCGGAGCCAAACCCTTCCTAGGCCCACAGGGCACCACGAAGAAGGCATCCGTCCTACGAAAAGGAGCCGTAGTACGCAGATAGAACTTGACACAACGTACCACATCCAAGCAGTGCAACGCACTCTCCTTGTCATTCCTAGGCTTAGGACACAAAGAAGGAAGAACAAGGTCCTGATTAAAGTGGACCAACACCCACGGGTGATCGGCCCGGGAATCTATAAGATTCCCGGGCCGATCACCCCCCACCCCGCGGGACATCCGAGATCGGGATGTCCCGCGGGGTGAAACCCCCCCCAAACACCCCAACTCACCTACCTTATCTTCGGCGGCGGCCGGCCGCCTCCCTCGCGCCCCTGTAGGCGTGCGCGCCTCCGCGCCGGCCGTCTGCGAATGGCCGGCGCGGGGGCGCGCGCGTTCAAAGTGACGCGAGGGAGGCGGCGGCGGCGGCCGCCGCTTAGACGTTCAAGATCTCCCCTTGTACGTCGGCGCTGGGAGCGGGGAGAGGTGAGTTGTTCGTGGGGTTCGGGGGGGTTTCACACAGCGGGGCACCCCGATCGGGGGTGCCCCACCGAAGTGGACCAAGACCCAGGATAGTCAAAATCCTGGGTGTTGGTCCACTTTAAGATGGAAAGCAGAGACCACTTTAGGAAGAAAGTCCGGCTTGAATCTGAAAACCACCTTGTCCTGATGTTTCTCAAAATAAGGGGCCTGAATCGACAGAGCCGCCAGCTCTGAAACACGCCGAACAGAAGTGATGGCCACCAGAAAGGCAACCTTCTGAGTCAGAGTAGACAAGGCAATATCCCGCAAAGGCTCAAAGGGAGGAGCCTGAAAGGCAGAAAGAACCAAATTCAAATCCCAAACAGGGAGCAACGGCTTCCTAGGAGGCCGCAAATGCGAAACCCCCTGGAAAAAAGTTTTGACCAAAGAATGGCTTGCAAAAGACCTCTGAAAAAAGATAGATAAGGCAGAAACCTGCCCCTTCAAAGTACTCAGCTGAAGACCAGAGTCCAGCCCTGACTGAAGAAAATCCAAAATCCTGGAAACGGAAAAGACCCGGCAGGGCAAAGATCTAGATTCACACCAATCAATATACGATCTCCAAGCCCTATAATAGATGGAAGAAGAGGATCTCTTCCTAGCACTAATAAGAGTCCGAATGACCGAATCCGAAAGACCTTCCTCCTTCAAGATGGAGGTTTCAGCAGCCAAGCCGTCAAAGCCAGCGTTGGTAAACTGGGGTAACACAACTGACCCTGAGTGAGAAGATCTGGCCGAAGAGGCAGATCGAGCTGATCCACTGCCAGACGAACGATGTCCGCGAACCACACCCGCCTTGGCCACCTTGGAGCCACGAGAATGGCGGGAACTCCTTCCTGAACCAGCTTTCGCAGAACCCTGCCCAGCATGGGAATCGGAGGAAACAGATAAAGAAACCCCAGATCCCTCCAGCTCAGGGCCATGGCGTCCGCCGCCAGAGCCAGAGGGTCCTGGGACAGTGACACGAACGTCGGAAGCTTGTGATTGTGAGGAGAGGCAAACAGATCCACCTCCGGCGTCCCCCACCGAAGACACAGTGACCGAAACACCTGGGGATGGAGAGACCATTCCCCCCGGCAGGACGAACACCGGCTCAGAAAGTCCGCCTCCGTGTTCTCCACTCCTGGAATGTAAACTGCCGAGATGCAAGGGACATGAGTCTCTGCCCAAACAAGAATCAGAGACACCTCTCTGTGGGCACCCAGACTGCGAGTCCCTCCCTGGTGATTGATGTAAGCAACCGCCGTCCGATTGTCCGACCGCACCTGCACCAGCAGGCCCTGCAAATGATGCGTCAATTGAGACAGAACCAACCTGATGGCTCGCAACTCCAGAAGATTGATGGGCAAGTGAGCTTCCAGAGGGTCCCACTGCCCCTGAAACTGAAGATCCTTCCAGAAACCTCCCCATCCTGACAAACTGGCATCCGTGGTGACAGTCTCCCAAAGCGGGGTCAGAAACGACCTGCCCTTCAGAAGATTGTCCGAGACCATCCACCACAGAAGAGACTGCCGAACCCGAGGGGACACCTGAAAGGACCGATCCAACGACGGCGGTCGCCGGTCCCAAGATGCCAAAAGATGAAGCTGAAGCGTTCTCGTGTGAAACTGCGCGAAGGGAACTGCCTCGAACGAGGCCACCATCAACCCCACCAGTCTCATCCCTAGCCGAATGGACGGGCGAGGATTGGAAAGAAGAAGCTGAGCCAATTCCTGAATCAAAAGAACCTTGGCCTGAGGGAGAAACACTCTGTGCTGGCAAGAGTCCAACGACATCCCCAGAAAGGTCACCACCCTGGCCGGGACCAGAGAGGACTTGGGGTAATTGATCACCCAGCCGAACCTTTCCAGCATAGACACCACCGTGCTGGTGTCCCTTTCCGCTTGACTGAAGGAAGGTGCCATGATGAGAAGATCGTCCAGGTAAGGCACAATGCGAATCCCCTGAGCTCTGAGCAGGGCCATCACTCCCGCCAACACCTTGGTGAACACTCTCGGAGCAGATGTGAGGCCGAACGGAAGAGCTACAAACTGAAAATGCCGATCCTCCACCACAAAGCGAAGGAACCTCTGATGAGGTGGAAAGATCGGAATGTGAAGGTAAGCATCCTTGATGTCTATGGACGTCATAAAGTCCCCCAGCCGAAGCGAACCGATCGCAGACCACAGGGTTTCCATGCGAAACTTCCGAGGACGAATAAACCTGTTGAGAAACTTCAAATCCAGGATCGGGTACAGTGAAGAGATTGGAATAATACCCGCGCCCCACCTCCGAAGGAGAGACCGGGCAAATGACTGCCAATTCCAGAAGATTCCTTACCGCCGCCAGGAGCCCCTGCTCGGCCGAAGGATCCGAAGGCACCCGAGACCTGAAAAACTTTGGAGGAGGGCGGGACTCGAACTCCAGCTTGTAACCGGCCGACACCACCTCCCGGATCCACCTGTCCGAGACCTCCTGGTCCCATACCCGGGAGAAGAGTCGCAACCGTCCCCCCACCCGTACGGGTGAGGGCGCCCCCTCATTGCTGAGCGGGCTTGGCCGCAGGCTTGGGCTTGGCGCCCCAGACGTGAACGGGACGGCCACGGCCTCTACCTTTAGGCCAACTGGCGCCCCTGGAGGCCGAGAAGCCCGCACCCCTGCCGGCTCTGGCTCCCCGAAAGGACGGATTAAAGGAGACCGCCCCCCGAAAGGAACGGTAAAATTTCTTGCGCTGAGGCAACTTGCCTCCCTTGGCAACAGAATCCAGCTTTTCACCAAAAAGCCTCAAACCCAAAAAGGGGAGAGCCGTAAGCGATCTTTTAGAATTAAAATCAGCCGTCCACTGTCTCAGCCAAACTGAACGACGAATAGCCACCAACAGAGCAGTAGCCCTGCCACACATCAACATAGCATCCTCCTGGGCGGCCAGAATAAACGACAAAAAGGATTCACAACGCTTAAGAACTAGAAACTCGTCACCGGTAGGATCAAGATCCACACATAAGTCCCTGCCCATAGACCTAACCGCCAATGACAGAAAAGCAGAAGCACAAGCAGGCCTCAAAACCGAACCCGCACAGACAAACCCATGACGGGCCAACTGATCAATCCGGCGATCCTCGCCGTCCTTGAGAAAAGTAGTGTCAGGGAGATGAACAGCTGCCGTATTAGACAGCCCCAAAACAGGAGCATCCACCTCGGGAGAGACAGACCAACGCTTCAACAAATCCGATGGAAAAGGATACTTCTTGTCCCAACTAGGCGGAACCCCGACAAGACGCGTAGGCTGCTCCCACTGCTTAAGGACAATGTCCTCAAAATGCTGTTGACTGGGAAAGTCCAAGCGCCGCTTGGACCCCCCAAAAAGCTGACCCTTAGGCCGAGGAGTAACTTCCGGCGGATCCAAATCCAAAACCTCAAACATTTGGGCCAAGATAGTGGGCGTATCAAGGGGGGGCCCCTCATCCAGGTCCCCCTCAGTGCCCGACAACTGCTGAACCTCGGCATCCTCTGACTCCTCAACAAGCTCACCCTCTTCAAGGGGACGAACCGACCAGTCCAGTACCTCAACTTCCTCATCTGAGTCCCGCGGAGGTGGAGACAGATGTTTCCGCTTGGCTGGAGCCTTCTGAGCGACCATTGCGGAAAACATTTTCTCGAGGCTGGCCAAACGGGCGCATACCTCAGATTGCGAATCACCCCCAACGACCACGTCACGCGGGGTCCGGAACAGGCGAGGAGGGGAGGGAGAAGGCGTGGTAGAAGAAGTCCCAGGCACCGAGGTGTCGGACTGGCGCTCAATGTTCCGCTGCGCACATGGAATACAAATGATAACATCATCCCCTGGGAGCGGAGTCCCACATCCCCCACACAGCCTGGACTGCCCCGAAGGACTAGTTCCGGTATCTCTGGTAGCCTCCATATGGTGAATTTATGGTATTCGCAGACCCCAGGGATTTACGCAGTAAGCGACCCGGGATGCCCCTCTAGAATTTTAATAGAATTAAATATATATATATATATATATATATATATAAATATATATATAAATATATAGCCCTAAAAATATGGGTAAATATACTAACTTGTATAGCCCAGACCAGGGAAATTAGCAAAAAAGGGG
Source organism: Gastrophryne carolinensis (assembly GCA_027917425.1). Taxonomy (NCBI): domain Eukaryota; kingdom Metazoa; phylum Chordata; class Amphibia; order Anura; family Microhylidae; genus Gastrophryne; species Gastrophryne carolinensis. The sequence continues at coordinate 450,465,950 of CM051237.1, forward strand.
GACAATAAGCCCAACTAGCCAGGTATATATAAGACCGGGAGAGCCCTGAATGATGGAATCCCGGGACCTGAAAAACAAAGACTACAGTCAGTACAATCACACAGCACAAACTACTATAGCACAAGTATATAGAAGAAAAAACACCCCCCCAGCCAGCAAGCCCAAGGCCTGACCGAAGCCCCCTGCCATCACCTCCAATAAAGGGGGGGGGGGGGGGAAGAGAGCGAGAGAGAGAGAGCGCAGACCCGAACAGCAGCCGGAACTAAAACCGACGGCTATATGAGGCAATAACCAGCGTCTGCCCTCCCCTCCATTAACAAGCCCCCACTAATAAGGGTGAACCGCAAGGGGACCCCTATCCTACCTGCGTCCAGTAACGAAGACGCGCCAGGCGGGAACGTCAGAGAGAGACGGGGGGCGGGCCCGTCAGCAAGCGCGGGACCGCTGTAACCCCGCCCCTCCCCAACCCACCAGAAACGGCGCGGGCCACGCCTGACGCGGGGCCGCCCACGTCATAGTCCTGAGCCTCAGCCCAGAGCAGCGGACGCCACACCGCAATGGCGCCCGCAGAGGCCGACGGGGCGGACCGGCGGCCTCACATGCCGCCCGGTCCCGCCCGCAGTAACAGACAAACCGGCAGTGCGCCAACACACACACAGGCGGGCCGGCGGCGCAGCGCACCGCCCGGCCCCCAGTAAAACACACACATGAGGTAGCAGAGAGGCGCCCGCCATTGAAACAAGGAAGGCACAGTAGCGGTCCGCATAACCACCACCCGACCCGTCCCCCATCAGTAATAAACGCAGGGGCTGGGGAGCCCCCCTAATACACACAACAAGGACGGGCCCGTGCTGTCCACAAAACGCACACACACACACCATGTAGTGGAAGGATGAAAAACCCTAACAGGGACCTAAGGGCTGGGGCATCCCACCTCCGGATCACCAAACCGGAGCACCGCTATGCCCCATAATATGGGGACAAGCGGAGGAGCTAATCTCCTAGGCACCTAAAGTGCCATCTACCCTTGCCCGGCCTACAGCCTAAGCTGGGAGGCTACCATTAACCAGGGACTACATCAAAAAGAAGCCGGGCAGAAATAGACCATGAAGGGGGGGGGCCGGGGCGATACCCCGGCTACCTGCAAGCAGGAGACTTCTTTCTTCTGTCTTGTCGCCACGTTGCAGAGAAGAACACTGGGGAATTGTTAGGAGATACCAGGTATGTATAGACTGGGAGGGGCTTGCTTTTTCTGGACTTCTCTGCAAAGCAGCGCCACCTAGCGGTGAGTACCCATGTTAATGAATTAATGTCTGATGTGGGGTGTGTGACATACTTAGAATAATATTCATTTCTACTTCTACACTCTAAGAAGAGAATATCAGCAGGAGCTTTGGCCAAATGTATTTCACAAGTTCAGTGTGTTTTGGTCCGCTTTAACGGTTGGAGAGGCAGCTACGAGAGACTCATTTGGCTGGCACTGAAAGGGTTAAACAGAGCAAAATGATGAAAAATTACCTGTCAACAGAGGGTGACAAAATCTCAAGTAGGCTGGCAGTTAAAGTGGACCTTCACCATGATTTAATGAAAAGCCCAAACCCTTAAAAAACTATTCCCCAGCGTCTAAAATATATTTTAAGTTCTTAGTCACTTACTTATTTTTTCCCCCACTGGGCTGCAACTCTATTCAGGACTCTAGGATACGGGCGCTGCCATCTTGACTTAGAAGCATAACACATACTGAGGAGAGTAGAGTAGGATAAAGTACAGGGGGTGGGGTTATAGCTGTGCCTTGCACAGACAGAACAGAGCTGGGGTCAAGGACAGCAATCCCAGAATGCCTGATGCTCCATGAGTGGCCATCTTGGATGTTTAAATGCTCATAACATGCAGTAGATGCAGGTAGGATGATTTTTAATGTGAGCAATCTGTATGCACAGGGTGTGGGAAACATAAGAGACTCTTATTAGACTCTTATTCAGGGTGAAGGTCCGCTTTAAAAGTAGCTATGCATGTTGGGTATTATTCTGTATGGGTGACCTTGCACTTTCAGATTTAGCTTCTTTCTTGTTTGCATATTGATATTTTAGGAAAATGTGGTTTTCATTCTGCTTTTTAATACATTTTTTAGGGAAATAGTTTGTGAAGCTTATTTAAAAATGTAAAAGGGATGTTTTGGTTAAAAAAGCGCAAGGTGCGCACTTTGCCAAGTTGTATTACCCTTAAGCACATGCTTTACTTTGGGGTGTTTGGCACCATTTCCCTTGAAAGTGCCTATGCATGTTGGGTATTGTTGTTCAGGGGATCTCGATTTTTCATATTTTTTATTTTTTTTATTTTTAGGAAAAATGTGGTTTGGATCCTGCCTTTTTATTCTTTTTTTTTTAGGGAAACCCTGTGCAACCACAGAATGGATCGAGGGATTACTTCCAGAAAGATGCAACTACTAGAACAAGCTAGGTACATCTAGAAAGCTTAAAGCAGACCAAAATCCACAATTTGTGAAACATTTGGAAAAAGCCCCTGCTCCCTTCTTAGGCTGTAGAATTAGAAATGAATACTTTCGCTTTTCGATTCACTCTAGAACACGTTTTTTTGTCTATCCCTCAGTGTAAACATGTCAGGCAATCAGTCATTGTATACGTGTGGCAATGATATAATTGCCACACACAACAGTGACAATGAAGGGAGGGGGCTGAGCTTTACAGCTAAAACAAGGGCCACTATCTGGGATTAGAGTGAAGCAGGAGCAGTGAAATTTGGCAAACAATATTCTTCTTGGAGGGAGCAATTCAGGGGATGTTAGTTAAAAATGTGGGTTTTGGTCCACTAAAGTGGAGCAACCTCTGTGCAGCTATTTTCCCCGCTGCAATAAGACAGGCTGGAGGGGAGCATTTAAAACGCCTGCAATTCCCACCTTAGCCTCAATCCTCTACCGAAAATACAACACTGAGATTAGCTGCCCGACGCTCATGTGGGTAGTGATGTTCTGACGGGCACAAAGGCCCGCCCAACTGAGCACCAGCGGCCAATCGCAATGCTGTATTACTAACGGAGTAATGAGGCTAAGGTAAGATTTAAAGGTGTCCTGGGAGGATTATGTGGGGGGCTCCAGCATTCTGAAATTCACCCCCCCGCCTGTCTTATAGCGCCAATGACAAACACCCACAAGGGTGTTAGTCCGCTTTAAAGTGTGTAATATTTGGTTTGTGGGGAGTATTTCAAATGTAAAGTGTTTTGGTTGAAAAAGCACAAGGTGAGCACTTTGTCTGCAGGGCTAAAATTTTTTAGGTAAAGTTACCCTTACGAGGGTAATTGGCAACTCTTCCCTTCACAGTAGCTATACATGTTGGGTATTGTTCTGTTCGGGGAACTTGATTTTCAGACTTAACTGTATATATATATATATATATATATATATATATATATATATATATATATTTATATTCTGCTTTTTCATTCCTTCTTTAGAGAAACCCTGTGCAGCCAAAGATTTCTCCGAGAAAACTGCACCCACGACAACAAGCCTGATACGCCTAGAAAGCTTGATGTGGGTACTTTCAGAGCCTATATAGTTTTTATTAGGGAGGGGGAGCAAATGTAAAGGGTTGTTTTTCTTGAAAAACTGCAAGGTGTGCATAGTAGTTGTATTTTCTTTTGCTGGGTAGGACGCCTGAAAAACTAACTTGAAGTGTGAGGGATGGCTGTCCTTGGTGAGACTCACCAACTGCCTCAGACGCCCCCTGGTGGAAAAAGTTCCTGAATACGAGGTTGTAACCATTCCAGACTCTAGGAGACAGGGAAGAGTTCTTTGATACCCTATTAAATGGTCAGGTTATGCTGAAGAGGAAAACTCTAGGAAATCCTCGGGGGAACATCCATGCTCTTCAATCAGACCTTCAGCATCATTTAATAAAAAGGCAAAAAAAAAAAAAAAAATTCCCCAGCATCTAAATTGTTACGTTTTAGTCGCTTACTTTCCTCCACTGGGCTGCAACTCTGTTCAGGACTCTAGGATAAGGGCGCCGCCATCTTGCCTCAGAAGCATCACATACTGAGAAGAGCGGGATAAAGTACAGGGGGGGTTATAGCTGTGCTTTGCTCAGACAGAACAGAGCTGGGGTCAGGAAAAAGACAGCAATCCCAGAATGCAGAGCGGCACAGTCAGAAGATACTTCCTGTTTGCAGGCTGCCTGATGCTCCATGAGCCACCATCTTGGATGTTTAAAGGCTCATAACATGCAGTAGATGCAGGTAGGACGATATTTAATGTGAGCAATCTGTATGTACAGGGTGTGGGAAACCTAACATGGACTCTTGTTCAGGGTGAAGGTCTGCTTTAATCACCCCGTTCGCAATCAGGCGCACACCAGTTTGCACATACACAAAAACAGGTATCTGCAACATGTATGCTCAGACGCCGCAGTTTGCGTGAGCACAGGGTGCATGCTTACATGAGGATCAGCACCACTGGTATGTGATACAGAGCTAAGGCACATGCAGGTGTTATCTCACAAAGAGGCAGCTATAATTTGTGTGCAAATGCAGAAACAGCTGTAGATGGAGTATACATAGTCGTGGCACATGCAGGGAGATAAATTAGTGTATACACTGCCATGGAACACGCAGAGACACAAGTACAATGCGGAGGCAGCTATAATTATTGTATACACAACCACGGCAAACCCAGTCCCAGCTATAGTGTACACATACAGGGACAGCTATAATTAATGTATACATAACCATGGTACACACAGGGACAGCTATAATTACTGTACACACACAGGCAGTTATATTCAATGTATACACAACCATGGCACCCACAGGAACCACTATAATAAATGTACACATGATGCAGGGAAAGCAATAAATCATGTATACACATGCATGGTACATACAGACAGCTATAATCAGCGTACAACCACGATACCTGCAGGGACAGCTATATTTATTGTATGCACAACCACGGTACAGACGGGGACATCTATAATTAGTGTACACACACAGGTCGTTATAATCCATGTATACACAACCATGACCCAGGGACAATTATAAGTGCGCACACACACAGGCATATTGCTACACATGCAATCATGCCAAAACCAGCATTGGCGTGTGCACAGGCATACTGCCACACACACACAGGGACGGGTATACTGCTACACACACACAGGGACGGGTATACTGCCACACACACACACACACAGGGACGGGTATACTGCTACACACACACAGGGACGGGTATACTGCCACACACACACACACAGGGACGGGTATACTGCCACACACACACAGGGACGGGTATACTGCCACATACACACAGGGACGGGTATACTGCCACACACACACAGGGACGGGTATACTGCCACACACACACAGGGACCGGTATACTGCCACACACACACACACACACACAGGGACAGGTATACTGCTACACACACACAGGGACGGGTATACTGCTACACACACACACAGGGACGGGTATACTGCTACACACACACACACACACACACAGGGACGGGTATACTGCTACACACACACACACAGGGACGGGTATACTGCTACACACACACACACACACAGGGACGGGTATACTGCTACACACACACACACAGGGACGGGTATACTGCTACACACACACACACACAGGGACGGGTATACTGCTACACACACACACACACAGGGACGGGTATACTGCTACACACACACACACACACACAGGGACGGGTATACTGCTACACACACACACACAGGGACGGGTATACTGCTACACACACACACAGGGACGGGTATACTGCTACACACACACACACACACACAGGGACGGGTATACTGCTACACACACACACACACAGGGACGGGTATACTGCTACACACACACACACACAGGGACGGGTATACTGCTACACACACACACACACAGGGACGGGTATACTGCTACACACACACACACACAGGGACGGGTATACTGCTACACACACACACACAGGGACGGGTATACTGCTACACACACACACACACACACACACAGGGACGGGTATACTGCTACACACACACACACACAGGGACGGGTATACTGCTACACACACAGGGACGGGTATACTGCTACACACACACACACACACACACACACAGGTATACTGCTACACGCACACACAGGTATACAGCTACACGCACACACACAGGTATACAGCTACACGCACACACACAGGTATACTGCTACACGCACACACACACACACAGGTATACTGCTACACGCACACACACACACACACACACACACACAGGTATACTGCTACACACACACACAGGTATACTGCTACACACACACACAGGTATACTGCTACACACACACAGGTATACTGCTACACACACACACAGGTATACTGCTACACACACACACAGGTATACTGCTACACACACACACACACAGGTATACTGCTACACACACACACACACAGGTATACTGCTACACGCACACACACACAGGTATACTGCTACACGCACACACACAGGTATACTGCTACACGCACACACACAGGTATACTGCTACACACAGGTATACTGCTACACGCACACACACAGGGACGGGTATACTGCCACACACACACACACAGGGACGGGTATACTGCTACACACACAGGGACGGGTATACTGCCACACACACACACACAGGGACGGGTATACTGCTACACACACACACACACAGGGACGGGTATACTGCTACACACACACAGGGACGGGTATACTGCTACACACACACACACACAGGGACGGGTATACTGCTACACACACACACACAGGGACGGGTATACTGCTACACACACACACACAGGGACGGGTATACTGCTACACACACACACACACAGGGACGGGTATACTGCCACACACACAGGGACGGGTATACTGCTACACACACACACACAGGGACGGGTATACTGCCACACACACACAGGGACGGGTATACTGCCACACACACAGGGACGGGTATACTGCTACACACACACACAGGGACGGGTATACTGCTACACACACACACACACACAGGGACAGGTATACTGCTACACACACACACAGGGACGGGTATACTGCTACACACACACACAGGGACGGGTATACTGCTACACACACACACACAGGGACGGGTATACTGCTACACACACACACACACAGGTATACTGCTACACGCACACACACAGGTATACAGCTACACGCACACACACAGGTATACTGCTACACGCACACACACACACACAGGTATACTGCTACACGCACACACACACAGGTATACTGCTACACACACACACAGGTATACTGCTACACACACACACACAGGTATACTGCTACACACACACAGGTATACTGCTACACGCACACACACAGGTATACTGCTACACGCACACACACAGGTATACTGCTACACGCACACACACAGGTATACTGCTACACACACAGGTATACTGCTACACACACAGGTATACTGCTACACGCACAGGTATACTGCTACACGCACAGGTATACTGCTACACGCACAGGTATACTGCTACACGCACAGGTATACTGCTACACGCACACACACAGGGACGGGTATACTGCCACACACACACACACAGGGACGGGTATACTGCTACACACACAGGGACGGGTATACTGACACACACACACAGGGACGGGTATACTGACACACACACACAGGGATGGGTATACTGACACACACACAGGGACGGGTATACTGACACACACACACAGGGACGGGTATACTGCCACACACACACACACAGGGACGGGTATACTGCTACACACACAGGGACGGGTATACTGACACACACACACAGGGACGGGTATACTGACACACACACACAGGGATGGGTATACTGACACACACACAGGGACGGGTATACTGACACACACACACAGGGACGGGTATACTGACACACACACACAGGGATGGGTATACTGACACACACACAGGGACGGGTATACTGACACACACACACAGGGACGGGTATACTGCTACACACACACACACACGGGTATACTGCTACACACACACACACAGGGACGGGTATACTGCCACACACACACACAGGGACGGGTATACTGCCACACACACACAGGGACGGGTATACTGCTACACACACACACAGGGACGGGTATACTGCTACACACACACACACAGGGACGGGTATACTGCCACACACACAGGGACGGGTATACTGCTACACACACAGGGACGGGTATACTGCTACACACACAGGGACGGGTATACTGCCACACACACACACACACACACACGGGTATACTGCCACACACACACACAGGGACGGGTATACTGCCACACACACACACAGGGACGGGTATACTGCCACACACACACACACACAGGGACGGGTATACTGCCACACACAGGGACGGGTATACTGCCACACACACACACACACACAGGGACGGGTATACTGCCACACACACACAGGGACGGGTATACTGCCACACACACACAGGGACGGGTATACTGCCACACACACACACACACAGGGACGGGTATACTGCCACACACACACACACACAGGGACGGGTATACTGCCACACACACACACACAGGGACGGGTATACTGCCACACACACACACACAGGGACGGGTATACTGCCACACACACACAGGGACGGGTATACTGCCACACACACACAGGGACGGGTATACTGCCACACACACACACACACACAGGGACGGGTATACTGCCACACACACACACACACACACAGGGACGGGTATACTGCCACACACACACACACACACAGGGACGGGTATACTGCCACACACACACACACACAGGGACGGGTATACTGCCACACACAGGGACGGGTATACTGCCACACACAGGGACGGGTATACTGCCACACACAGGGACGGGTATACTGCCACACACACACAGGGACGGGTATACTGCCACACACACACAGGGACGGGTATACTGCCACACACACACAGGGACGGGTATACTGCCACACACACAGGGACGGGTATACTGCCACACACAGGGACGGGTATACTGCCACACACACACACACACAGGGACGGGTATACTGCCACACACACAGGGACGGGTATACTGCTACACACACAGGGACGGGTATACTGCCACACACACAGGGACGGGTATACTGCCACACACACAGGGACGGGTATACTGCCACACACACAGGGACGGGTATACTGCCACACACACAGGGACGGGTATACTGCCACACACACAGGGACGGGTATACTGCCACACACACAGGGACGGGTATACTGCCACACACACAGGGACGGGTATACTGCCACACACACAGGGACGGGTATACTGCTACACACACAGGGACGGGTATACTGCCACACACACACAGGGACGGGTATACTGCTACACACACACACACAGGGACGGGTATACTGCCACACACACACAGGGACGGGTATACTGCCACACACACAGGGACGGGTATACTGCCACACACACAGGGACGGGTATACTGCTACACACACACACACACACACGGGTATACTGCCACACACACAGGGACGGGTATACTGCCACACACACACACACAGGGACGGGTATACTGCCACACACACAGGGACGGGTATACTGCCACACACACACACACAGGGACGGGTATACTGCCACACACAGGGACGGGTATACTGCCACACACACACACACACACACAGGGACGGGTATACTGCCACACACACACAGGGACGGGTATACTGCCACACACACACACACACACACACAGGGACGGGTATACTGCTACACACACACACACAGGGACGGGTATACTGCCACACACACACAGGGACGGGTATACTGCCACACACACACAGGGACGGGTATACTGCCACACACACACAGGGACGGGTATACTGCCACACACACACACACAGGGACGGGTATACTGCCACACACACACACACACAGGGACGGGTATACTGCCACACACACACACACACACACACACAGGGACGGGTATACTGCCACACACAGGGACGGGTATACTGCCACACACAGGGACGGGTATACTGCCACACACACACACACACACACAGGGACGGGTATACTGCCACACACACACACACACACACAGGGACGGGTATACTGCCACACACACACACACAGGGACGGGTATACTGCCACACACACACACACACACACAGGGACGGGTATACTGCCACACACACACAGGGACGGGTATACTGCCACACACACACACACAGGGACGGGTATACTGCCACACACACACACACAGGGACGGGTATACTGCCACACACACACACAGGGACGGGTATACTGCCACACACACACACACACACAGGGACGGGTATACTGCCACACACACACACACACAGGGACGGGTATACTGCCACACACACACACAGGGACGGGTATACTGCCACACACACACACACACACAGGGACGGGTATACTGCCACACACACACAGGGACGGGTATACTGCCACACACACACAGGGACGGGTATACTGCCACACACACACAGGGACGGGTATACTGCCACACACACACACACACAGGGACGGGTATACTGCCACACACACACACACACACACAGGGACGGGTATACTGCCACACACACACACACAGGGACGGGTATACTGCCACACACACACACACACACAGGGACGGGTATACTGCCACACACACACACACACACACACACACACACACACAGGGACGGGTATACTGCCACACACACACAGGGACGGGTATACTGCCACACACAGGGACGGGTATACTGCCACACACAGGGACGGGTATACTGCCACACACAGGGACGGGTATACTGCCACACACAGGGACGGGTATACTGCCACACACAGGGACGGGTATACTGCCACACACAGGGACGGGTATACTGCCACACACAGGGACGGGTATACTGCCACACACACACACACAGGGACGGGTATACTGCCACACACACAGGGACGGGTATACTGCTACACACACAGGGACGGGTATACTGCCACACACACAGGGACGGGTATACTGCCACACACACAGGGACGGGTATACTGCCACACACACAGGGACGGGTATACTGCCACACACACAGGGACGGGTATACTGCCACACACACAGGGACGGGTATACTGCCACACACACAGGGACGGGTATACTGCCACACACACAGGGACGGGTATACTGCCACACACACACACACACACACGGGTATACTGCTACACACACACACACACACGGGTATACTGCTACACACACACACAGGGACGGGTATACTGCTACACACACACACAGGGACGGGTATACTGCTACACACACACAGGGACGGGTATACTGCTACACACACACACAGGGACGGGTATACTGCTACACACACACAGGGACGGGTATACTGCTACACACACACAGGGACGGGTATACTGCTACACACACACAGGGACGGGTATACTGCTACACACACACAGGGACGGGTATACTGCTACACACACACAGGGACGGGTATACTGCTACACACACACAGGGACGGGTATACTGCTACACACACACAGGGACGGGTATACTGCTACACACACACAGGGACGGGTATACTGCTACACACACACAGGGACGGGTATACTGCTACACACACACAGGGACGGGTATACTGCTACACACACAGGGACGGGTATACTGCCACACACACAGGGACGGGTATACTGCCACACACACACACACACACGGGTATACTGCTACACACACACAGGGACGGGTATACTGCTACACACACACACACACAGGGACGGGTATACTGCTACACACACACACACACACAGGGACGGGTATACTGCTACACACACACACACAGGGACGGGTATACTGCTACACACACACACAGGGACGGGTATACTGCTACACACACACACAGGGACGGGTATACTGCTACACACACACACACACACACAGGGACGGGTATACTGCTACACACACACACACACAGGGACGGGTATACTGCTACACACACACACACACAGGGACGGGTATACTGCTACACACACACACACACAGGGACGGGTATACTGCTACACACACACACACACAGGGACGGGTATACTGCTACACACACACACACACACAGGGACGGGTATACTGCTACACACACACACACACAGGGACGGGTATACTGCTACACACACACACACACACACACAGGTATACTGCTACACGCACACACAGGTATACAGCTACACGCACACACACAGGTATACAGCTACACGCACACACACAGGTATACAGCTACACGCACACACACAGGTATACAGCTACACGCACACACACAGGTATACAGCTACACGCACACACACAGGTATACAGCTACACGCACACACACAGGTATACAGCTACACGCACACACACAGGTATACTGCTACACACACACACACACAGGGACGGGTATACTGCTACACACACACACACACAGGGACGGGTATACTGCTACACACACACACACACACACACACACAGGTATACTGCTACACACACACACAGGTATACTGCTACACACACACACACAGGTATACTGCTACACACACACACACACAGGTATACTGCTACACGCACACACACAGGTATACTGCTACACGCACACACACAGGTATACTGCTACACGCACACACACAGGTATACTGCTACACACAGGTATACTGCTACACGCACACACACAGGGACGGGTATACTGCCACACACACACACACACAGGGACGGGTATACTGCTACACACACAGGGACGGGTATACTGCCACACACACACACACAGGGACGGGTATACTGCTACACACACACACACACAGGGACGGGTATACTGCTACACACACACAGGGACGGGTATACTGCTACACACACACACACACACAGGGACGGGTATACTGCTACACACACACACACACAGGGACGGGTATACTGCTACACACACACACACAGGGACGGGTATACTGCTACACACACACACACAGGGACGGGTATACTGCTACACACACACACACAGGGACGGGTATACTGCTACACACACACACACAGGGACGGGTATACTGCCACACACACACAGGGACGGGTATACTGCCACACACACAGGGACGGGTATACTGCTACACACACACACACAGGGACGGGTATACTGCTACACACACACACAGGGACAGGTATACTGCTACACACACACACAGGGACGGGTATACTGCTACACACACACACAGGGACGGGTATACTGCTACACACACACACACAGGGACGGGTATACTGCTACACACACACACACAGGGACGGGTATACTGCTACACACACACACACACACAGGGACGGGTATACTGCTACACACACAGGGACGGGTATACTGCTACACACACACACACACAGGTATACTGCTACACGCACACACACAGGTATACAGCTACACGCACACACACAGGTATACTGCTACACGCACACACACACAGGTATACTGCTACACGCACACACACACAGGTATACTGCTACACACACACACAGGTATACTGCTACACACACACACACAGGTATACTGCTACACACACACACAGGTATACTGCTACACGCACACACACAGGTATACTGCTACACGCACACACACACACACACACACAGGTATACTGCTACACGCACACACACAGGTATACTGCTACACGCACACACACAGGTATACTGCTACACGCACACACACAGGTATACTGCTACACGCACACACACAGGTATACTGCTACACACACAGGTATACTGCTACACGCACAGGTATACTGCTACACGCACAGGTATACTGCTACACGCACAGGTATACTGCTACACGCACAGGTATACTGCTACACGCACAGGTATACTGCTACACGCACAGGTATACTGCTACACGCACAGGTATACTGCTACACGCACACACACAGGGACGGGTATACTGCCACACACACACACACAGGGACGGGTATACTGCTACACACACAGGGACGGGTATACTGACACACACACACAGGGACGGGTATACTGACACACACACACAGGGATGGGTATACTGACACACACACAGGGACGGGTATACTGACACACACACAGGGACGGGTATACTGACACACACACAGGGACGGGTATACTGCTACACACACACACACACGGGTATACTGCTACACACACACACACAGGGACGGGTATACTGCCACACACACACACAGGGACGGGTATACTGCCACACACACACAGGGACGGGTATACTGCTACACACACACACAGGGACGGGTATACTGCTACACACACACACACAGGGACGGGTATACTGCCACACACACAGGGACGGGTATACTGCTACACACACAGGGACGGGTATACTGCTACACACACAGGGACGGGTATACTGCCACACACACACACACACACACACGGGTATACTGCCACACACACACACAGGGACGGGTATACTGCCACACACACACACAGGGACGGGTATACTGCCACACACACACACACACAGGGACGGGTATACTGCCACACACAGGGACGGGTATACTGCCACACACACACACACACACAGGGACGGGTATACTGCCACACACACACAGGGACGGGTATACTGCCACACACACACAGGGACGGGTATACTGCCACACACACACACACACAGGGACGGGTATACTGCCACACACACACACACACACACAGGGACGGGTATACTGCCACACACACACACACAGGGACGGGTATACTGCCACACACACACAGGGACGGGTATACTGCCACACACACACAGGGACGGGTATACTGCCACACACACACAGGGACGGGTATACTGCCACACACACACAGGGACGGGTATACTGCCACACACACACAGGGACGGGTATACTGCCACACACACACACACACACAGGGACGGGTATACTGCCACACACACACACACACACACAGGGACGGGTATACTGCCACACACACACACACACACAGGGACGGGTATACTGCCACACACACACACAGGGACGGGTATACTGCCACACACACACACACACACAGGGACGGGTATACTGCCACACACAGGGACGGGTATACTGCCACACACACACACAGGGACGGGTATACTGCCACACACACACACACACACAGGGACGGGTATACTGCCACACACACACACACACAGGGACGGGTATACTGCCACACACAGGGACGGGTATACTGCCACACACAGGGACGGGTATACTGCCACACACAGGGACGGGTATACTGCCACACACAGGGACGGGTATACTGCCACACACAGGGACGGGTATACTGCCACACACACACAGGGACGGGTATACTGCCACACACACACAGGGACGGGTATACTGCCACACACACACAGGGACGGGTATACTGCCACACACACACAGGGACGGGTATACTGCCACACACACACAGGGACGGGTATACTGCCACACACACACAGGGACGGGTATACTGCCACACACACAGGGACGG
Organism: Gastrophryne carolinensis; assembly: GCA_027917425.1. NCBI lineage: Eukaryota > Metazoa > Chordata > Amphibia > Anura > Microhylidae > Gastrophryne > Gastrophryne carolinensis. The sequence goes on from CM051237.1 coordinate 450,481,451, forward strand.
GTATACTGCCACACACAGGGACGGGTATACTGCCACACACACACACACACAGGGACGGGTATACTGCCACACACACAGGGACGGGTATACTGCTACACACACAGGGACGGGTATACTGCCACACACACAGGGACGGGTATACTGCCACACACACAGGGACGGGTATACTGCCACACACACAGGGACGGGTATACTGCCACACACACAGGGACGGGTATACTGCCACACACACAGGGACGGGTATACTGCCACACACACAGGGACGGGTATACTGCCACACACACAGGGACGGGTATACTGCCACACACACAGGGACGGGTATACTGCCACACACACAGGGACGGGTATACTGCCACACACACAGGGACGGGTATACTGCCACACACACAGGGACGGGTATACTGCCACACACACACAGGGACGGGTATACTGCTACACACACACACACAGGGACGGGTATACTGCCACACACACACAGGGACGGGTATACTGCCACACACACAGGGACGGGTATACTGCCACACACACAGGGACGGGTATACTGCTACACACACAGGGACGGGTATACTGCTACACACACACACACACACACGGGTATACTGCCACACACACAGGGACGGGTATACTGCCACACACACACACACAGGGACGGGTATACTGCCACACACACAGGGACGGGTATACTGCCACACACACACACACAGGGACGGGTATACTGCCACACACAGGGACGGGTATACTGCCACACACACACACACACACACAGGGACGGGTATACTGCCACACACACACAGGGACGGGTATACTGCCACACACACACACACACACACACACAGGGACGGGTATACTGCTACACACACACACACAGGGACGGGTATACTGCCACACACACACAGGGACGGGTATACTGCCACACACACACAGGGACGGGTATACTGCCACACACACACAGGGACGGGTATACTGCCACACACACACACACAGGGACGGGTATACTGCCACACACACACACACACAGGGACGGGTATACTGCCACACACACACACACACACACACAGGGACGGGTATACTGCCACACACAGGGACGGGTATACTGCCACACACAGGGACGGGTATACTGCCACACACACACACACACACACACAGGGACGGGTATACTGCCACACACACACACACACACACAGGGACGGGTATACTGCCACACACACACACACAGGGACGGGTATACTGCCACACACACACACACACACACAGGGACGGGTATACTGCCACACACACACACACAGGGACGGGTATACTGCCACACACACACACAGGGACGGGTATACTGCCACACACACACACAGGGACGGGTATACTGCCACACACACACACACACAGGGACGGGTATACTGCCACACACACACACACACAGGGACGGGTATACTGCCACACACACACACACACACAGGGACGGGTATACTGCCACACACACACACACACAGGGACGGGTATACTGCCACACACACACACACACAGGGACGGGTATACTGCCACACACACACAGGGACGGGTATACTGCCACACACACACACACACACACACAGGGACGGGTATACTGCCACACACACACACACACACACAGGGACGGGTATACTGCCACACACACACACACACACACACACACAGGGACGGGTATACTGCCACACACACACACACACACACAGGGACGGGTATACTGCCACACACACACACACACAGGGACGGGTATACTGCCACACACAGGGACGGGTATACTGCCACACACAGGGACGGGTATACTGCCACACACAGGGACGGGTATACTGCCACACACAGGGACGGGTATACTGCCACACACAGGGACGGGTATACTGCCACACACAGGGACGGGTATACTGCCACACACAGGGACGGGTATACTGCCACACACAGGGACGGGTATACTGCCACACACACACACACAGGGACGGGTATACTGCCACACACACAGGGACGGGTATACTGCCACACACACAGGGACGGGTATACTGCCACACACACAGGGACGGGTATACTGCCACACACACAGGGACGGGTATACTGCCACACACACAGGGACGGGTATACTGCCACACACACAGGGACGGGTATACTGCCACACACACAGGGACGGGTATACTGCCACACACACAGGGACGGGTATACTGCCACACACACAGGGACGGGTATACTGCCACACACACAGGGACGGGTATACTGCCACACACACAGGGACGGGTATACTGCCACACACACAGGGACGGGTATACTGCCACACACACAGGGACGGGTATACTGCCACACACACACACACACACACGGGTATACTGCTACACACACACACAGGGACGGGTATACTGCTACACACACACAGGGACGGGTATACTGCTACACACACACAGGGACGGGTATACTGCTACACACACACAGGGACGGGTATACTGCTACACACACACAGGGACGGGTATACTGCTACACACACACAGGGACGGGTATACTGCTACACACACACAGGGACGGGTATACTGCTACACACACACAGGGACGGGTATACTGCTACACACACACAGGGACGGGTATACTGCTACACACACACAGGGACGGGTATACTGCTACACACACACAGGGACGGGTATACTGCTACACACACACAGGGACGGGTATACTGCTACACACACACAGGGACGGGTATACTGCTACACACACACAGGGACGGGTATACTGCTACACACACACAGGGACGGGTATACTGCTACACACACACAGGGACGGGTATACTGCTACACACACAGGGACGGGTATACTGCCACACACACAGGGACGGGTATACTGCCACACACACACACACACACGGGTATACTGCTACACACACACAGGGACGGGTATACTGCTACACACACACAGGGACGGGTATACTGCTACACACACACAGGGACGGGTATACTGCTACACACACACAGGGACGGGTATACTGCTACACACACACAGGGACGGGTATACTGCTGCACACACACACACACACAGGGACAGGAATACTGCTGCACACACACACAGGGACAGGAATACTGCTGCACACACACACAGGGACAGGAATACTGCTGCACACACACACAGGAATACTGCTGCACACACACACAGGAATACTGCTGCACACACACACAGGAATACTGCTGCACACACACACAGGAATACTGCTGCACACACACACAGGAATACTGCTGCACACACACACAGGGACAGGAATACTGCTGCACACACACACACACACACAGGAATACTGCTGCACACACACACACACAGGAATACTGCTGCACACACACACACACAGGAATACTGCTGCACACACACACACACAGGAATACTGCTGCACACACACACACACAGGGACAGGAATACTGCTGCACACACACACAGGGACAGGAATACTGCTGCACACACATAGGGACATTGTCCCTCCGCAGCGGCCACTTCCATCAGGTCAGAGTTCAGGGGTGCCGCCCCCGCCTGCCCCCCTCCGCTGCTGCCTGTGTCAGGCTGTTCCCTCCTCCCGCTCTCCCCCCTCCGCTGTGTGTGTGTGGGGAGCCCCGGGCCGGCGCACTGATCTCCTGTGTGTGCTGCGGCTGCGTGTCACTGCGCTGCTGGCAGCCCCAAGCCGCCTCCACCATCTCAACGAGTCCGCCGCCAGGGGGGATAGAAAGCGGCGCCATGCCGGGCATGATGGACAAGGGCACCGACTTCCTGGGCAAGAGCCGCTCCAACGGCACCAAGAGCCCGTCCAGCGCCTCGAACGGACACTACTCGGAGGAGAGCGGCAGCGACGACGAGCACGGTGGTAGCCTCGAACTCGCCATGAATGAATGAGCCTCGAACGGTGTGCGAATGGCGCCCCCTCCCCCCCCCCCCTTCCCCCCCCCCTTCCCCCCCCCCGTGTGAGTGAAAGAGCGTGAGGCCCCGCTCCGCCCGCTATAGCCCCGGTGTCTCTCTATTTTCCCTTACAGATGTCGGTATGAGGGTGGGAGCCGACTTCCAGGCCCGGATCCCGGACTACGAGCCCGGTGAGTGGCCATTTTGTGTGTGTGGTGGGGCTGCGGCTGGCGGGAGCCTCTGCTGGGGGCGGGGCTTCTCCCTCAGGTGGGCGGGGTCACGCTGCGGTCATAGGCGCCCATTGTCTGGCTGCACCGCCAATATATCGGGCGATCACACCCGATCCCTACTGCATTAAAGTGGAGCCAAACCCCCCAAATACGAATCAATCTAATATGCGCCCATACACGTTACAATAATCAATGGGTGAGCATTGATTATTGGTTACTATGACCACACACCGGCCAATTCAGTATTGCTTCAATGTCTGAATAATCAGCATTGGTTGATCGATTTAACTAATACAATGGGCTGACCGACCAAAACCACCATATAACATGATCAATGATTGGATATGTATTAATTGGTCTGATCAGTCATTGAATATATATTAATCTATTCTTGGATATCACCTGATCAGATCAGTCATAAGGTATATATTAATCGATCGATCAGTCATTAGATATTAATTGGTCTGGTCAGTCATTCAATAAATATAAATCAATATATTCATAGGTTATTTATTAATCTATCATTGGATATTAATTGGTCTGATCGGTCATTGAATAAATATTAATATATTCATTGGATGTATATTGATCGCTCATTGGATATTAATTGATCTGATCGGTTATTAAATAAATATGAATATATTTATTGGGTATATATTCATCGATTGGTCATTGGATATTATTTGGTCTGATCGGTCATTGAATACATTTTAATATATTGGAAATATATTCATTAATCAGTCATTGGATATTAATTGGTCTGATCAATGATTTAATATATTAAAACAATTATTGTATATATATATATCACCTGATCAGATCAGTTATTAGGTATATATTAATCGATCGATCAGTCATTGGATATTAATTGGTCTGATCGGTCATTGAATAAAATTTTAATATATCAATTGGAAATATATTCTTCAATCAGTCATTGGATATTAATTGGTCGATCGGTCATTGAATATATATTAATCAATTATTGGATATATATATATCACCTGATCAGATTAGTCATTAGGTATATATTAATCAATCGATCAGTCATTGGATATTAATTGGTCTGATCAGTGATCACCTGATCAGATCAGTCATTAGGTATATATTAATCGATTGATCGGTCTTCAGATATAAATTGGTCTGATCGGTCATTGAATAAATATTAATATAATCATTGGATATACATTAATTGATCAATCATTCGATACTAATTGGTCTAAACGGTCATTGAAGAAATATTAATATATTTATTGGATATATATTCATCGTTTGGTCATTGGATATTAATCGGTCTGATCGGTCTTTGAATAAATATTAGTATATGCATTGGATATATATTAATCGATCAATCATTGGATATTAATTGGTCTCATCGGCCATTGAATATATATTAATTATTGGATATATATTATCAGATCAGTCATTATGTATATATTAATCGATCGATCAATCATTGGATATACCGTAAATTGGTCTGATCCGTCATTGAATAAATATTAATATAGTCATTGGATATATATTCATCGATCAGTCATTAGATATTAATTGGTCTGATCGGTCATTGAATAAATATTAATCAATTAATTAATTGAATATATAGTGATTGAATCAGTCATTGAATATATATATTAATCAATCAGTCATTAGATATACGTTAATTGATATAATCATTGGATATGTATTGTTGTAATCATTGGATTTATATTAACTGATTGAAATAACCATTGAATATATATTAATTGATCAGTCATTGGCTATATATTCGCTCAATCATTGGATATTTATTAACCAATCAAATCAGTCACTGGATATAAACTGATCGAATCAGTCATTGGATATACATTAACTGATCAAATCGGTCATTGACTATAATAATCAATATAATCATTGGCTATATATTAACCAGTCTAATCAATCGCTGGCTATATATTCATTGATCAATCATTGGATATATATTAACTGATCAAATCAGTCATTGAATATATATTAATCGATCATTGGATATTTGTTAACTGAGATTAAATCAGTCACTGGATTTCTGAATATATATATATATATATATATATATATATATATATATATATATATATTCAGAAAGGAAGTTCACGTGGTCACCTTCCATCCCCAGCCCAGTGCCCAAAAACAGCCTGTGTTTCTTTTTATTAGCCTTTGCCCAATATTCATAAAAACACCAGAAAAAAACAGGAAGTAGTATTATGGTGAATGGCAGCCATATGCTAATTAATTCAGTTACAGCCAAACTGTCATTTAATGGCAGTTAGGTTGTAGTGCTCCTCATGGCTGAGCTGTGAGTACTCCTAACTGATTGCTTCACCGGGGGTGGGACTGATTCATCATCACTGGGGGTGGGGCTGCTCAGCCAAGGAGCAATATGGCCAACTGCATCCAGTTTGTGTGGTTATGAATAATGAAAAGGCTGAGGTAAAAAAGCTGTTTTGGGGTGCTAGGCATAGAAGGTGACTACATATACTGCCCTCTGAGTATAGGTGCACTTTAACTGATCAAATCAGTCATTGAATATATTAATCGATCAATCATTGGATATATATTTACTGATCAAATCAGTCATTGGATATATATTAATAAATTTATCATTGGATATATGTTAACGTATCGATTCTGTCATCGTATATGCATTAATCAATCGATCATTGGATACATGTTAAATGATCAAATCAGTCACTGAATATATTATCAATATAATCATTGGATATATATTTCCTGATCAAATCAGTCATTGAATATATATTAATCAATATAATCACTGAATATATATTTCCTGATCAAATCAGTCATTGAATATATATTAATCAATATAATCACTGAATATATATTTCCTGATCAAATCAGTCATTGAATATATATTAATCAATATAATCACTGAATATATATTTCCTGATCAAATCAGTCATTGAATATATATTAATCAATATAATCACTGAATATATATTTACTGATCAAATCAGTCATTGCATATATATTAATCGATCAATCAGTGGATATATATATTAACTGATATATAATGATATACCTATATTAATCACTGGATATTTACCTTGTACAGCGCTACGGAAGAAGATGGCACTGTATAAATACACAATAATAATATATGTGTAACTGATCGAATCAGTCATTGAATATGTATTAATAGATCAGTTATTAGATATATATTAACTGATCAAATTAATCATTGAATATATATTAATTGATCAATCATTGGATATATATTTATTGAACAAATCAGTCATTGAATATATAATAATCAATAAGTCATTGGATATATATTATTCGATCAATCGTAAGTTATTTATTAATTGATAAAATCATTGTATATATATATATATATATATATATATATATTAACTAATCAAATCAGACATTGGATATATATTAATAAATCAATCATTGGATATATGTTAACTGATAGATTCAGTCATCGAATATATATTAATCGATTAATCACTGGATACATATTAATTGATCGAATCAGTCCCTGGTTATGTGATTGTCGAATATACAGTATATTAATAGTATTAATAATGATCTAACAATTAGCAAGGTGTTGTGTTTGTCCTGTTATTGTTCTGAGCAAAAAGGAAATTCATTGTGTGTGTGTGTGTGTGTGTGTGTGTGTGTGTGTTTTATATATATATATATATATATATAAAATAAAATATTGTTTGGGGGAATAAAATGAAACAATTTTATCAGATTAAGAAATCAAAACGGCATGAGAGAGTGTCCGAGCTTTCGGTTTCCCGATCGCTTTCTGGCTTGTGTCTGAAATTGATTGTTTTGTTGATTCGGGATGCCCTACTTTTTGAAACCCCCCAGATCGCCCACTCAACCGACCTTTCTGCTATTCCCATGGCGCATGCACAGGCTCTCGTCCAATCAGCGGTTCATGCCGTGCATACTAATTGTTTGTGATGTTGTTTTTGGACTAAGCATCGGCACAGCAGCCGCATCCACGGTTTCCCTGCAGAGTGTGTGTTCCCCGCACAAGCCTATCTGAATGGCTGGGCGCAGGAGCGCACACAGCTACAGCGATGTGGCCCACGTTCACGGCGAGGGACCGAGGGTAGAGTGGGGGGTGCATTCACACAGTAGGGTATCCCGAATTGGAGTCCACAATTTAAAAGGCCTATTAAAAAAAATACTGGAAGGTTCCTTTAAGGGGACCAAAACTGGCCTTGGAGTCAGTGAGATTTCAGGGCCACCTGATTCCTTCTCCCTGGGGCATCCTGATTTGGGATGCCCCACTCTCTAAAACCCCCTAGTCCAGTGGGAGGACCTAGGCCCCCTAGTGGCCACGCACATCCGAAGGATGCAAGTGATGCTGTGCACCGTGTGTGTGCGGCTAGGACTCCATTCAGCTTCTCTAGCTGCATATTAATATACGCAGAGAATCTGATTGGACAAGAGCTGCATAGTGGGCTCGAGGAGAAGTAAGAACATTGGGTGATTCTGGGGGTTTCACACAGCAGGGCATCCAAAATCGGGGTGCCCCAGGGGGACGGACCAAAACCTGGGATAGTGAAAATCACGGTTTTGGTCCACATTAGCCTGTTTTGACCATCTCTGCCAACCCCTCCCACCTATACTTCGGGATACAGCTGCCTCGGCGGTGGCCTAGTTATAAAGCAGAACAAACCCCTGGGTGGCAGGCCCTGGAGTCTAAAATACCTCAGGGCCGGCTGCTGGCCATCCCCCTGGGATATCCTGCTGTGTAACAAAACCCCCGCTATTCAGATAGGCTGGGACGGGAGCATGTCCACGTCTAAAGGGAACTAGGGAAGCAGTCTAAATATGCTCCACCCCTGGGGTATCCTTATTTAGGATAATCGCTTCATCCACATTAATGCCGCTTCCGCACATTGTTATAATCCATTCTTGATCATTTATCACTTTCAGATGTTTGAATATTGATTACTGAGACGAGTTTGATAGATTTCTCTGGCCACACACCTTCCAATTCGTTCTCGATTCAATCATTTATCAGGTTCCATGCCCAAATCTAAAATAACAAGCCTGGTTTGGTCAATCTTACTCCAGCTACAGACTTGCCAGCCGAAGCCAGTCACATTTGTATGCATTCGATCAATCATCAAATATTAATTTATATGGTTATTAATTGATAAGATCAATTATTGGCTATATATTGATAAAATCATCAAATATATTTTCAATGAAATAATGATTAATTGTAAATATATATATATAACAATATTACAGAGGTGTTCCTTCTCAATTTGTGTATATTTGCTCATTGTTTTGAGCGAATTCTGTGTGTGTGTTACTATATCATTTGTTAAAAAAGAAAGTGGCTCAGCGTGAAGCTGAATGGAGCAGAGTGTGCTGATTGGCTGCCTGCCTCCGGTAGGGTGAGTGATACACACAGCTGGGCATCCCAAATCGGGATACTCTTCTTAAGTGGACCGAAGCCCAAGTGAGTAAAAAAAAAAATGGATTTTGGTCCACTTTATGGGTTGTGTATGAAAATGATTGTTTCCATATTCAGAGAAATCACTTCTTTGGATTCAGAGAAAAACTTAGAGGAAGTCTATTGATCCAGGTGCTGCACCACTCACCGCTTCCGTGCAAATGAAGATGGACCGTCCTTTACCATTCATCACAGGAACTATGGCACACCCCCTCCATTCACTGCAATGAAGGGGGCGTGGCAGGTTTTGACAAATGGCGTGGGGTGGTCCATCAGCAGTTGCACGAGAGCAGTGGGCAGTGCAGGACCTGGATCTGGTGATCAGGTAGGTGTCTCAGCGCCGAGCTAGCAGCCATTACTTGGAGGGGATATAGCCGCTGGGAGAGGCACTCTCTGCATCACACGCACTCCCACCCGCCTGTTCGCGAGAATAGGCGGACAGGAGCGCATACGATGCAGAGAGCGTCTGCTCCCAGTGGCCGGCCGGGACTTCAGGAAGATGGCAGCAGGCGTTCGGTTCGGACGTTCGGACTTAAAGCGGTCCTTCACTCTGAATAAGAGTCTATCTTATATGTTTCCCACACCCTGTACATACAGATTGGCCACATTAAAAATCATCCTACCTGCATCTACTGCATGTTATGAGCCTTTAAACATGGAAGCCGCCATCTTATCAGGCAGCCTGCAAACAGGAAGTGCCTCCTGACTGTGCTGCTCTGCATTCTGGGACTGCTGACCTTTACCTGACCCCAGCTCTGCTCTGTCTGAGCAAAGGACAGCTATAACCCGCCCCCCTGTACCTTATCCCGCTCTCCTCTCCTCAGTAAGTGTGATGCTTCTGAGTCAAGATGGCGGCACCCGTATCCTAAAGTCCTGAACAGAGTTGCAGCCCAGTGGGGGAAAGAATAATGTTAGTGACTAAAAACGTAAAATATATTCATTTTAGATGCTGGGGAACCGTTTTTTAAGAGTTTGGGCTTTTCATTAAATCACGCTGAAGGTCCGGTTTAAGGGGCTGGATTCGGGGTCGGAGTGTCTTTTTTTTTTTTTTTAAATTACATTAGCAGGGTCACTATTTGGAGGGGACAGGATGGGGTTATGGATTTTTTTCAGGAAGGGGCTGGAGTGGTCCTTTAAAAGTAAAAGGGTGTGGTGTCATTTTATTCCCTTTTTATTAGTTCCCACAAAAAAAGGGAGGTTATCTGGTCCTGAGAAAAGGGGATATGGTGTACGGTATGGTGTAACAGACACATATCCCTGTTTGGAAACAGAGCTCCAGCATAGAGGAAGGGGAGCAGCCACTATTTCCCTGTGGTCTGCACTGTATCTATCTGAATGGCTAGGTGCCGGAGCACCCCTCAGCTGAGAGATGCCTGGGATGTGGCCATGGGACCGCCGGAAAGGTACGTTTTGCAGGACTTTACACAGTGGGGCAACGTCTAGGCCCGGAGTACCGTATTTTTCGCCCTATAAGACGCACTTATTTTTCCCCAAAAGTGGGGGAAAAATGTCAGTGCGCCTTATCGGGCGAATGTAAAAAAAAAAAAAAATTACAAAAAAAAAAAAAAAAAACTCACCCGTCCCCGGCGCTCCCGCGTTGTCTGGCACACTGCGAGAGGCCAGAGGAGCGGCGGGGGCTCTGTCCCGGCCCCGCCGCTGCGATCGCTGTCTTTTCAGGGACAGAGACAGAGCCCCTGCCGCTCCTCCATCTGCTCCTCCACACGCGAGCACGAAGGTCCCGGCAGTGGGTGGGCGTGGCCTGCACCGGCGCAGGCCACGCCCGCCCGCTGCCCGGACCTTCGTGATCGCATGTGGAGAAGCAGATGGAGGAGCGGCGGGGGCTCTGTCTCTGGCCCCGTCTCTGGCCCCGCCGCTGTCATCGATGCCTGAAAAGACAGCGATCGCAGCGGCGGGGCCGGGACAGAGCCAGCTCGTGAATGGGGTGGGCGTGGCCTGCGTCGACGCTGCGACGCAGGCCACGCCCACCCCATTCACGGAGCCGGCCGCTCAGCGCAGCGGTGTCAGCGGACAGGTGAGTTTAAGTTTTTTTTTTTTTTTACTATGGCGCCTGCCTATACTAACGGGGGGAGAGGGGCTACACAGCCTATGGGGATGCCACACAGCCTATGGGAATGGGTGGAGGGGTATGCCACACAGCCTATGGGAATGGGGGGATGGGGATGCCACACAGCCTATGGGAATGGGTGGAGGGGTATGCCACACAGCCTATGGGAATGGGGGGATGGGGATGCCACACAGCCTATGGGAATGGGTGGAGGGGTATGCCACACAGCCTATGGGAATGGGGGGAGGGGTATGCCACACAGCCTATGGGAATGGGTGGAGGGGTATGCCACACAGCCTATGGGAATGGGTGGAGGGGTATGCCACACAGCCTATGGGAATGGGGGGATGGGGATGCCACACAGCCTATGGGAATGGGGGGATGGGGATGCCACACAGCCTATGGGAATGGGGGGATGGGGATGCCACACAGCCTTTGGGAATGGGGGGATGGGGATGCCACACAGCCTATGGGAATGGGGGGATGGGGATGCCACACAGCCTATGGGAATGGGGGGATGGGGATGCCACACAGCCTATGGGAATGGGGGGATGGGGATGCCACACAGCCTATGGGAATGGGGGGATGGGGATGCCACACAGCCTTTGGGAATGGGGGGATGGGGATGCCACACAGCCTATGGGAATGGGGGGATGGGGATGCCACACAGCCTATGGGAATGGGGGGATGGGGATGCCACACAGCCTATGGGAATGGGGGGATGGGGATGCCACACAGCCTTTGGGAATGGGGGGAGGGGGATGCCACACAGCCTTTGGGAATGGGGGGAGGGGTATGCCACACAGCCTATGGGAATGGGGGGATGGGGATGCCACACTGCCTATGGGAATGGGGAGAGGGGTATGCCACACAGCCTATGGGAATGGGGGGATGGGGATGCCACACTGCCTATGGGAATGGGGAGAGAGGGATGCCACACAGCCTATGGGAATGTGGGGAGAGGGATGCCACACAGCCTATACTAATGGGGGGAGAGGGGGATGCCACACAGCCAATGGGTATATGGGGAATGGGAGGGGGGGATGCCACACTGGATATACAGGGAATGGGATGGGGGCATGCTACACTGTCTATGGAATGGGGGCATCCCACACGGCCTATGGGAATTGGATAGGGGAATGCCACACTGTCTGTAATGGTGCGTTTTTGGTTTAAATTTTTTTTTTCTTATTTTCTTCCCCCAAATCCTAGGTGCGTCTTATAGGGCGAAAAATACGGTATTTTAGACACAGCCATTCAGCAGCTGCTCAGCAGAAATGTAGAACTATATAAACAAACCTTTGGATCCCAAATGATCCAAAAAACCTAATCCCAAGCTCAGTAATCTACTAAGAAGCTCTTTTAAAATTATATAAAACAAATAATAATCTACTTAATATATTATAAAATAAAGTCCATTCACAAATAAGATCTACAGATATCCTTACAATTTTAAATGTCCTTATAAAAAATAGTGAGAAGCATAAGAACCAAGGCTGCAGCCAGGTGGGGGGTGGGGGGGGGGTGTTAACCTCTTCCTTCCCACACTAAGCAGTAACCACTCAGGATCGGATCAGTTCAAGGTAAATAACTGACAGAAGAGATAAATGGAGGAACAAACAACATTTTCATAAAATTCTACCCAGATAGCAATTTTGCTTATCCTCACCTTTGTATATGCTGAATCCAATTATCTATTACGTGTCGCATATACAGATATCCTTACAATTTGAAATGTCCTAATAAAAAACGTGTGAATGGGCTTTATTTGATAATATATTAAGTAGATTATTATTGTTTTATATAATTTAAAAAAAACTGCTTAGTAGACTACTGAGCGCGGGGTTAGGTTTTTTGCATCATTTGGGATCCAAAGGTTTGTTCATATATTTGTTAATTCCATTGGAAGGAATTTTTTATCCCAGCACTGAATTTGTTCATTTTGTTTAAAAAAATGTACAAATAGGCCTCGATTCAATAAGGGTAGAAAATAATTCTCATGGTAGTAAAAGATTCAATTCATGAGAAAAAAGCCTGAGAATGTCACTGTTACTGAATCACCAGATAAGAAAACAATGAAAGTCAATGGCACTTTTTACTACCAAGGAAAAGTAGAGAACTGTTTACACTGTAGTAAAAAGTGCCATTGACTTTCATTGTTTTCTTAGCTGGTGATTCAGTAACAGTGACATTCTCAGGCTTTTTTCTCATGAATTGAATCTTTTACTACCATGAGAATTTTTTTCTACCTTTATTGAATCGAGGCCATAGAGTCTTTTAAGAATATACTTAGTGTGCGACCCGATACGATCTATCGTTCGATTTGTTATCTTAGAATTGTAGAACTGCTCATTGGGGACGTTGATCCGGTTAATGTAAATCAATGAGCTAGGACGGATCAGCAGCAAGGGGACAAAAAGGTGAGTATGCATGTTTGTTTTCTGCCTGGACTGTCTCTTTAAGTAATGACTATTTTATACGCTAGTTGTATATGTTAAAGCGGACCTTCACCCTGAATAAGAGCCTATCTTATATGTTTCCCACACCCTGTACATACAGATTGCTCACATTAAAAATCATCCTGCCTGCATCTACTGCATGTTATGAGCCTTTAAACATCCAAGATGGCGGCTTATGGAAGCCGCCATCTTATCAGGCAGCCTGCAAACAGGAAGTGCCTCCTGACTGTGCTGCTCTGCATTCTGGGACTGCTGACCGTTACCTGACCCCAGCTCTGCTCTGTCTGGGCAAAGTACATCTATAACCCGCCCCCTGTACTTTATCCTGCTCTTCTCTCATCAGTAAGTGTGATGCTTCTGAGTCAAGATGGCGGCGCCCGTATCCTAAATTCCTGAACAGAGTTGCAGCCCAGTGGGGGAAAGAATAATAAGTTAGTGACTAAAAACGTAAAATATATTAATTTTAGATGCTGGGGAATCGTTTTTTAAGAGTTTGGGCTTTTCATTAAATCACGCTGAAGGTCCGGTTTAAGTGATTTCAGAGCTAACAGTATTTTTTGCATTAGGTGCCATGAAGTATACGGACAAGGACAGCGGCGGGATGTTGGTGTGGTCTCCTTACCATAACATATCCGATCCGAAGCGTGAGTATCTCTCCATAGTCTCATGAACATCTGTCACCATCTTGCTGTTGAGGAATGCATGGACATCTTATCCAACCTGTACTCCTGTGTTTCTTTATTTATTATTTATTTATTTTGACTTGTGTTGTGACATATTTGTTTTTCATATATAATATATACTTAAACTACGCACTGAATCTAAATGAATTAAAAAAAGAAATACACACAGATCTCTTATGGAGTGTTTCTTTGTGAGTCTGGCAAATGTCTGTTATCTAGATGTCATCAGTTGTTGTGCTCCTTGATTGTCCGCCTATGTGCAGATCCAGCAGCAGTGCTATAGATCCACAATACATGACCTCCTAGGGGGAGGGGCTTGGAACTGCTGGTCTATAAGCATAGTGGGAGAATGACCTTTATTTGTGAGAAAACAGAGTCGCAAGCCAGTATGTGGAGAGACCCAGGTTAGGCTTAATATAGGGGGCTAGAATGGAAAGTATTTGCACAGTACCCAATACAAGGACGGATAGCGTTACCCATCAATCCTTGCAGCAGGCGGAGCTATGCAACTAATCTCTTTTTTCCTAGTGCATGGCACGGCCTGATTCACAAAATCATAACATCTGGGATTCCGCCACAAGGTGGCGCAGTGCACTGCAGAAGAGTTGTGGCTCCGCCCGGTACCACATAAAAACGGAATCACCATAGACTTATACAGTTGTTCTCTGCAGTGCTTACTGCGAAGATAGAAGACGGCTCTCTCTCTATGCGCAGGTGTGCGGGGCAACCGTGCCTGCGGCCCTGCATATCTATTTCCACCCATTTCTGGACCCTCTGTGCCTCCCAGCCTCGGCTGTCGGATCAGGTGAAGGTAGCGGAGCACTGGGGTCAAGTGCTCAAGGAGCGCTGCTCCAAGCCACAAACCCTGTACCACAAAGGGTAGGCGGCCATAGGCTTTATGGTGAGCCTACTAGGGATGCGGAGTTCCTGTCCTAGCTTCTGAGGGGGTGAGTGTTTTTGGACATGTTTTTTTCTATGTTCGGGGTCTCTCCCCTCCCACTGGCCTGGGCTTTGCCTCTGCCTGCTCGCTCTCTCCCCCCCCCCCCCCTTCTCTCCCCGACGGGTGTTCGGGGAGGTAGTGTGTGTGTTTTTAGTCTGTTTTTAGACGCAGGGGGCGGCGCTATATTTGTTTTTTCACTGTGGGGATGACGCCGGCAAGGTCACGTGAGCGACGTTTTTGCATGTATCGCGTCGTTCCCCCACGATCCGCCCCTCAAGGTTCCTCTGTCGGCGCCATCTGCGTGTCTGGGCCCTCTTCAATACCTGGGCTGCGGCGGTGATTTCTGCGTCGCTTCCTCCGGTGGTCTGGCGGCTGGCGAGCCTTGTCCTGCTTGGTCCGTGAGTCCCCTCGGGGGTTTTTCGTTATCCTTGGGCCATGGGCTGCGGGATACTTATGTATGTCTTTCAGGCAGGACACCCGTGGGTTGTGGTTTCTCCCGGTCCTGTTCCTTACTCCCCCTCTTCATTTCCCCTTACTGATTCTGGGGGCATCCCTCGGGGGGGGGGGGGGGTTGGGCATCCCGGGTGGCTTTTATTAGCCTTTACCCTGTGCTGGCATATTGCGCCTGTATTAATCACCATATGGAGGCTTCTGGGGATAACGTGCTCGGGGGTCCTTTGGGACAATCCCGGTTGTGTTCCATGTGTGGGGTATCCCCTATCAGTAATGACGTCACGGTGTGTGGGCCGTGCGCCCAGGCTGTCCTTTTGATTCAGTCTGGGCTGCCTGCTTCTTTACCCCACCGCGCCTGCACTTAGCCCCCAGTGAGGGGGACTCTAGCAGGGGGTCACAATCTGATTTGGCACTTCGTGTGGCCAGCATTGAAAGACCGCTTGCCAGGCCTGTTCAGCGTAAAGCCTCTAGCAAGAGGCGGCACCTGACGTCCTCGCCTGCACTGTTTACTGAGGAGCAGGAGGAGATTGATCTTTTTGATCAACGTTATTCCCTGGAGGAGGGGGAGCTTTTCTCGGGCTCTGACTCCTCTGGGGACCAGCAGGTGGGCCGCGACTGTGACTCCGGGTCTGAGTCTGAGGATTCCTGGTTTCCTGAGGACACCGCTAATCTGTTGTCTCACATTTTTTAGGTTTTACACATTGCCCCCCCTGCGGTGGCTAAGAGGAAGCAGGGTGAGCTTTTTCGTACCATTAAGCAGCGTCTGGAGTTCCCTGAGCAGAGTAATTTCACTAATATGGTGCTCAAGGAGTGGGATTGTCCTAGTATATTGCCCGCGGTGCCTAAAGGTTTGGATAAGAAGTATCCCTTTCCTGCTGATTTGGTTAAGCGGTGGTCAGGTCCCCCCGAGGTAGACGCGCCTGTTCTTGGGTTGTCTAACACTTCTGTTACGCCTTCCCCTGACACTACTACACTGGGGGACAGCGAGGTCCGGCGTATGGATCAGCTGGCCTGCCATGCCTTTGCCTTTGTGGGGGCTGGGTTGCGTCCGTCCTGTGCCGCTGCCATAACTGCTATTGCTCTTAAAGTGGACCAACACCCTCCCCTGATCGGCCCGGGAATCTATAAGATGTGTGTGAAACCCTCCCAGATCCTTGAAAATCCTACCTGATCCTCGTTCCAGCGGCACATGCGCGGGCCGCCGCCACCTCCCGCGCGTCCCTCTAGCAGGGCGCGCACCCGCGCCGGCCGTTTGTGAATGGCCGGTGAAGGCGTGCTCCCTGTAAGAGGGACGCGCGGGAGGCGGCGGCGGCCCGCACTCAGCTTGTCCGTCGCTGCCTCTCCTTGTCCGTCGGCGGTGATTGGACGAGCCAGTCACGTGGGAGCGGGGTCAGGTGAGTTTTCGGGGCTTTCTAGGGGGTTTCCCACAGCGGGGCACCCACGATCGGGGTGCCCCACGGAAGTGGACCAATACCCAGGATAGTAAAAATCCTGGGTGTTGGTTCACATTAGGAGACTGATCAATCGTCTCCTTGCTGGCGCTACAGCTGGAAGGGCTGAGCATAGGACCCTTTTGCTGTGCTGTGATTTTGTTTCCTTTATACTTACTGCCATGGATGATGTAGTACGGCTGAGTGGTAGGGCCTCTGCCCTCTTGGTGGCTATGCGCTGCTCGGTTTGGTTGCGTCATTGGGCAGCTGACGCTGCTGCTAAGAAGGCTCTCACTGGACTCTCCTTTGTGGGGCTGCGGCTCTTTGGTGAGCGCCTGGATGTTTTAGCCAAGGGTGGTAGGCTGCCTCAGCGTAGAAGGCAGCCTCAGCCTTTTTGGGGGCCATCTGCTTCAGTCTCCTCCTTTCGTACCCCCAGAGGAGGTCGCAGGCCCCTCTTTTCAGGTGCCCGCAGGGGGTCTTGGGGCCGTGGCAGATCCCATGGTCGTCCTGGTTTCTCATGGGACTCCAAGCCCAAACCTTCTCCCAAGTCCCCTCAGGCATGAGGAGGCGCCCTCACCCATCCGGGTGGGGGGACGGCTTCGGCTCTTTGCTCCAGTCTGGAGGCTCCGCGTCTCAGACCGGTGGATTCAGGAGGTGGTGTCCTCCGGTTACAAGATAGGGTTTGCAGCCTGGCCGCCCCCCAGATTCCTCAGATCCCGGATGCCTCACAACCCTCTGTCAGCTCAGTGGTTGCGCCTTGCGGTTCAACGTCTGCTGGACTCAGGAGCAGTGTTCCCTGTAAGGTGCGCGGGAGCGCGGCCGCGCACCTCCAGCTCCCCGGGCGCGCAGCTCTGCCCGGCGTCCGCGCACCTGGCACAGCTGTCATTTTTTGTTTTTCACATTGGTGGCTCAGAGGGGCCCTACATCCCTCCCCATCTGTTGCTGCCGCCTCAGCATTGGCTGAGCAGAGCACCGTGTAGTCCCCGCCCCCATTCCCTCTGCTGGTCTACTGCCTCCGACGAGGAGCAGCGCCGATACAACTTTATTCACTGAACAGCCTCAGCGCAGCCATCCACACAGACAGCCAGGTGCTTGACCAAATGTATCGAGTTGCACTGAGCAGGGAGGGGAGGAGGAGGGCAGCGGGGGAGAGGCTAAGAAAACACGGCATCCTCTTCACCTCACACCCTGATCAAGGAGGAGGAGGGGGAGGGGCACATGAGACCTCGTGGTGGCCAGTGCATGGAGTCTGGCAGCTTCCTTGTAGCCCCTTCCCCTGCCCAGCTCATCATGCAGCATGTCGGCTGTGTCAGGCACCAACACCAGCAAGTCCAGCAACAGCAGGTACTGAATGTGGGCAGCCATGTTGCAGCATTGCCTCAGCTAAATGTGTGTATGTAATGCTGGAGGGGACAGGTCATATCTATCCTAAGTTCCAGACCCCACTTATCACATTTTTCCCTTATTTCCTACTCTGTCACCTTTCCACATTGCCTTATTCAGTCTTCCCTTTCTTTTTCTCTTTTCTGTGTCTGCTCCTTCTTTTTTCGTTTTCCGCATTCCCTTTCTCATCCCTCTCTTTTCCACTTTCCATTCTTTGTCTCTTTTCCACATTTTATCCTTTTTCTTTTTCACACCCCCTCCTTTCTCTCTATTCTACAATACCATCTCTCTTCTCCATCTTCCCTCCTTTCTCTCTTCTCCCACCTTCCCTCCTTTCTCTCTTTTTCCACCTTCCCTCCTTTCTCTCTTCTCCCACCTTCCCTCCTTTCTCTCTATTTCCACATTCCATCCCTCCTTTCTCTCTATTTCCACATTCCCTCCTTTCTCTCTATTTCCACATTCCCTCCCTTCTCTCTTTTTTTTCCACATTCCCTCCTTTCTCTCTTTTTTCCACATTCCCTCCTTTCTCTTTTTCTCTTTTCCCACATTCCCTCCATCTTTCACTCTTTTCCCACATTCCCGCCATCTTTCACACATTCCCTCCATCTTTCTCTCTTTTTCCATATTCCCTCCATCTTTCTCTCTTTCCCACATTCCCTCCATCTTTCTCTCTTCCCCACATTACCTCCATCTCTCTCTTTCCCACATTACCTCCATCTTTCTCTCTTTCCCACATTCCCTCCATCTTTCTCTCTTTCCCACATTACCTCCATCTTTCTCTCTTTCCCACATTACCTCCATCTTTCTCTCTTTCCCACATTCCCTTCATCTTTCTCTCTTTCCCACATTCCCTCCATCTTTCTCTCTTTCCCACATTACCTCCATCTCTCTCTTTCCCACATTCCCTCCATCTTTCTCTCTTTCCCACATTCCCTCCATCTTTCTCTCTAGTGCTGGCTCCCTCAGTTTGTGCTATGTTTCACAGTGCCATGCCCCCAACTGCCGATGGGGGGGGGGGGGGGGGGACTAGCATTAATAATGCCTAGGGCAGCATGAACCTTACAGCTCTGGGCTCACACAGAATGTTGTCACCATCCTCTTGGTCCAGCTTAAGGACACAGGCGGATCCTTTATCTCAGGGAAGTAAGGTAAGGAGTACAGCCTGAAAATGGACTGTTTCTTAAGTTGTAAAGTGCAGGGCATTCCAATAAATCTGATCTATAAAAAAGCCGCACATAACCTTCTAATGCACAGTTAATATCTGCATTTTTATTCTTGTTTCTTTTTCAAATGAGACCCTGACAGGCCCAAAGTCAGACAATCCCATTAATTCCAATAGGAGGCAACCCCGTGCTGAGGGGGTGCGACTCCATTGGGGCTCAGAGAGTTAGGGGGCCCCATCATTGTTGCTTTCCCCAATATTTACCATATTTGTGCTCACTTTACATAATTTAGACTTTAGTTGTCCTATTGCATCTACTAAACTAAATATCATGTTATATCTTTTTGTTTAATGCGCTTTGCTTTTTATAGTAGATGTACCAGTGTTTTTATCTTACTTTTTTCCAATTGCCCACCTTTCATCGGGCATTGCCCAGCTCCCTCGCTACTCCGCACAGCAGCTGCTCCGGCTTAGAGGGAACATTGCTCAGGAGTCATTTTGAGCCTATCCGTGGGGCTGCCTTGCCCATTATGACTCTTAAGGTGGCCTTCCTGGTGGCCATTACCTTGGTTAGGCGAGTCTCTGAGCTGGCTGCTCTTTCCATCAAACCTCCTTATTTTGAGCGGCATCAGGATAAGGTGGTGTTTCAGCTTAAGCCGGATTTCTTGCCTAAGGCTGTGTCTGTTTTTCATCTCAATCAGGACATTGTTTTGCCTTCTCTGTGTCCTATTCCTGCTAATTCCAAGATGCGGACGCTTCATTCTCTGGATGTTGTCAGGGCCCTTAAGTTTTATTTCGTTGATACCGAGTCTTTCAGGAAATCTGACATACTTTTTGTTCTTCCCGCTGGTCCTAGGAAGGGTTTGCCTCCGGCTAAATCCACTATCAGCAAGTGGATCCGTCAGGCGGTGGAGCAGGCCTATCCTGCTAAGGGGAAGGTTCCCCCTTTTAGGCTTACTGCTCATTCTACTCGTGCTATTGGTGCGTCTTGGGCTTTTCAGCACCAAGCTTCTGGTGAACAAGTTTGTAAGGCCGCAACTTGGTCTTCTGTTCATACCTTTTCCAAGTTTTACAAAGTTGATGTTAAGGTCTCAGCTGATGCTGCTTTTGGCCGCAAGGTACTCCAGGCGGTGGTGGTTTAAACCGTCTGTTGTTACTTTCTTTTTGGGGATCCCACCCTACTATATGGACACTGCTTTTGGATGTCCCAGATGTTATGACTTTGTGAAGCAGGCCGTGCCATGCTATGGGAAAAAGACAATTCTGTGAGTACTCACCTGTAGAATTGCTTTTACTATGCATGGCACGGCCTGCTTCACCCCATCCTTGTTACGTTGTTCTTGGTTTCCTCTTTATGGTGATTGTTCCAATCTAGTTGGGGTTGTTATCTTTATTTGTTCCCGGTTCTTGTATCACTGCTTGTCAACTACTGGATCAGTCTATGATGATTCCGTTTTTATATGGTACCGGGTGGAGCCACAACTCTTCTGCAGTGCCACTGCGCCACCTTGTGGCAGAATCCCAGATATTATGATTTTGTGAAGCAGGCCGTGCCATGCATAGTAAAAGCAATTCTACAGGTGAGTACTCACAGAATTGTCTTATGTCTCTTTGCCATCCAAGGCCCTTAGAAACGCTAAGGGTGCAATGACAAGGATTAGCTTTAAAGTGGACCAACACCCAGGATTTTGACTATCCTGGGTTTTGGTCCACTTCAGGGGGGCACCCCGATTAAGGGTGCCCCGCTGTTTGAAACCCCCCAGAAAGCCCCCAAAACTCACCTCACCACGCTCCCACGTGGCCGCGCTGACCAATCACCGCCGACGGACAAGCAGGTGACAGCGGCGGACAACACAGCGAATCTTATAGATTCCCGGGCCAATCACCCCTGGGTGACGGTCCACTTTAAATTTACACAGCCATACACATCCAACTAGTGATCACACATCACATAAAGAGATGATTTGCATAGCTCCACCTGCTGCATACCCGGCAAACCTGGCGCTGTGGGCACTGCTGTGCCCAGTCATTCAGATAGGCCAGGCGCAGGCGAGCGCGCACTCCGCAGAGAGACCAGGGATGTGGCTGCCCCCGCCTTCTTTCAACACTCAGTCCAAAACAATGCATTAGTATGTACAGCATAAATTGCTGATTGGGCCAATGCGCGCTTATGTCCTGGGGAAAACCCTGGGGGTTTCTCACATCGGGGGCATCCCAAATCCGGATGCTTGAGGGACAAGAACCAAAATCCGGTATATTGAAAATCCTGTATTTTGGTCCACTTTAAAGAGCCAGTCCAGGCAGATTTGCCCTGTCCAAAAGTAACCCCCGCCCTACCTTCCTCCCCTGGCACTGATTCAGGTTGGGCAGGTTACATATAGGAAAAGAAAAAAAACATTGCCAGGGATGCAGCTTCAATCGCAGACGTCTCCAACCATCTTCATTCCTTCCAAACAAAGCAGTTTCCTCGTTCTGTCTACGCTCCCACCCGCCAATTCACTTAAATAGGCGGCGGGAACACACATGGAGTGGCTTCCCCAAAGATGGCTGTGTCCAGCCCGAGTCGCCTGCAATCTGAGCTGCATCCTTAGCAAGGTAGGTTTTTTTATGTAGCACATCCAACCTCCCTCCCCCCACCTGGCATGCCTGGACTGGCCCTTTAAGCTCTGTATGATGGGGCAGTACACCTCAGTGAATCAGGTCTCTTATTGGATAAGCTGTGATATTGCCGGCACTCCTCCCGCTGATGGGCGCACCCGTTGCCGGCAAATTTGAATAGCTGACGTCGGCTGCATGCAGCGGAGGAGATTGGAAGGAAAAACGGCTCCATATAGTCTGTACTTGGCTACATGCACCATAACTGAATGGCTGGCATGGGCGTGCACATCCATCGGGGGGTGCAGTATGCTATGGGTAAGTTAATACTCAGCAATCTATTTTTGAATAAATGGATTGCTAAGCGTTTCCCGTTGGCAATCGATATGGGAGCACTGGCTAGGTGCATTTTACAGTGATCCCGGGGGATTGCACAGCAGGGCATTCCAAATTGGGATAGGCCATCCATGGTCTCCCAGCCAAAATAGGTTTTTGTCCGCTTTAAAGTGGCCAAAACCCAGCTTGATCGGCCGATTGTGCCCCCCCCCCATCCCAGGGCATCCAGAATTGTGATGCCCTGCTGTGTGAACCCCCCCCCTCCCCGGTCGCCCTGCTCACTTATCTTGCTTTCCGGTCCAACGGCACATGCGCGGGCCGCATCCCCTCTATCCCTCTAGCAGGGAGCATGCCCGCACCAGCCATTTGTGAATGGCCGGCGTGGGCACGCTTCCTGTTAGAGGGAAGCGGGGGATGCGGCCGCCAGTGTGCTCAGATCCGCTGGCTTTAGACGTGTCTTAGATGGCGTGACGTCAGGGGCTCCGAGCGAGCTGATTGGACGAGCGGCTGCGCATGTGCATTAGGACCGGGAAGAGGTGAGTTTCTTCGGGTGATCTGGGGGGTTTCACACTGCGGGGCATCCCCGAACTAGAAAAGAAAATATTTTCCCTTTTTTCGATTTGTCCTGGGACAAACGTTTTTTTGCTGGCCCTCTTTGTAAGATGTCAGGCGATCAGTCATTGCATAGTTGTGGCAATGACATCATCGCTATACACAACAGTGGCAATAAATGGAGGAGGCGGAGCTTTACAGCTAAAACAGGCGCCATTATCTGGGATTAGAGTGAAGCAGGAGCAGTGAGAATTGTCAAATAGTACACTTTATGAGGGCAGTAATTCAGGGGATGCTAGTTAAAAATGTGGATTTGGTCCGCTTTAAAGCAACTGCATGAGTCTGGCCCCTTGGGAAGAGAGGCAGTCATTTTACTCTATTCTTTATTCTTTTATTTTTATTCTATGAGACTCCAGGGACGCCAGATTCCTTCTCCCTGCTGTGTGAACCACCCCCAGTTGCCTAATATGTTTACCCCACAAACAAGCCAACGGCACATGCGCAGCCTGCAGTGGCATTACTCGCATCCTTCTCGGACTGTGCAGCCCCGCCAGCCATAACAGAAAGGCTGGTGTGGCCACGCACAGCCGAAAGGTGCAAGTGACGCCGCGTGCCGATCCTGTGTGCGGATTCTATTCAGCTTCTCCAGCCACACATTAATATGCGCAGCCGGAGAAGCTGATTGGAGGAGAGCCACGCCTGTTCCATGGGCTCGTGGAAAGGTAAAGAAGGGGTGAATGCAGAGGTTTCATGCAGCTGGGCATCCCAGGGGGAGGGACTAAAGCGGCTTAAAAGCAGCCCAAAAGTGGAAGCTAGGACAGCATCGGGGTAAGTCTAGATCCTGGTAAAAGAAATAGTCAGTCACATTAAAGCAGACAAAATCCAGGATTTTACCTATCCCAGGTTTTGTTCCTTTACCCGGGAGCATCTCAGTTTGTATGCCCGCTGTGTGAGACCCCCCAGATCAACCATAACAACTTACCTTTCCCTAGTCCTATGCAGCATGTGCCAGCTCTTGTCCACTCAGAGCCACTTGCTGTGCATATGTAATGTTCAGCAAACACCTGTTTGTGCCACTCAGAATAGAAAACCCATCAGAGGGACTGCGGGCGGGAGCGTGCTCACAGCCCAAAGATTCTGGGGATGTGGCTGCCGGTGTTAACATTGATGAGGGAACCAGGAACAAGGTGAGCTTTGTGGGGTTTCACACAGCAGGGCATCCCGATTTGGCATGTCCCAGGGGAAGAGGTTATTAGAAAAGGTTGTAGCACACTGGTTTTATATAGAAAAATAGTAATATCAAATATATCAGTATGGCAAAGCCCAGCTGGCATGGGTTCAACACTCCCCAGTACTTCCGCTTGAAGATGTACTGAAACACGCTATATATATAGGATGGGAAGAACTAACACCAAGAGGAGTTATGCGATAAAGTTAATGTTTTAACGTGCATAAATACGTTGTACAAGAAGAGTGAAAACAATTATATATAGTGCATACAAAGGTTCTATGAACAGGCAATATTTCCCCAAATCTGGGGGTACTGATATGCAGCATGTACAAGAGGGCATACATAACCTTTACATATGAGATCAATAGGACGAATGAGTCAAAGCAAGAAGAGATATTTCATAGGTGTATGTTCCTTAAACATCAAACTTCAATAGCATAACCATAGATGACAAAGGTAACAAAAAGTTGTTACCTTCATCTCCCCTTACTATTCTGGGGGCATCCCTTGGGGTGGGCATCCCGGGTGGCTTTATTAGCCATTACCCTGTGCTGGCATATTGCGCCTGTATTAATCACCATATGGAGGCTTCTGGGGATAACGTGCTCGGGGGTCCTTCTCGACAGTCCCGGCGGTGTTCCATGTGTGGGGTATCCCCTATCAGCAATGACGTCACGGTGTGTGGGCCGTGCGCCCAAGCTGTCCTTGCGCTTCAGTCTGGGCTGCCTGCTTCTTTACCAAGCTCTGCGCCGCCTTCGGTATTGCCTACCCCGCTGCGCCTGCATTTAGCCCCCAGTGAGGGGGATACTAGCAGGGGGTCACATTCTGATCTGGCACTTCGTGTGGCCAGCATTGAAAGACAGCTTGCCAGGTCTGTTCTACGTAAGACCTTTAGCAAGAAGCGGCACCTGGCTTCCACGCCTGACCTGTTTACTGAGGAGCATTATTGATCTTTTTGATGACCGTTACTCCCTAGAGGAAGGGGAGCTTTTCCCAGGCTCTGATTCCTCTGGGGACCAGCAGGTGGGCGGCAACAGTGATCCTGGGTCTGAGTTTGAGGATTCCTGGTTCCCTGAGGACACTGTTAATCTGTTGTCTCACATTTTTGAGGTTTTGCACATTGTCCCCCCTGAGGTGGCTAGGAGGAAACAGGGTGAGTCATTTCACTAATATGAAGCTCAAGGAGTGGGAATGTCCTAGTAGATTGCCCGGGGTGCCTAAGGGGTTGCATAAGAAGTATCCCTTTCCTGCTGATCTGGTTAAGCGATGGTCGGGTCCCCCCGAGGTAGACGCGCCTGTTGTTGGGTTGTCCAACACTTCAGTCATGCCTTCCCCTGACACTACTACACTGCGGGACAGCGAGGACTGGCATATGGATCAGCTGGCCTGCCATGCCTTTGCATTTGTGGGGGCTGGGTTGCGTCCCTCCTGTGCTTCTGCCATAACTGCTATTGCTCTTAAGGAACAGATCTTCTTGATGGCGCTACAGCTGGAAGGGCTGAGTAAAGGACCCTCTTGCCGTGCTCTGAATTTGTTGCCTTTATACTTACTGCCATGGATGATGTAGTACGGCTGAGTGGTAGGGCCTCTGCCCTCTTGGTGGCTATGCGCCGCTCTGTTTGGTAGCATCAGTGGGCAGCTGACTCTGCTGCTAAGAAGGCTCTCACTGGGCTCCCCTTTTGTGGGGCTGCGGCTCTTTGGCCTGGATGTTTTAGCCAAGGATGGTAGGCTGCCTCAGCGTAGAAGGCAGCCTCTGCCTTTTTGGGGGACATCCGCTTCAGTCTCCTCCTTTCGTACCCACAGAGGAGGTTGAGGGCCCTTCTTTTCAAGTACCCGCAGGGGTTCTTGGGGCCGTGGCAGATCCTGTGGTCGTCCCCTCTCTCATGGGACCCCAAGTCCAAACCTTCTCCCAAGCCCCCTTAGGCATGAGGAGGCGCCCTCACCCATCCGGGTGGGGGGGCGGCTTCGGCTCTTTGCTCACGTCTAGAGGCTCCGCGTTTCAGACCGGTGGATTCAGGAGGTGGTGTCCTCCGGTTACAAGATAGGGTTTGCAGCCTGGCCTCCCCCCAGATTCATCAGATCCCGGATGCCTCACAAACCTCTGTCAGCTCAGGGGTTACACCTTGCTGTTCAACATCTGCTGGAATCAGGAGACATTTGCCTGGTGCCTTCCCATGAACGGGGTCAGGGTTTCTACTCTGTTCACGGTCCCCAAGAAGGACGGGTCCCTGAGGCCCATCCTGGACTTGAAGGGTCTCAACAGGTTTGTCAGGTTCAAGCACTTTCGCATGGAGACCCTTCTCTCGGCTGTCAGTACCCTTCGCCCGGGGCGACTTCATGACCTCTGTGGACATCAAGGATGCTTATCTTCATGTGCCTATCTTCCCAGGTCATCAGAGATTTCTCAGGTTTGCTCTAGAGGATCGGCATTACCAGTTTGTGGCCTTACCATTCAGTATCACCTCGGCACCTCGGGTGTTCACCAAGGTGCTGGCGGGCGTGATGGCTCTGCTGCGGCATCAGGGCATTAGCATCCTTCCTTACCTGGACGATGCGGCTCAGTCTCTTCATCAGGTCGAGAAGGATACTCAGGTGGTGCCCTCCACTCTCGAGTCCTTCGGCTGGGTGATCAACTATCCCAAGTCTTCTCTGTCTCCGTCTTTGGTGAGGTCCTTTCTGGGCATGACTCTGTATACTTCTCAGGTCAATCGCCCTGAGGAAGTAGTGCAGGAGCCACTACGACACGCGTTGGCGTCTCATTCTTGTGGGGGTGTTCCTGGTTGGTCTGTATGCACACCCTTGTCTCTTTCTTTCTCATTTACTCACCTTGGCTCGTTCTCCTGCTCTAAGATAGGTTTGTTATGGATTTAGACTATGTAAGTTAGGTTTAGGATTTTGTGATGGCCATTGAGCTGCACTGTATATATTATATTATATTGTTATTTGCACATAATCAGTATATTTTTGCACAGGATTTGAGTGACATATAGAGTACTCATTATAAATGTGTTCTTTTTAAATCTTTTTGGAATGAATTGATTCACCCTATTATGTATTGCAACAGACCCCTGGCGCCCCCTTGTGTGTGTTTTTTGGTGTGTCTATGTAGTGTTTAAAGTGGACCAACACCCAGGATTTTGACTATCCTGGGTTCTGGTCCACTTCGGCGGGGCACCCCGATCGGGGGTGCCCCGCTGTGTGAAACCCCCCAGAAACCCCAAAAAACTCACCTCTCCCCGCTCCCACGTGAACGCCGCAGCCAATACCCGCCAACGTCCAGGCGGGGGACAGGAACGTCCAAGCCGCTTCCGCCGCCTCCCGCGCGGGAGGCGGAAGCGGCGGCGGATCAGGTAAGATCTTTTTGGGGTTTCTGGGGGGTTTCACCCCGCGGGACATCCCGATCTCGGATGTCCCGCGGGGTGGGAGGTGATCGGCCCGGGAATCTTGTAGATTTCCGGGCCGATCACCCCTGGGTGTTGGTCCACTTTAAATGTATTTTTAACTTGTGCATCTTTATGTAATAAATTGGGATATTTTTGTATAAGTTCTGAAGGTGGTGCCACTTATTATACCTAACCCTTAGCACTTTTTTGGGGGGAGTGTGGACCTTCCCTTTTCTCTTCTTTGGTTTTTATAATTGTAGTGCTAGGGGTGGTGTGCACACCACATTATACTTGGTCAACATATTTGGGTTTTTATAAAATATTGTGAGGGCAGACTGGCTGGTGCGGCCCATCTAGCTTGTCTAAAACTTTGTACCTCTCAGGTCAAGGTATTCCTTGGAAGGGCCTTCAGAAGCAGGCTTGGGCTCTGCTCTCGTGTCCCCATCCCTCCATCTGGCAGGGGATGCAGTTAGTGGGCCTGATGGTGTCCTGCTTTGAGGCGGTCCCCTTTGCTCAGTTTCACATGAGGCCTCTTCAGTTGCACCTTCTGTCTGTTTGGAATCGGGACTCTGTTTCCCTGGATCAAGAATTTGCTCTGTCCCCCCTGGTCAGACAGTCCTTCAAGGAATCTTCTAGTGGGCAGGACATTTTTGCCCCAGTGTTGGGAGACTGTCACCACAGATGCCAGTCTGACTGGTTGGGGGGGCTTTTGGAAGTCTCTGTAGCTCCAGGGTCAGTGGGGCCCCCTGGAGGCCCATGCTTCCATCAATGTCCTGGAACTGAGGGCGATCAGGTTGGTTCTTGCTCAGCTGACCTCACACCTTCAAGGTCGGGCTGTTCAGATCCGCTCGGACAACCAGACGGCGGTTGCCTACATCAACCATAAGGGAGGGACTCGGAGCAAGCAAGCCCTCAAGGAAGTGTCCCTGATACTGTCTTGGGTGGAAGAGAATGTGCCCTGCATCTCGGCGGTTTACATCCCGGGGGTGGAGAACCTGGAGGCAGACTCCCTGAGCATGGGGATGTCTCGGTTGGGGGAATGGTCTCTCAGCAACAAGGTATTTTACTCCCTGTGTCACCGGTGGGGTCTTCCGGATGTGGACCTGTTTGCGTCCCGCCACAATCACAAGCTTCCCAGGTTTGTCTCCCTGTCACAGGACCCTCTGGCCGTTGCCACGGATGCACTAGCAATGCCTTGGACGGAGTTTCGGCTCCTCTATGTGTTCCCTCCCCTTGCTCTGCTGGGCAGGGTGCTGCACAAGTTAGCCAGTGGTACCCACCATTCTGGTGGCCCCCTGCTGGCCAAGGAGGGTGTGGTTCGCAGACGTCGTGCTGTTGGCAGTGGATCAGTATGTCCTGCCCAAGGATCCAGATCTGCTCACTCAGGGACGGCTGTGCCATCCCAATTTACAAACGCTGGCTTTAATGGCTTGGCTGCTGAAACCTCCATCTTGATGGATAAGGGTTTGCCGGCCTCTGTTGTTGATACCATGATTAGGGCTAGGAAGAAGTCCTCGTCCTTTATCTACTATGGGATTTGGCATGCTTATATTTCCTGGTGTGAGTCTAGGTTTCTGCCTTGTAGGGTGTTTTCTGTTCCCAGGATTCTGGATTTTTTGCAACATGACCTGGATTCGGGCCTTCAACTTAGTACCCTCAAGGGACAGGTGTCAGCCCTGGCAATTTTCTTCCAAAGGTCTTTTGCCAATCACCGGTTGGTCAAGACTTTCTTTCAGGGAGTTACTCATGTGCGTCCACTACGTAAACCTATGCTACCGGTTTAGGATCTAAATTTGGTGTTGTCTGCTCTGCAGGGTCCTCCTTTTGAGCCTATCAGTGGGGCTGCCTTGCCCATTATGACTCTTAAGGTGGCCTTTTTGGTAGCCATTACTTCTGTCAGGCGAGTCTCTGAGCTGGCTGCTCTTTCCATCAAAACTCCTTGTTTTGAGCGGCATCAGGATAAGGTGGTGTTTCGGCTTAAGCTGGATTTCTTGCCTAAGGTTGTGTCTGTTTTTCATCTCAATCAGGACATAGTTTTGCCTTCTTTGTGTCCTAAACCTGCTAATTCCAAGGAGCGGATGCTTCATTCTCTGGATGTTGTCAGGCCCCTGAAGTTTTATTTGGTTGCTACTGAGTCTTTCAGGAAATCTGACGTTTTTTTTGTTCTTCCTGCTGGTCCTAGGAAGGGTTTGCCTCTGACTAAATCCACTATCAGCAAGTGGATCCGTCAGGCGGTGGAGCAGGCCTATTCTGCTAAGGGGAAGGTTCCCCCTTTTAGGCTTACTGCTCATTCCACTTGTGCTATTGGTGCGTCTTGGGCTTTTCAGCACCAAGCTTCTGTTGAACAAGTTTGTAAGGCCGCAACTTGGTCTTCTGTTCATACTTTTTCCAAGTTTTACAAGGTTGATGTTAAGGCCTCAGCTGATGCTGCTTTTGGCCACAAGGTACTTCAGGCAGTGGTGGTTTGAACTGCCTGCTGTTACTCTTTGGGGATCCCACCCTACTTTATGCACACTGCTTTTGGATGTCCCAGATGTTATGACTTTGTGAAGCAGGTCGTGCCATGCAATGGGAAAAAGACAATTCTGTGAGTACTCACCTGTAGAATTGCTTTAACCTCGCATGGAACGGCCTGCTTCACCCCACCCTTGTTACGTTGTTCTTTGTTGCCTCTTTATGGTGATTGTTCCATATTAGTTGGGGTTGTTATCTTTATTAGTTCCCGGTTCTTGTATCACTGCTTGTCAACTACTGGATAAGTCTATGGTGATTCCATTTGTATATGGTACCGGGTGGAGCCACAACTCTTCTGCAGTGCACTGCGCCACCTTGTGGCGGAATACCCAGATGTTATGACTTCGTGAAGCAGGCCATGCCATGCATGGTAAAAGCAATTCTACAGGTGAGTACTCACAGAATTGTCTTTTTGGTACGCTTTATATGTTTGTTTTTTTTTTGTAAATTTTCTATTGGTTTCATTCATATGCTTACTGAAGGATAGCCCAGGCATGCGCTGTTCCGGCAATGTAGGCTTAGTAGATAAACTGTGGGGTTTCACACAGTGGGATGCCCTGGCGAGAAGTAACAGATCATAAGTTAGTAAAAAGCCCAGTTTTTTTTCTCTTTAAAGTGGACCTACACCCCTTTCTTACCTAATGATAGATTCGACCCCTACATCACCCGCAATTTTTACCTGAACCTTGATCTCCGGGTTAAATGTGGTCCGAGTGTGGGTCCCCTTTAAGGTTACATAGATTGGGGTGAGGGTGGTAAATTTATATGAGGATTTTAAACCGGACCTTCAGCATGATTTAATGAAAAGCTCAAACCCTTAAAAACTATTCCTCAGCATCTGAAATTAATATATTTTTAGTCACGTATTATACTTTCCCCCACTGGGATGCAACTCTGTTCAGGACTCTAGGATACGGGTGCCGCCATCTTGCCTCAGAAGCATCACATCCTGAGGAGAGGAGAGGGGGATAAAGTGCAGGGGGTGGGGTTATAGCTGTGCTTTGCACAGACAGAGCAGAGCTGGAGTCAGGAAAAGGACAGCAATCCCAGAATGCAGAGCGGCACAATCAGAAGATACTTCCTGTTTGCAGGCTGCCTGTTGCTCCAGCATCTTGGATGTTTAAAGTGGACCAACAGTCAAAATGACTTAAACCAGACCAACACAACAAACAGTGCTCATATGAATCCCTTTTCTTACTCTTGCTGTGGTAAATTTTAGAAACAAGATGGCTGCTCAAGCATTTGCAGGCCACCTGCAAACAGAAAGTGCTGTCAGTTATGTCATTTGGGAGAGGAAGCTCCAAAATGGCCGCTACCTTTCTTTTCCAACTGTGACAGGCTGTTGGTCCGGTTTAAAGGCTCATAACATGCAGTAGATGCAGGTAGGTTGATTTTTAATGTGAGCAATCTGTATGTACAGGGTGTGGGAAACATATAAGATAGAATCTTATACAGGGTGAAGGTCCGAATTAATGTAGACAAACTGTATGTACAGGGGGGGGGGACATACAAGATAGCCTCTTATTCAGGGTGAGGGTCCGGATTAATGTTTGCCGACAGGTGTGTTTTAAAAAACTCTCCCAGTGCTGTGTATGTACTGATTGTGCACATTGTTGTTTTATCTCTAAACAGTGGATGAATATATCGCAATAGCAAAGGAAAAGCATGGCTACAACGTGGAACAGGTATGTTTGTTTATTATTACTAGCTCACCAACACTTACACAGTGAGTAGTAATATGTTATGTACTGTAAACCTTGAAGCAAACACACACCTCACACAGTATAATAATATAACACAATAACTATTAATCTATAAGATTCCCGGGCCGATCAGCTCCCTCCCCGCGGGGCGAAAATCAGGATGCTCCGCTGTGTGAAACCCCCTCCGGACACCCACAAACCTTACCTTCTCCCCGTTCCAACGATGCGGGCCGCGGACGCCTCTCGCGCTTCCCTCTAGCAGGGCGCGCACCCACACCGGCCGTTTGTGAATGGTCGACGCGGGCGCGCTCCCTGTTAGAAGGAAGCGAGAGAGGCGGCCTCCAGCTTGTCCGTCACTTACCCGTCCGCTCTGATTGGACGAGCGTTTGCGCATGCGCCGTAGGAGCGGGTGAGGTGAGTTCTTTGGGGCTTTCTGGGGGGTTTCACACAGCGGGGCACCCCCAATCGGTGTGCCCCGCTGAAGTGGACCAAAACCCAGGATAGTGAAAATCCTGGGTGTTGGTCCATTTTAATCTCCATCACAGTTTGTTACATGTATGTAAGGCTACTTTCTCACCAGGGCGATGTGTTTGCGCTAGCGAATTTCTATGGAAAATGTGATTGCGTTTTACTGGAGATTTGCAAGTGATACCACTTGCTCCATTCAATGAAGAACTTTCACACTCACCTCGTAAGATGTATACGCGCCCAATAGCGCCCATAAGCCGCTAGGGGGAGCAATTTCAGGGTGACGGCAAGCGGCTCACAATCGCCCACAAAATTGCAGCGGAGTGGAAGTAGCCTTACAGTTACATATTTGATGTCCAGCTATAGTTACAGTAGATAATTTATGTTGGTGCTGTTGTGTTTGACGTTACTGAGTTGAATTAGACCAAAACTGGACCTAGAGTATAGACTCTTTTAATAAAATGTAATCGCTTTAAATACAAATCCAGGGCATGGAACGGGAGGAGGGGTTAGTGGGAAGGCGCATATAAACATTCATGCTCAGTGTTAGTCCGAATTACATTTGAAGTCAATAAGATCCTGTTTTAGTCTACTCACTTTAAAGTGAACCAACACCCACCGCTGATCGACCCGGGAGTCTATAAGATTCCCGGGCCGATCAGCTCCCTGCCTGCGGGGCACCCCGATCGGGGGTGCCCCGCTGTGTGAAACCCCCAGGACGCCCGCAAATCCTACCTGTTCCTCGTTCCAACGGCGCATGCACGGGCCGCCGCCTCTCGCGCATCCCTCTAGCAGGGCAGCCGTTTGTGAATGGCCGGCGCGGGCGCGCTCCCTGTAAGAGGGACACGCGAGAGGCGGCGGTGGCGGGCGCTCTCACCTTGTCCGTCGACGCTGTCCGTCGGCAGTGATTGGTGGAGCGAGTCACGTGGGAGCGGGGTCAGGTGAGTTTTTGGGGCTTTCTGGGGGGTTTCACACAGTGGGGCACCCCCGGTCGGGATGCCCCGCAGAAGTGGACCGACACCCAGGATAGTGAAAATCCTGGGTGTCGGTCCACTTTAAAGTAGACTGAAAGTCCGTTTTTTATTTTTAACCCCCTTTAAAAAAAACCTTTACGTAAAAGTAAGGGAAAAGAGATGCTTTCCTAGAGTAGAAAGTATTTGCACAACGCCCAACACAAGGAATAATAGGACTGGAAAATTGAAAAAAACGTACTTACCTTCTCTTAGCTGCCAGCTCCCAAACATCGTGCTTCCGTGCTGCCATCTTGCATTTCGGGAGGTGTATGTATCCCGCAATCTCGAGGTTGTGCGCCTGCATCCTGGCTGCATCAGGTCATTGAAGAGGAACACGGGCTGTTTTGGCTACAGGGTGACCCATTCCCTCTCCCAGGGGGGTTCCCGATTTAGGATTCCCCAGTGATCAGCTAACAGCGCACTCGCTCCATTCAGCTTGTACTCTGACGTCAGAGTGGTTAGCAGATGCTGAATGGAGCGGAACGCACTGATTGGCTGCTTTAGGAACCATTTCTTCCCTACAAAAAATGTACAGCCTGGGAGATCTAAATATCATGGCTGCTTCTATTAAAATTCTGAGGCTCCAGCATTCCAGTCATGCTGCTGGGTGGTTTCTCCCTCTTGCCCGTTTCATAAGCCCTAAGAGTTAAAATGGAGAAAAAGCTGGGGTGCCTCGCTGTGTGAAACCCCACCGCTTACCCTTATCTTTACCACAAGCCCATGGCACAGGCGCGGCTCTCCTCCAATCAGCTTTTCTGGCCGAGCTTATTAATGTGCGGCTGGAGAAGCTGAATGGAAACCCAGCCGCACATACGATTGGCGTGTGGCATCACTAGCACCCCTCGGCTGTGCGCAGTCACGCACAGCCATTCAGTTACAGCGGGCGCGGCCGCGCACAGCCAAAATAGGATGCGATTAATGCTGCCACCAGCCACACATATGCCGTGGGCTCGTGGTAAAGGTAAAAAAAACAGGCGAATGTCAGGGTTTCACACAGCTGGGCATCTCAGTTTGGGATTCGCCGGGGAGATGGAATCAGCCAGCCCTGGAGGGTAGAGATCACTCAGCACAGCAAGAGACTTGGTCAGATAACATTATTTGTAGTCAGAGATAAGACTTCATATTATCCAAAGTGTGACAAGCGTTGGTTAACCTTTCATCAGTGCTTAAAGTAGAAGTCCAGTTACCGTAACCCCTCCGCCTTGCTACCCTCGTGCTGAGGCAAGGTGAGTAAAAAAAAAAGCAAAGGATCCCAGGCAAGGTAAAGAGGTTTCTTTTATTGTAGGTACTGGCAAAAGGTGAGGGGGGGGTTCTTGGTCACTGGACACCCACATTAAAGATGCAGTCTAGCCACAGACTGCCCGATCTTAAACCACCCCCCAACCTGCCTCTCTTAAAAAGCGCTAAAGCAGCGCTAATGCAGACACTAATCTTGGCCGTACTCCATCCATCATTGCGCCAGGTGCCGCCATCTTCCCGGGGCTGTAGAAACAAATGATATCACACAGCCTGATTAATAAATAAGCCAGGGTGCAAACCCCTAATTTACAACCACAAAGAGCATGGGACTGCAGGAGGGCCGCCAGACCGGAAGCTTGCCGCGCTATGCGCACGACCACCCACACATTCACTTGGGACGGGACGCTGTTAAGAGAGGCAGGGTGAGGGGGGGGGGGGTTAAGATTGGGCAGTATGGCTGGACTGGCCCTTATTTGACTGGACTTCCACTTTAAGCAAGAGCAACACAAACACAAAAGAGATATCAGTAAGGGCTTTATTCATGAAGGGATAGCGACAGGTAGTGCCTGTACAGCGGCAGGTGAACGCCGGGCGCTGTACGCAATTCCACATTTATGAAGCCGATTATGGTGAGCGACTGGAACTGTAGCGTCCGATTCATCATTATCCCAGGATCAACTTACAGCTCCGGCGTTCAGCCTTGCAGAGCGCCGCGTCTTACTTGTCGTTACCTGGCGCTCTCCCATACATTTCTATGGACCATCCTTAAATCCCTGATCCCATTTTTTTTTTTTTTTAACCCAAATCTTTCTGACATATATCCTGGCCTAGAAGATGACATTTTTGAAAATGTTTTGGATTTTTAATATTTTTATGGAGAATTGTCATTACATGTCTGGTATTAAAGTGTTCATGTTACAATGTTATAACAATGTAATTCCATATGTTTTTGCTTTGTTACTAGTGAATACATGTTCAAAAACAGACTTTAATCACATTGGCGTTCTGGGCTACAACTACCCAATTTTGAGCGCTGGCGCTGTGTGGGGCTATTTTTTTGATGAATATGGTGTGAGTCAGTGGCACTGAGCTGGTGCTACCATTCGCTCCCATACAGCGCTGTACAGGTGTTAGAGCGACACACACAATATATTCGTCAATGCCGGGCAGTGACTGAGACGCTCTGAAATAGCAAACCATGGCCGAGCACAGCGACTACTAGCGGTCGCTCTCAATGCCTCGCTACAGACGCTCATCTGTCGGTACCTGGCGCTAGTAATGAATGAATACAGGATTCTTCTTTGTATATGTACAGATTTTCCTGATGCACAGCACGGCCTGCTTCAAGAAGTCCTTTTATCTGGGTATTCCGCCACAAGGTGGCGCAGTGGACTGCAGAAGATTTGTGGCTCCTCCCGGCACCATATAAACAGAAATCAGCCATAGACCTCCAGTGTTTCCTCTGCAGTCATACTGCGAAGATAGAAGATGGCTCTCTATGCTGCGCAGGTGAGCGGGGCAACCAAGCCTGCGGCCCTGCATGTCTATTTCCACCCGCTTCCGGACCCTCTGTGCCTCCCAGCCTTGGCTGACGGATCGGGTGAGGGTAGAGGAGCACTAGGGTCAGGTGCTCAGGAAGCGCTGCTCCAAGCCACAGACCCTGTACCTCAAAGGGTAGCCGGCCATAGGCTTTATGGTGAGCCTGCTGAGGGATGTGGAAGTCCTGCCTTTGCTATGTGTAGGGGGTGAGTTGTGTTTGGGGGACTTGTGTTGCTAGCTAGTCTCCCCTTGTTTTGTACCGTCTCCCTTCCCTTTGGTGTCCTCTGCCCCCTCCTCCCTACCATCCGGCCCCGTCTGGGCTGTTCCCGCCGCTGCCTGCCCTTTCCTTTGTGGTAGCGGCGGGTGGTTATTCGGTTTTTGTCCGTTGTTGTTGTCTCGCTGCCGCCGCGGTTGTGCCACGCTCCGCGGCGGGCGGCTGTCCTGCTGTGTTTGCGATGCGGACTGTCATGGCGCTGTCGCGGGTCACGTGAGCACGTTTCCGCACTCTTGCGGTTGCTGTGTTCTGTGTCCGGTGGCCCATCTTCCTACGTGGGCTGCGGCGGTGACCTGTTGGCCTGCTCTTCCATTTGTGTGGCCCCGCTGTACGGCGATCGACTGTGGTGCTGCACATGCTGTCTCTTTGGTCTGTGAGTTCCCCTTGGGGTTGCTTATTCTTTTTGGGGCATGTGCTGCAGGATACTTATGTGTATTTTTGCTTATGTTTTTCAGGCGGGATAACTGTGTATTGTGGTTTCTCCCGGTCCCGCTCCTCCCCCCCACCTCTCCCTTCCTGGCCCTCTCTGTGGGCATCCCTTGGGGGGCATCCCAGGTGGCTTTTATTAGCCCTTACCCTATACTGGCCTATTGTGCCTGTGTTAATCACCATATGGAGGCTTCTGGGGCTAGCATGCTCGGGGGTCCTTCGGGGCAATCCCAGCTATGTGTCATGTGCGGGGCATCCCCTTTGAGTGGCGGTAGTGCGGTTTGTGTGCCGTGCGCCCAAGGTATTATTGCGGACCAGGCTGGGATGGGCCCTTCTCTTCCCAGTTCTGCGCTCCCTTCGGCATCTCCTACTCCCCTGCGCCTGCATTTAGCCCCCAGTGAGGGGGATACTAGCAGGGGGTCCTAATCTGATCTGGCACTACGCGTGGCCAGCATTGAAAGGCAGGTGGCCCGACCTGTGCCTGGCAAGGCCTCTGGCAAGAAGCGGCATCTTGACGTCGCTTCTTCCCTCTTTGCCGAGGAGGATGAGGGGGAGCTTTTCCATGATTCAGACTCATCTGGGGACCATCAGGTAGGGTACGACATTGACCCGGAGTCTGCCTCTGATGAGGATACCTGGCTCCCTGATGACACTGATAGACTGTTGTCAGATATATTTGAGACATTGCACATGCCCCCCCCTAAGGTGGCGAAGAGGAAGCAGGGTGAGCTCTTTCGCCCTGACAAACAACTCTTGGAGTTCCCGGAGCAGGGCCATTTCTCTAATATGGTGCCCAAGGAGTGGGAACGTCCTAACAAATTGCCCACAGTGCCCAAGGGATTGGACAGAAGGTATCCCTTTTCTGCTGACCTGGTCAAGTGTTGGTCATGCCCCCCTGAGGTGGACGCTCCTGTTCTAGGACTGGCTAACCCCTCGGTCATGCCATCCCCTGACACTACTACACTGCATGACAGCGCGGACGGGCGTTTGTATCAGCTGGCCTGTCATGCCTTCACCTTCGTGCGGGCAGGCCTGCGTCCGGTTTGTGCCGCAGCCATTACGGCTATTGCCCTTAAGAAGAAGCTCAAGCGTCTCGCGGATGGCGCCATGGCTGGTAGGAGGAGGGAGGATTATAGGGCCCTCTTGCTTTTCTCTGATTTCGTTGCCTTTGTGCTGACTGCCATGGATGATGCCGTCCGGCTGGGCGGTAGGGCTTCGGCCCTCTTGGTGGCTATGCGCCGCTCTGTTTGGTTGCGTCAGTGGGCGTTCTGGTGGCCCCCTGTTGGCCAAGGAGGGTGTGGTTCGCAGACGTTGTGCAGTTGGCAGTGGATCAGTATGTCCTGCCCAAGGATGCAGATCTGCTCACTCAGGGACGGCTGTGCCATCCTAATTTACAAACGTTGGCTTTAACGGCTTGGCTGTTGAAACCTCCATCTTGATGGACAGGGGGTTGCCGGCCTCTGTTGTTGATACCATGATTCGGGCTCGGAAGAAGTCCCCGTCTTTTATCTACTACAGGGTCTGGCATGCTTACATTGCCTGGAGTCCAAATCTCTTCCTTGTCAGGTGTTTTCTATCCCCAGGATTCTGGAGTTTTTACAACATGGTTTGGATTCGGGCCTTCAACTTAGTACTCTCAAGGGACAGGTGTCAGCTCTGGCAATTTTTTTCCAAAGATCCTTTGCCAATCACCGGCTGGTTAAGACTTTCTTCCAGGTAGTTACTCATGTGCGTCCGCCTCGTAAGCCCATGCTACCGGATTGGGACTTAAATTTGGGGTTGTCTGCTCTGCAGGGTCCTCCTTTTGAACCTATCCGTGGGGCTGCGTTGCCCATTCTGACTCTTAAGGTGGTCTTTTTGGTGGCTATTACTTCGGCGAGGCGAGTTTCTGAGCTGGCGGCACTTTCCATTAAACCTCCTTATTTTGAGCGGCATCAGGATAAGGTGGTGTTCCGGCTTAGGCCGGGTTTCTTGCCCAAGGTTGTGTCTGCTTTTCATCTCAATCAGGACATTGTTTGTAACTTCCTTGTGTCCTAACCCTGCTAATTCCAAGGAACGGACCCTTCATTCTCTGGATGTTGTCAGGGCTCTGAAGTTTTATTTGGTTGCTACTGAGTCTTTCAGGAAATCTGATGCTCTTTTGGTTCTTCTTGCTGGACCTCCGGCTAAATCTACTATTAGCAAGTGGATCCGTCAGGCGGTGGTACAAGCCTATTCTGCTAAAGAGAAGGTTCCTCCTTTCCGCCTTACTGCTCATTCCACTCGAGCTATTGGTGCCTCTTGGGCTTTTCAGCACCAAGCTTCTGTTGAACAAGTTTGTAAGGCCGCTACTTGGTCTTCTGTTCATACCTTTTCCAAGTTTTACCAGGTTGATGTTAAGGCCTCAGCTGATGCTGCTTTTGGCCACAAGGTACTTCAGGCGGTAGTGGTTTGAACTGCCTGCCGTTACTCTTTGGGGATCCCACCCTACCTTATGGACACTGCTTTTGGATGTCCCACATGTAAGGACTTTTTGAAGCAGGCCGTGCTGTGCATTAGGAAAAATACAATTCTGTGAGTAGAATTGTTTTTACTATGCACAGCACAGCCTGCTTCATCCCTCCCTTGTTATCGTTATTCTTGGCTGCCTCTTTATGGTGATTGTTCCAAGTTAAGGGTTTTTTTTTACCTTTTTTGCCTTATTACCTCCCGGCTTCTTGTATAACTGCTTGTCAACACTGGAAGTCTATGGCTGATTTCCGTTTATATATGGGGCCGGGAGGAGCCACAAATCTTCTGCAGTCCACTGCGCCACCTTGTGGCAGAATGCCCATACGTAAGGACTTCTTGAAGCAGTCCGTGCTGTGCATAGTAAAAACAATTCTACAGGTGAGTACTCACAGAATTGTATTTTCTTTGTGTTCTGAATATCTCACTCTCTTCCGCTCTCAGGCCCTCGGCATGCTGTTTTGGCACAAACACAATATTGAGAAATCCCTCGCCGATCTGCCCAACTTTACTCCATTCCCAGATGAATGGACGGTTGAAGACAAGGTTCTCTTTGAACAAGCCTTCAGTTTCCATGGCAAGAGTTTCCACAGGATCCAGCAAATGGTGAGGCTTTATCATCGCGTGGCCCTGTGGTGACATTATACTTACTGGCACACTCAGCAGTTATTTACTACACATCAATGTCATTTCACTTCACTCAGTCACACAGGGAAGTTCTTACTATACTTACTTACTGATCTTACTCCTGTCATCAGGAGAGGACAGACTATGCTGGAGATTATGCAACGCTCAATTCCTCCTCCTCCAGTTGGCTGCATTAATCCTGATATTTTCCTTATTATTTACATAGATACACAGCTTCAGCCCTGATAGGTTAAATCGGACCTTCAGCATGATTTAATGAAAAGCCCAAACCCTTATTCCCCAGTATTTAAAATGAATATATTTTAAGTTTTTAGTCACTTACTATTCTTTCTCCCACTCGGCTACAACTCTGTTCAGGATATCATACGGGCGCCGCCATCCTGACTCAGAAGCATCACATAGGAGAGGAGAGCTGGATAAAGTACAGAGGGACAAGTTATAGCTGTGCTTTGCACAGACAGAGCAAAGCTGTGGTCAGGAAAAGGACAGCAATCCCAGAGTGCAGAGCTACACAGTCATAAGAAACTTCCATTGTGACTATCCTGGGTTTTGGTTCTTTCCCCAGGGGCACCTCCCCACCACTGTGTGAACCCCCCAGATCGCTGCAGCCAACTCACCTCTTCCCAGTCCCATGGCGCGTCTAATAGCAGCTGCTCTGAGGGCCCCATCCTCCACTTCCCTGGGGGGTTTCACACAGCGGGGTACCCCCGATCGGGGTGCCACCAGGGAAAGTAACAAAGCCCAGGATATTCAAAACTTTTGACTATCCTGGGTTTTGGTCCACTTTAAAAAACTATTCACCAGCATCTAAAATTTATATATTTTAAGTTTTTAGTCACTTATTCTTTCCCCCATCGGGCTGCAACTCTGTTCAGGACTCTTGCCTCGGAAGCATGACATTCTGAGGAGAGCAGGATAAAGTACAGGGGGGCGGGTTATAGCTGTGCTTTGCACAGACAGAGCAGAGCTGGGGTCAGGAAAAGGACAGCAATCCCAGAATGCAGAGCGGCCGATAGATTCCCTCCCCCCGGGCATCAAAAATCGGGATGCCCCACTGTGTGAAACCCCCCAGGTCGCCCCCTACACTTACCTTACGTCCCAGCTCTGTCTGTGCAAAGCACAGCTATAATCCCGCCCCCTGCACTTTTGACCCCTCTCCTCTCCTAAGTATGTGAATAGTGAGACCATATCCTAGTCCTGAACAGAGTTTCAGGCCAGTGAGGGAAAGAATAAAAAGTAAGTGATTAAAAATTATTAAATTAATATTCTAAGTATGTCACACACTCCGCTTCAGTCATTACACTTGGGTTATACAGACCTGTAGAGGATGATCTTGCAGAGATGTCATGAAAAAAAGTGAGCCCCTCCCGGTCCATAAATACCTGGTACCTCCCACTCTTTCATCTCTGCAGATGGCGAGCAAGTCAGAAGATGGATGTCTCCTCCTTGCAGGTAGCCGGGGTAACTCCCGGCCCCCCTCTTTCGGTCTATTTCTGCCTGGACCTACTGTTATCCCCCTTTTTAGTTAAGAGCCTCCCAGCCTAGGCTGCGGGTCCTGGCAAAGGTAGACGGCACCTTAAGGTGCCTTAGGAGCTATGCTCCACCGTGAGACCCCATACTAAGGGGTAGGCGGTATTCCGGGTTGGTGATCCTGGTTGGGATGCCCTGTCCTTGCCCTTACACCTTTGGGGTGTTAATTCCCCCTTCCCCGTTCACCCATCGTTCCCTACTGCTGGGGGGAGCGCTTATCCCCCTTTTCAGTTTAGTCCCTTTTTTTGTGTACATGCTTGTGTGCAACTTTTGTGTGCGTGTGATTTATGCTGCCATGGCCAGGCTGGCGGTTCGCGGCGCCGCCGGCCGTTACTGTCAGTCTTCGGGGGAGCTTCTTCCCCTCCGGCGTGGTTTCGGGGAGGGGGGGGGCGGCGCCGGCCGCGGGGCGCGATCCTGTGGCCCGCCCCCTCCCTCTCCCCGTGCTGCTGGTGATGCTGCGGAGCCCGGTCACTGGCCGGGAGCCGCCTGTTGTAAGCAGAGAGGGGCCGGGCGCAGCGTGCGATCCGCGCCGGCCCGCCCTTCTTCATCCTTGCCGCCGAGTCCCTCCGCCTCGTGCAGGACGCCATTCAGTAAGCGCCCAGTGGGCTCCAGTCTTTCATTGCCGGTGCAGCTGCTTGTCAGCGCGAGATTGATTTGTATATTCCTAACTATATGTATGTGTGCCTTGGCCCTTCTGTATGTGCCCTGCGTTGTGTGACTTATGTGTGACAGTCCCCCTTTTCTATTCCAGGCGGACCCCTGTTGGATCCTAAAGGGTCCTCCTGGTCCTAGGGTCCCTGGTTTAATTTAAGAACTCCCTATAAATCCTCCCACTCGGGACACAGAAGGGGCATCCCGGGTTGCTTATATTGCGTAATTCCCTTGGGTATTGCGACTACCGATAAAATCACCATATGGAGGCTTCCCAGGATACCGGGCTCGGGCTCCCCTCGGGGCAACCCCGGCAGTGTTTGGGGTGTGGGGCATCCCTTACAGGGGATGATGTTTTCCTTTGCATACCATGTGCGCAGCAGACTATTACACGGCAGTCCGGATCCCATGCGTCTGGTTCTGCGCCGCCGGTCCCTTCTCCTACCTCTCCCCGCCTGACCCGTACCCCGTGTGATGTTGTCACGAGTGGGGAGTCGCAATCTGAGGTGTGTGCCAGATTGCCCAATCTTGAAAAATTATTTTCTAGCGCTGTTGCCAGAAAGGCCCCGGCTAAGAGAAAGCACTTGTCCCCAGCCACGCAGGCTTCT
The DNA here is from genome assembly GCA_027917425.1 of Gastrophryne carolinensis. Taxonomy (NCBI): domain Eukaryota; kingdom Metazoa; phylum Chordata; class Amphibia; order Anura; family Microhylidae; genus Gastrophryne; species Gastrophryne carolinensis. The sequence continues at coordinate 450,524,802 of CM051237.1, forward strand.
GATTTTGAGGAGTTTGATTCACTGGACTGGTCTGATTACCCCCCGCTAGAGGAAGGGGAGCTTTTGGAGGAGTCGGATGGGTCTGACGATCAGCAGTTTGTTGGCGCCGATGCCGAGCGGGGTCAGGGGGATTCTTTGGATACCACTAAGTTCCTGGCTCATATGTTTGAGGTTCTGGCAATCTCTCCTCCTGAAGTGACTCTTCCGCAGAAGGGGGAGTTCTTTGAGGAGGCTAAGCCGCGCTTAGAATTCCCTAATCAAAGGCATTTCGACGGCATTATTCTTAAGGAATGGGAGAGGCCTACTCGGCTTCCGGGTGTCCCTCCGGGTTGGGATAAGAAATATCCCTTTCCGGTGGATGCGGTGAAGCGCTGGTCGTCCCCTCCCGAGGTGGCCGCCCCTGTTTTGGGGTTGTCTAGCACCTCTGTTTTGCATTCTCCTGACTGTTCTACTCTCAAGGACGGTGAGGACAAACGTATTGACCAGATGGCTTGTCACGGTTTTGCCAGTGTCGGGTCAGCTTTGCGGCCTGTTTGTGCTTCAGCGCTTTTAATAGTGGCTTCTAGGTCGGTTGTCAGGGACCTGTTGTCTACCTCCAGGCTTGACCTGGCTAGTGATGAGTTCACCGCCCTTAAGCGGTGTGAATTGTTTTTGTCATTTGTGCTAGCCGCCCTGGATGTCACTATGGTGATGTGTAGTAGAACTTCGGCCTTGCTGGTGGCTATTCGGCGGTCGGTTTGGTTGCGCCAGTGGGTGGCTGATTTTGTGTCCAAAAAGTCGCTTACGGCTCTTCCCTTTCTGGGCTTGCGGCTCTTTGGAGAAAAATTGGATTCGGTCGCAAAAGGAGGTAGGTTACCTCAGCGAAAGAAGCAACGTCGTCCCTTTCGGGGGGCGGCTTCCTTTACCCCTTCCTTTCGCGGGGCCAGAGCTGGACGGGGATTGGCTGTCTTCTCCTCCAGAGGTGATTCCTGGAACAGGGGAAGAGGACGTGCCCGTCCAGGTCACAGCTGGGGCTCCAAGCCCAAAGCCGCTGCCAAGCCGGCTCAGCAATGAGGGGGCGCCCTCACCCTCGCGGGTGGGGGGACAGCTGCGACACTTCTCCCAGGTCTGGGACCAGGAGGTCTCGGACAGATGGATTCGGGAAGTGGTGTCTTCCGGTTACAAGCTGGAGTTCGAGATCCGGCCTCCTCCCAGATTCTTCAGGTCTCGGGTGCCCTTGGAGCCTCTGGCCGCGCAGGGGCTCCGGGCGGCAGTAAAAGATCTCCTGGACATGGCTGTCATCTGCCCGGTGCCTCCCTCGGACCGGGGCCTGGGATGCTATTCCAATCTGTTCACGGTGCCCAAGAAGGATGGCTCCGTTCGTTCCATCCTGGATCTGGAGTTTCTCAACAGGTTTATCCGTCCCAGGAAGTTCCGCATGGAAACTCTGCGCTCAGCCATAAATTCACTTCGGCAGGAGGACTTCATGACGTCCATAGACATCAAGGATGCTTATCTGCATATTCCAATCTTCCTGGCACATCAGAGATTTCTCAGGTTCGTGGTGGAAGATCGGCATTTTCAGTTTGTGGCTCTTCCGTTTGGCCTTACCTCGGCTCCAAGGGTTTTCACCAAGGTGCTGGCGGGGGTGATGGCCCTCCTCAGAGCCCAGGGTATCCGCATCGTGCCTTATCTGGACGATCTTCTTATTATGGCATCCTCTCTCAACCAGGCGGAGCTAGATACCAGGACTGTGGTAGCCACAGAGATTCGGCTGGGTGATCAACTATCCCAAGTCCTTCCTCTCTCCGTCCAGGGTGGTGGCGTTCCTGGGAATGTCTCTGGATACTTCTCAGTCCAGGGTGTTCCTCCCCCGGCCCAAGGTTCTTTTGATTCAGGAATTGACTTAGCTTCTCCTATCCATCCCTCGTCCGTCCATCCGGCTGGGGATGCGACTGGTGGGATTGATGGTGGCTTCGTTCGAGGCGGTTCCCTTTGCACAGTTTCACACAAGGACGCTCCAGCTCCATCTCTTGGCGGCCTGGGACAAGTCTCCGCTGTCATTGGATCAGTCTTTTCTGATGTCCCCCCGGGTTCGGCATTCCCTTCGGTGGTGGCTGGAACCAAGCATTTTGAAGAGGGGCAGATCCTTTCTGACCCCTCGTTGAGAGACGGTCACCACGGATGCCAGCCTGTCAGGTTGGGGGGGGGTTGGAAGGATCTTCAGTTTCAGGGACTGTAGGGGCCTCAGGAGGCTCACGATCCCATCAGTGTTCTGGAGCTGAGAGCCATCAGGTTGGTTCTGGCTCACTTGACTCATCAGTTACAGGGCTTACTGGTTCAAGTTCGGTCGGACAATCGGACGGCGGTCGCCTACATCAATCACCAGGGAGGAACCCGCAGCAGGCGTGCCCTCAGGGAACTGTCTTTGATCCTGGCTTGGGCAGAGAGCAATGTCCTATGCATCTCGGCGGTGTACATTCCGGGAGTGGAGAACACGGAGGCGGACTCCCTGAGCAGGTGCTCATCTCGCCGGGGGGAATGGTCTCTCAGCTCCAAGGTGTTTCGGTCGCTTTGCCACTGGTGGGGGACTCCGGAGGTGGACCTCTTTGCCTCTCGTCACAATCACAAGCTTCCGGCATTTGTGTCTCTCTCGCGGGATACGCTGTCTCTGGCAGTGGATGCCATGTCCCTGAACTGGAGGGATCTGGGGTTTCTGTACCTGTTCCCTCCGTTTCCCATGGTGGGCAAAGTGGTGCGCAAGCCGGCCCTAGAGGGTGCGTCAGCAATCCTGGTGGCTCCAAGATGGCCAATACAGGTTTGGTTCGCAGACGTGGTAAGGTTGGCAGTGGATCAGTTAGATCTGACCCTTCTGCCAGATCTGCTCACTCAGGGTCCACTGCTCTACCCCAATTTACCAACGCTGGCTTTGACGGCGTGGCTGCTGAAACCTCTATCTTGAAGGAGGAAGGTCTTTCTGATGCTGTCATTCAGACTCTGGTTAGGGCTAGAAAGAAGTCTTCCTCTGCCATCTACTATAGGATTTGGAGGTCTTATATTGATTGGTGTGAGGTCCGGGCCTTGCCTTGCAGGGTGTTTTCTATCCCTAGGGTTTTGGAATTTCTGCAACATGGTCTGGACCTGGGTTTGCAGCTTAGTACGCTGAAAGGGCACGTTTCTGCCCTGGCGGTTTTCTTTCAAAGGTCTTTTGCTCTTCATCCTCTGGTTAGGACCTTTTTCCAGGGAGTTACGCATGTGCAGCCTCCTAGGAAGCCTTTGCTCCCAGTTTGGGATTTGAATTTGGTTCTTTCTGCTTTTCAGGGTCCTCCTTTTGAACCTTTGCAGGATATTGCTCTTTCTACGCTTACTCAGAAGTTTGCGTTTTTGGTTGCCATCACTTCCGTTCGGCGTGTTTCGCAGTTGGCGGCTTTGTCCATTAAGGCTCCGTACTTTGAGAGGCATTAGGACAAGGTTGTTTTCTGTTTCAAGCCAGATGTCCTTCCTAAGGTGGTTTCAGTCTTTCATCTTAATCAGGACATTATTCTGCCCTCCTTGTGTCCTAAGCCCAGCAATGACAAGGAGAGGGTTTTGCATTCTCTGGATGTGGTTCGCTGTGTGAAGTACTATTTGGTGGCTACTTCTTCTTTTTGTGGTGCCCTCTGGGCCTAGGAAAGGTTTGGCTCCCGCCAAGTCTTCCATTAGTAAATGGATTCGCCAGGCCATTGTTGGGGCCTATTCTGCCAAGGTGAAGGTTCCCCCTTTTCGTGTTACTGCTCATTCTACTCGTGCCGTTGGGGCGTCCTGGGCTTTTCAGCACCAGGCCTCTGTTGAGCAAGTTTGTAAGGCTGCTACTTGGTCTTCCGTTCACACTTTTTCCAAGTTTTACAAGGTTGATGTGCGGGCCTCAGCGGATGCTGTTTTGGGCTGCAAAGTTCTGCAAGCTGCAGTGGTTTAAGTTTGTGCATTATTGCCTTGTTTTGGATCCCCGCCCTTTATGGACACTGCTATTGGATGTCCCAAGTGTAATGACTATCTGAAGCGGGGTGTGTGACATACTTAGAATAATACCATTTTGTGATTACTCACCTGTAAAATGGGTATTATAAGTATGTCACACACCCCGCTTCACCCCGCCCTTTGGTATTATGGATCCTTTCTATGGTGAACCTTTTTTACTGTTACTGGTTATTTTGGCTCTTCCTGGTCCCTTTACTGCTGTCTTAATACTGGGGAATGAGTGGGAGGTACCAGGTATTTATGGACCGGGAGGGGCTCACTTTTTTTCATGACTTCTCTGCAAGATCGCCCTCTACAGGTCGGTATAACCCAAGTGTAATGACTATCTGAAGCGGGGTATGTGACATACTTATAATACCCATTTTACAGGTGAGTAATCACAAAATGGTGTTTTTCCTGGTGTACAGCACGGCTTGCTTCATTTAAATTCTTTACATTTGGGTAATCCGCCACAAGGTGGCGCAGTTGACGGCAGAAGACTTGTGGCTCCTCCCTCCCTCCTGACTGCGAAGAATTTCTCTCCCTGGTTATTCGCAGGTGAGCGGGGCGTCCCAAGCCTGTCGGCCCTGCAAGCCTATTCCCACCTGTTTCCGGACCCTTCTGCCTCCCAGCCACCGGCTGACAGATCAGGTGACGGTAGGGGAACACCTGGGGTCGGGTGTTTAGTGAGCTATGCTCCGGGCCGCAGACCCTGTATCCAAAGGGTAAGCCGGTCATAGTTTAATGGTGAGCCTGGATGGGGGAAGGGGGAAACCACTCTTTTTTGTATATATCCCACATGCTTTATTGGTGTGCGTGTGCGTGTGCTTGTGTCACTGTCACTTTTACTACTTGTTGAACTTTTTTTACTTTTCTTGTGGGTTCCCCCCTCCCCCCCTTACCTCTCCCCCTCTCCCCCTCTCCCCTCCCCTCTCCTCCCCCTCTCCTTCATGGGAGCGGGGTTTCTCTGCTGCCTTGGCGGGGGGGCGGGACCGGCCGCGTGCTGGCGGCATTACTGTTGCGCCTGTTGGCGCCATTTTGCTGTGGGCACGCTGCGCCCGTTTGGCGGTGGCCATCTGAGGGGGAGCCTTCACCCTCGTCTGCCTCCGGGCGCAATTTTGTCACTGTTGGAGCCCTAAATTTATTGCGCTGCCGAGGGGCGGAGCCGCGAGATTACGCAATCCGCGTCATCACCTTGTGGCCCGCCCCTCGAGGATCCTTACCTTCGGCACCATTTTCTGGCCTCCTCCTCTTCTCTCCGTCTCCGATTCAGCCCAGGAGGGCAGGCTGCTCGGGTGCAGGGGTCTACGGATCCCTCTCTTCCTGCGGTGACCCGGTCTGGTCCTGGTTCAGGCAGCTGCTGACTACACCATTACTGGTCCGTGAGTCTACTCCTTCTTGTCATTTACATTTTAATTCTCTGTGCATGTGCTGTGGGATGCTCATTGGCTCTTATTATGTTTTTCAGACGGGCCTACTTATTGCACTTGTGGTTTCTCCTGGGCCAGTACCCCCCTCCCTCTTTCTTGTTAAGGGATAATTGGGGGCATCCCGGGTGGAGCGCCCGTGCCTGGCTTAATTGTTTGCTTTTTTTTTGCGACTTCTGTAATCACCATATGGAGGCTTCTGGGGATAGCGAGCTTGGGGGCCCTTCGGGGCGGGCTCAGCTGTGCCTCATGTGCGAGGCATCCCCTGTGAGCGGTCGCAGCGTGGTCTGTGTTCCCTGCGCTCAGAGTGTCATTGCGGACCAGGCTGGGGTGAGCGCTACTCTTCCCAGTCCCATCCTGCCCGCAGCATCACCTACTCCTCCACGCCTGCGTTTAGCTCCCAGCGAGGGGGAATCCAGCAGGGGGTCTCATTCGGACCTGGCTCTGCGCGTGGCCAGCATTGAGCGGCAGCTGGCCCATCCGGCCGCCGGCAAGACCTCTAGTAAAAAGAGGCACCTGGATTCGGGTTTGTCCCTCTTTGCCGATGATGATGACGTTTATCATACCTGGTGATATGGCGACCGTGAATCCTTGGAGGAGGGGGAATTGTTCCGTGATTCCGATTCCTCTGGGGATCGTCATGGCGAGTCTGATAGCGAACCAGGGTCCTCCTCAGCCGAGGATTCTGGGCTCCTGGATGATACCGATAGGCTTTTTTCGGACGTTTTTGATACTTTACACATCGTTCCCCCTAAGGCGGCAAAGAAGAAGCAGGGTAAGCTCTTCCGCTTTGACATGCAACGCTTAAGAGTTCCCGGAGCAGGGACATTTTTCCAATATGGTTCTCAAAGAATGGGAACGGCCCAACAGGTTGCCCTCGGTGCCCAAGGGACTGGATAGAAGGTATCCATTCTCGGCCAACCTGGTTCGTCATTGGTCTTGTCCTCCCGAGGTGGACGCCCCCGTCCTAGGGCTGTCCAATACTTCCGTTATGCCGTCTCCTGACACCTCTACCTTGCGAGATAATGCCGACCTGCGTATGGATCAACTAGCTTGTCATGCCTTCACCTTTGTGGGAACGGGCTTACGCCCGGTCTGTGGCGCGGCTATTGTTGCCATTGCACTTAAGAAGACGGTTAAGCACCTTGCCGAGGCTGCCAGACCTCGCTAGCGAGAGGATGACTACAATGACCTTTTGCTTTGCTCTGATTTTATTGCTTTTGTGCTGTCTGCCATGGATGATGCTGTACAGCTTGGTGGTAGGGCCTCTGCCCTGCTGGTTGCCATGCGTAGGTCTGTCTGGCTGCATCAGTGGGCGGCTGACGCTAATAAGTCCCTCACCGGGCTTCCCTTCACGGGACTCCGTCTTTTTGGGGAGCGTCTTGATGTTTTGACCAAGGATGGTCAGCTCCCTCAGCATTCTCGGCCCTTTCAGGGGTCCTCCTCATTTCGCCCTTCCCGTGGGGGAAGCGGATCTTCCTTCACAGGTAGCCGCAGAGACTCTTGGGGACGAGGTAGATCCCGCGGTCGCCCTGGTCCCTCCTGGGGTTCCAAGCCCAAACCCCCCTCCAAGGCCCCTCAGGCATGGGGGGGGCCCTCACCCATCCGAGTGGGGGGACGACTTCTACTCTTTGCTCACATCTGGAGACAACGCGTCTCGGATCGGTGGATTCAGGAGGTGGTGTCCTCCGGTTACAAGATAGAGCTAGAAGCTTGGCCGCCCCCAAGATTCCTCCGGTCCCGGATCTCCCAAAATCCCGTGACGCCGCAGGGCCTGAGGTTGGCCGTCCAACATCTTCTGTCATCCGGAGTGGTTTGCCCGGTGCCTCTTCAGGAACGGGGTCGGGGGTTCTATTCCAATCTGTTCACGGTGCCCAAGAAGGCTCCCTGAGACCCATCCTGGATCTTAAGGGTCTCAACAAATTTTCCGGGTTCAAACACTTCCGTATGGAGGCTTTAAGGTCGGCATTGAGCTCTCTTCGGCCAGGTGACTTTGTGACCACTGTGGACATCAAGGATGCCTACCTACACATTCCTATCTTCCTAGGGCATCAGAAGTTTCTGAGGTTCGCTCTGGGAGATCAGCACTACCAGTTTGTGGCCTTGCCGTTCGGTGTCACTTCGGCCCCTCGGGTGTTCACCAAGGTGCTGGCGGGTGTCATAGCCCTCCTGAGGAGCCAGGGCATTCGCATTCTTCCTTACCTGGACGACCTGCTGATTGCTGCTCTATCCCTTCATCAGGCCAAGAGGGATACTCACCCTAGAGTCCTTCGGTTGGGTGATCAATTATCCCAAGTCTTCGCTCACTCCGTCATTGGCGAGGTCCTTCCTGGGCATGAAGCTGGATACTTCTCAGGTCAAGGTGTTTCTTCCTCAGCAGAAGGTGGAGGGCCTTCAGATGCAGGGGCGAGCCCTGCTGTTGTGTCCTCATCCCTCCATCCGTCTGGGGATGCAGTTGGTGGGACTCATGGTGTCTTGCTTCGAGGCTGTGCCCTTCGCCCAATTCCACATGAGACCTCTTCAGTTGAATCTCTTGACCATTTGGGATCGGAAACAGGAATCCCTGGAGCGGGAATTAGTTCTGTCCTCTCTTGCCAGACAGTCCCTCTCGTGCTGGTTGGATTCGAGGAATCTTCTAGCGGGCAGGTCTTTTCTACCTCCATGCTGGGAGATTGCCACCATGGATGCCAGTCTGACCGGTTGGGGAGGGTTTTGGCACTCACTGAAGTTCCAGGGCCAGTGGGACCCTCAGGAGGCCCACACGCCAATCAATCTCCTGGAACTGAGGGCGATCAGGTTGGTTCTCTTCCAGTTGACTCCCCACCTTTGGTGTCGTGCGGTCCAGATCCGGTCGGACAATCAGACGGCGGTCGCTTACATCAATCATCAGGGCGGGACTCAGAGCAAACGAGCCCCGTAAGGAGGTGTCCCTGATATTGTCTTGGGCAGAGGAGAATGTTCCCTGCATCTCAGCGGTTTACATCCCAGGGGTGGAGAACCAGGAGGCGGACTCCCTGAGCAAGGGGACGTCTCGTCTGGGGGAATGGTCCCTCGACAACAAGATATTTCATGCCCTGTGTCGCGGGACGTGGACCTGTTTGCATCCCGTCACAGTCACAAGCTTCCAAGATTCGTCTCCCTCTCAAGAGATCCGCTGGCCTTCGCTGCGGACGCTCTGGCCATTCCCTGGATGGATTTCCGGCTCCTCTATGCGTTTCCCCCATTTCCTCTGCTGGGGCGGGTGCTGCGCAAGATAGCCCAGGAGGGGGTACCGACCATTCTGGTGGCCCCCAGCTGGCCGAGGAGAGTACGGCTCGCGGACGTCGTCCAGATGGCGGTGGATCACTTCGTCCTGCCCGACGATCCACGGCTTCTCACTCAGGGACAGTTGCGCCATCCCAATTTGCAAGTGCTGGCTTTGACGGGTTGGCTGCTGAAACCTCCATCCTGACGGATAAGGGATTGCCGGCTTCAGTAGTCAGTACTATGATTCAGGCTCGGAAGAAATCTTCTTCTATAATTTATTATGGCATGCTTACATTGTCGTGCGAGACGAAGTCTTTTTCTTGTCGCATTTTCTCCATTTCTAGGATTTTGGAGTTTTTACAAAATGGTCTGGAGTCGGGTCTACAACTGAGTACCCTCAAGGGCCAGGTTTCGGCCTTGGCAATCTTTTTCCAACAATCTTTCGCCAATCATAGGCTTGTCAAGACTTTTTTCCAAGGAGTGACTCATGTACGTCCACCGCGTAAGCCCCTGCTACCGGTGTGGGATTTGAACTTGGTGCTTTCTGCTCTCCAGGGTCCTCCCTTTGAGCCCTGGTGCAGTGCTGCGCTGCCCATCATGACTCTTAAGGTGGTCTTTTTGGTGGCTATCACTTCGGTGCAGCGTGTCTCTGAGCTGGCGGTGCTTTCTATTAAGCCTCCTTATTTTGAACGGCATCAGGATAAGGTGGTATTCTGTCTTAAACCTGAATTTTTGCCTAAGGTTGTTTCTGCCTTTCATCTGAATGAGGACATTGTCTTGCCTTCCTTGTGTCCTGCCCCTTCTAATTCCAAGGAACGAAGTCTTCATTCTCAGGATGTGGTTCCGGACGCTCAAATTCTATTTGACCACCACTGCGTCTTTTCGGAAGTCGGATTCTCTGTCCTTCCTGCTGGGCCTAGGAAGGGTTTGCCTCCAGCCAAATCCACTATCAGCAAGTGGATCCGACAGGCGGTGGGGCAAGCATACTCTGCTAAGGGGAAGGAACCCCCTTTTCGTGTTACGGCTCATTCCACTAGGGCTATTGGTGCCTCTTGGGCTTTTCAGCACCAGGCTTCTGTTGAACAAGTTTGTAAGGCCGCTACTTGGTCTTCTGTTCATACTTTTTTACAAGGTTGATGTTAGGACCTCAGCTGACGCTGTTTTTGGTCGCAAGGTGCTTCAGGCGGTAGTATCTTAAACTGCCTGCTGTTGCTCACTGGGGATCCCACCCTTCTTCATGTACACTGCTGTTGGATGTCCCAAATGTAAAGAATTGAAATAAAGCAAGCTGTGCTGTACACCAGGAAAAATACAATTCTGTGATTACTCACCTGTAGTTTTTACGGTGTACAGCATGGCTTGCTTCATCCCTCCCTTGTTATCGTTATCCTTTTTTGCCTTGTTATGGTGATTTTTCTTGAGAGTTATTTTTTAGTGGGGCTGTGTTTTTTGTTAACATGCTCCTGCCTCCCGGCTTCTTGCATTACTGCTTTTCAAACACTGGGGTCTCTGGGTAATTCCTGCATTTTTTATGGGTCATGAGGAGCCTCAAGTCTTCTGCAGTCAACTTCGCCACCTTGTGGCGGATTACCCTAATGTAAAGAACTGAAATGAAGCAAGCCGTGCTGTACACCGTCAAAAATAAACTCTACAGGTGAGTAATCACAGAATTGTATTTTTAGATGCTAGGGAATAGTTTTTTAAGGGTTTGGGCTTTTCATTAAATGATGCTGAAGGTCCGGTTTAACAAGCACCACCAGGGCTTACCACTTTGGGATGTCCCTAAAGTTGAAAAGGCCAAACTGGGCATCGAGCTCTATAGGAAGGAGAACCCATGGAATGCAGATGTGTACAGAGTTCACCCTTATGCCATTACACAACTGCAAACTATATTCTGTGCTCTTTTTCATTTTTTCAGGTAAAGAAGAATTTCAGGATATAAAAACATTAAGGGGGGCAGGAGGTAAGTAAACAGAAATGCCCTGAACTTACCTGTGTTCCTAATTTGGCTGTAGGAAGCCACCAGGAGACCGGCCAGGAGAGACAGTTACAGGCTTCCCTGGTCACATCTGCTTGGCACCTTCTTACCTCCTGCTTTACTAATGTTTTTATACTCCTGGGGTTCTTCTTTAAACACTTTTCTTTTCAAATTTGTGTCACTTTTCTCTGTCATACTGGTGGCTGTAGCTGATTGGTGCACATATACATACATATATACATATATACTATGATGTGTATTGCAAAATGAATGTGGGATCCAACCTAACTGGTGATGATGGTTTTGCATGGTGGAGATTAACTGCAACCCTGACAGCAGCCTCATTATTGCTCATCATACAGTTCAGAGGCGTAGGCGATTATTTAAGAAGGGGTAGCGCCTCGTAGCGGCAGGCAGCATCTGGTGAACGCCGGGCGCTGTATGCAAAACCACATTTATGAAAGCGAATCTGGTGAGCGCCTCTAACAGCGCCATGTAGCGTCACATGTATTATTACAGGTGGCTCAGTGTATAGCACCGGCGCTCTAGCTTCCAGAGCACCAGATATTACCTTTCGCTCAGTGTCGCTCTCCCATACATTTCAATGGGGCTTCATTAGTTGTGTATAAACAGCGTGTTTGGCAATTTTTTTTTTTTGCTCAAATCATTGTGTGATGTCTCCTGGCTGCAAACAAACACTTTTAGAAACTTTTTTGACTTTTAATATTTTTATGCAGAATTGTCATTACAGGTCTGGCACCAGCTATGGGGTCTTGTAGAACAGGGCGCAGGGGCCAGAGAAAGATAAAAACACGCCTAAGGGCTTTGATTGAACGAGAGCCCGCACATGCTCCGCTGGACCGAGGAGAGGTGAGTTTTACTGTGCTCACACAGTGGGGCATCCCAATTCAGGCACAGAACAAAACCCAGGTAGGTCAAATTCCTGGGTTTTGTTCTGCTTGAAGGGCTCATAGCGGCAGCCAGATTAGGGTCCGTGTGGACCCAGACCCTAACTCCTTAGCACAGTTGAGGGGGGGGTTAGGTCTTATTAGTAGTTCAAAAAAGGTTTGGCTGGATTTTCTTTTTTGAAATTTTCTAGAACACTTAGGTAGGGGGTTAATGTACTTACATTTTGGTTATTATTAGCCAACATTCAAACAGTGGGATATTTTACAATACTTGTTCAAAGATAGGCCCCAGGGAACAAGTGAGCACCCCCCCCCCCCCGCTCTGCCGCATAGTACTTCCATGTAGAGCTGTTCAGAATGATGACTCAGATTGTTCCTCCACATCTGACCATCTCAGATGAATTCCAGATGTCACAAGTATAAGGGTGAGTTTGTGTCTGTTATTAATGACATCTTGTGGGCGACATGTTTTACAGATGTAATTATAATAAGCAGAGGTATAAAAAGCTCATTACTTGTTACCTTAGCTTCCAGATAAAACCATAGCAAGCCTTGTAAAATACTACTACTCCTGGAAAAAGACGCGCTCTCGGACAAGCCTAATGGACAGACAGGCGCGGAAGCTGGCCAGTAAAAATAACAATGGGGAAAGGTATAGTACTGAACTCTGCTCATGATTCTCAGTAATGTGAAGATTTATGGCATTAATGTACCTTTTTTTATTATTCTGTTGCTTAAACCAGTCCTAAAGAGAATTCCAGCACTACAGAGAATGGCACATGTGCTTCCCAGACTCTGCACGTGACCACCAGCGACCTATCAGTGGTCAAAAGCAGGGGAAGTGGAGGAAGCTCTTCTCTGCAGCGCTGAAGATCTTACCCGCAGGGTCGGAACCCAAAAGTGATCATTTTTTTTTAGCCCGTCCTTGGCTAACCTTTTAACCAGGAACGAGCTCAGATGCCTCCTCAAACTAGCACAACTTACCCAAAAAAATGTAATATAAATTAATCTTTAGGAAGCCCACAAATACACAGGACAATTAAAATCAAGACCGGGCAGAGTCCCCACTTAAAGTGGATCAAAACTCTGGTTGGCCAGTCCTGGAATCTAAACCGGTCACCGGTGGACCTGTGGGGCCACGATCTGGCTGCTAGAAAGTAGGTAAGTATCAGAGCTGGGGTTCAGGCTTCCCCCATCCATATGCGGAGGAAGTTCTCAGAGGAACTAATCATTTTTGACTTTTGGTCATCGTTAAAGCGGACCTTCACTCTGAATAAGAGTCTATCTTATATGTTTCCCACACCCTGTACATACAGATTGCTCACATTAAAAATCATCCTACCTGCATCTACTGCATGTTATGAGCCTTTAAATATCCAAGATGGCGGCTTATGGAAGCCGCCATCTTATCTGGCAGCCTGCAAACAGGAAGTGCCTCCTGACTGTGCTGCTCTGCATTCTGGGACTGCTGACCTTTACCTGACCCCAGCTCTGCTCTGTCTGAGCAAAGCACACCTATAACCCACCCCTCTGTAATTTATCCCACTCTCCTCAGTAAGTGTGATGCTTCTGAGTCAAGATGGCGGCACCCGTATCCTAAATTCCTGAACAGAGTTGCAGCCCAGTGGGGGAAAGAATAAGTTAGTGACTAAAAAAGTAAAATATATTAATTTTAGATGCTGGGGAACCATTTTTTTTAAGAGTTTGGTCTTTTCATTAAATCACGCTGAAGGTCCGGTTTAAGCGGTTTAAGCGGAACAAATCCAAAAGTAGCCTGAAATCCAATTCGCTCTTCAGCCAAAAACACTATACTGTCCATTCATCCCCCGCAGGCTATCGCTGCTAGTCCAGTGCTTACACACTTACCGGATCATCCAATCCTAGTCTCACATGGCTGCCTCTACCTCCTCCTCTCTGCACACTACGTTTTCTGGTTGTACGGCTCTGTGTCATCAGGGGGGGGGGGGAGTTTTTACCTGTGTCCTGTTCAGGTCACACCACTTCTTACATGTGGGTAGTCCGCCACCAGGTGGCGCAGTGACTGCAAGATCAAAAACTGTAGCTCCTCCCGGCCCCATATAAGGCAGATGTCTCCCAGGAATCCCCAGAATTCATCTTGCAGTTTCACTGCGAGGATTGTTTTTCCTACTATTGCAGTTGAGCGGGGCATTCTAAGCCTGTCGGCCACTGCATCCCTATTCCCCCCTTTTTCTGTGGACCCATTCTGCCTCCTAGCCTCGGCTACAGAACAGGTGACGGTAGGGAGAACGCCGAGGGTCGGGCGTTCGGCATAGATAAGCTCTGGGCCGCAGACCCTCCATAAAGGGTAGCCAGCCATAGGCGATGGTGAGCCTATTGGTGGGGGGAGGAACCACCTAGAGCCCAGGGTTATTCCCTCATTGTTGCCCACAAGCTTTATTTCATTGTGTTTGTTTTGCTTTTTCACTTGTTGCTCATACTCACCTCCCTCGTTCCTTGTCTCCTTCTCCTCTCCCCTCCAGCTGACAGAGTGCTGTGGGGAGGGTGGGGGGACGGGAGCGGCGTGTTGCGGGTCGCTGCTCTGTGGCGGCCGCTGCTGGCTGCGAGCGCTCCGCAGCGGGGTGGGGGGGGGGGGACCTCGTCTGGGCCGTTCTTCTTCCCTGCTCGTCTGGGCGCCATTTTGTGGAGGGCGCCCTGGCGCTATGACGCGTTCCGCCCCTTGAGGTGCTCGTGTGCTGTCCCATCCGGCGCCATTCGCTACATGCTTTCCTGCGTTTGATCAGGTCCCCAGCACGCCGGTTGCCTTCGTTTCTGCACTGCCCTTGCTGAGGAAGAGACTCTTCATCCGGACTTCCCTGCTCCCGCTGGCGGTTCTGTGAGTCCCTTGCCTTTTTCTCTCTTTTTCCTTATGCATGTGCTGTGGGATAATCATAGGTTCTATGCTTGTGTCTTTTAGGTGGGCGCCACCTTTTGCCAGATCAGGGTTGTGATTCCTCCCGGTCTCCTACCACCCCCCCTCTTTCTCCGCACCCTCTCTCTTTAAGAGGGATCACTAAGAGGGACTAAATTGGGGATCGCCTAGGTTTGGGCCGTTAGCGCCTTGTAACCTGTTTTGTTTTTGCTGTAATCACCATAATGGAGGCTTCTGGGGATAGTGAGCTAGCGGCCGCCTCTGGGCGGGTGAAGCTCTGCCTCATGTGTGGTAACAGTCCTCTGAGTAGGCTCAGAGCAGTTTGTGTCCCTTGCGCCAGGAGCATTCTTTTGGAACAGGATAGGGCGGGCTTCTCTGCCCCCAGCCCTACTTTACCTGCGGCCTCGCCAACACCCACGCACCTGCATTTCGCTCCCAGTTAGGGGGAAGCCAGCAGGGGGTCACAAGCAGATTTGGCGCTCCGGGTGGCCAGCCTGGAGAGACAGTTCTCTCGCACGGCTACCGGGAAGGCCACGAGTAAGAAGCGGCACATCGAGCCGGGTTACTTGCTTTTTGCTGATGATGATGACGATGATTTTTTTGGTGGTTGGTACTCCATGGAGGGGGGTGAGTTGTTTCAGGACTCGGCCTCCTCAGGGGATCGACCGGGTGGCTATGACAGCGACCCTGGGTCTTCCTCGGACGAGGATATGTGGCTCACTGATGACACGGAGAAGTTGCTATCTTCTGTGTTTAAGACCTTGCATATTGTACCTCCCAAGGCGGCAAAAAAGAAGCTGGGGGAATTATTCCGGCCTGAGAGACAGCGGCTTGTCTTCCCTGAACAGGGTCATTTTTCAAAATGGTCTTTAAGGAATGGGAAAGGCCTAATAGATTGCTGTCGGTGCCTAAGGGCCTGGACAGACGGTATCCTTTCTCTGAGGAGTTGGTTCGCCTCTGGTCCCGTCCCCCCAATGTGGATGCCCCTTTGTTGGGGTTATCCAATACCAAGGTTATGCCGTCACCTGATAATGCTTCCTTGCGCGATCCTGCTGACAGGTGCATGGACCAGCTGGCTTGTCATGCTTTCACCTTTGTGGGTGCTGGCCTTCATCCTGTCTGTGCCACGCCCATTGTCTCCTTATCCATCATGAAGAAGGTGAGACGACTTGTTGATATTGCCAAATCTCACAAGCGGGCCGAGGTGTATAAGGACCTCCTAGCCTGTGTGGATTTTATTGCATTTGTAGTCTCGGCTATGGACGATAGCGTCCGGCTTGGCAGCAGGGCTTCGGCTCTGCTTGTTGCGCTTCGTCGATCTATCTGGCTGCAGCAGTGGTCAGCAGACGCTGCCGCCAAGAAATCACTCACTAGTATCCCTTTCTGGGGGCTTCGGTTATTTGGGGAGCGTCTGGACCTCCTGACCAAGGATGGGAGACTCCCTCAGCGACGGAAGCCTGCGCGGCCCTTTCAGGGTTCGTCTGCCTATCGCTCCTTTCGAGGGGGAAGAGGCTCTTCCTTTTCAGGTGGCCGCAGAGATTCCTGGGGGCGAGGTAGGTCTGGCGGCCGACCCAATCCCTCCTGGGGAACTAAATTCAAGCCCCCTGCCAAGTTCTCTCAGGGGTGGGGGGACGGCTTCTGCTATTTGCTCACGTCTGGAGACTGCACATCTCGGAACGGTGGATTCAGGAGGTGGTGTCCTCCGGTTACAAAATAGAGCTGGCAGCTTGGCCGCCCCCAAGATTTCTTTGGTCGCGGATATCCCAGAACCCATTGACGGGGCAGGGCCTAAGAATGGCTGTTCAACGCCTTCTACTGTCCGGGGTGATTTGTCCTGTGCCTCACCAGGAACGAGGTCGAGGGTTCTATTCCAATCTGTTCACGGTGCCCAAGAAGGACGGTACTCTGAGGCCTATTCTGGACCTGAAGGGTCTCAAAAAGTTTGTCAGAGTTAGGCATTTTTCCTTATGGTCCGCGGTGAGCTCGCTTCGGCCCGGCCACTTCTTGACCACAGTGGACATATCCCGATATTCCAGGGACATCAGAAGTTCCTGAGGTTTGCGCTGGAGGATCAGCTCTACCAGTTTGTGGCGCTGCCGTTTGGGATATCCTCAGCCCCCCGGGTGTTCACCAAGGTGCTGGCGGGTGTTATGGCCCTCCTGAGGAACCAGGGCATTCAGGTTCTTCCTTATCTGGACGACTTGCTGATTGTGGCTCAATCTCTTCAGCAGGCTGAGAGCGATACCCGGACGGTGTTGTCCACTCTCGAGGATTTCGGATGGGTGATCAATTACCCCAAGTCTTCTATCACTCCCCCAATGGTCCTTCCTGGGCATGACGTTGGACACCTCTCAGGTGAAGGTTTTCCTACCCCAGCAGAAGGTGGAGAGTCTCCAGGTGCAAGCACGGGCCTTACTGTCTTGTCAGCGACCATCGATACGTCTGGGGATGAAGCTGGTGGGCCTAATGGTGTCATGCTTCGAGGCAGAGCCCTTCGCTCAGTTTCACATGAGACCTCTTCAATTGAATCTGTTGACCGGTTGGGACCGGACGCAGGAGTCCCTGGAGCGGGAATTGTCACTGTCTCCCCTGGCCAGACAATCCCTCTCGTTGTGGTTGGACTCCAGAAATCTTTTGGTGGGCAGGTCCTTTCTGACTCCTCGTTGCGAGATTGTCACCACGGACGCCAGTCTGACTGGCTGGGGAGGTTTTTGGCAATTGCTGAAGTTCCAGGGCCAGTGGAGGCCGCAGGAGGCCCACTTGCCCATCAATCTCCTGGAGCTGAGAGCGATCTGGTTGATCCTGCTTCATTTGACTCCCCATCTACGGGGTTGTGCGATCCAGGTCCGCTCAGACAACCAGACGGCTGTCGCCTACATGAATCACCAGGGAATCAAGGAAGTGACCCAGATCCTGACGTGGGCGGAGGAGACTGTTTCCTGCGCAGGGGCAGGGGGGGCTCTCGTCTGGGGGAATGGTCTTTCAGCAACAAGATCTTTCACGCTTCTTTCACAAGATCTTTCTTTCGCCGCTGGGGTCAGCCGGATGTGGACCTTTTCGCATCCAGGCACAATCACAAGCTTCCAAGGTTCGTCTCCCTGTCAATGGATCCTCTGGCCTTCGCCACGGACGCTCTGGCAATTCCTTGGACGGAGTTCGGGCTCCTTTATGCATTCCCTCCGTTTCCACTCCTGGGTCGAGTGCTGCGCATGATAGTCCAGGTGGGGGTTCCAACCATCTTGGTGGCTCCTCGCTGGCCGAGAAGGAGTTGGTTTGCGGACATAGTTCAGTTGTCAGTGGATCGCTACATCATGCCCGACTACCCAGGGCTTCTTACACAGGGGTTGCTGCGCCACCCCAATTTACAGACGCTGGCTTTGACGGCTTGGCTGCTGAAACCTCCATCCTGATGGAAAAGGGGCTGTCTGCCACAGTTGTGTGTACCATGATTCAGGCTCAGAAGAAATCTTATTCCATGATATATTACAGAGTTTGGCATGCCTATATTGCCTGATGTGAGTCCAAGAGTCTCCCTTGTCGCACTTTTTGCGGATTTTGGAGTTCCTACAACATGGCCTGGACTTGGGTCTCCAACTGAGTGCCCTCAAGGGTCAGGTTTCGGCCTTGGCCATTTTTTTCCAAAGATCCTTTGCCAATCATAGACTTATCAAGACTTTTTTCCAAGGAGTTACTCATGTACGTCCACCGCGTAAGCCTGTATTACCGGTGTGAGATTTGAACTTGGTGCTTTCTGCTCTTCAGGGGCCTCCCTTTGAGCCCTTGTGTGATGCTGCACTGTCCATTTTGACTCTAAAGGTGGTCTTTTTGGTAGCAATCACCTCGCGTCGCGTTTCAGAGCTGGCTGCGCTTTGTGTGAAGCCTCCTTACTTTGAGCGACATCAGAATAAGGTAGTATTTCGCTTTAAACCGTTGTTTCCCCTTTTCACCTTAATGAGGACATTGTTTTGCCTTCCTTGTGTTCCGCACCTTCTAATTCTAAAGAAAGGACCCTCCATGCTTTGGATGTGGTTAGAGCCATTAAGTACTACCTGGTTGCAACGGAATCCTTCAGGAAATCGGATTCTCTCTTTGTTCTCACTAAAAGGCCCTAGGAATGGTTTGCCTCCAGCCAAATCCAGTCTCAGTAAGTGGATCAGACAGGCGGTGGTGCAAGTGTATTCTGCCAAGGGGAAGGAACCCCCCTTTTGTGTTACTGCTCATTCTACTAGAGCTATTGGTGCTTCCTGGGCTTTTTAGCACCAGGCCTCTGTTGAACAAGCTTGTAAGGCCGCTACTTGGTCTTCTGTTAGTACCTTTACGAAGTTTTACAAGGTTTACGTTAGGGCCTCAGCTGATGCTATCTTTGGCCGTAAGGTGCTTCAGGCGGTAGTATCATGAACTACATGCTGTTGCACACTGGGGATCCCACCCTTTTTGGACACTGCTCTTGGATGTCCCACATGTAAGAAGTGGAGCGACCTGAACAGGAAACAGGGAAAAATACAATTCTGTGAGTACTCACCTGTAGAATTGGTTTTGACTGTGTCCTGTTCAAGTCGCTCCACCCCACCCTTGCTCTTGTTATCTCCTGTTTGCCTGTTATGGTGATTACCATTCTATATTGGACCTTGTCCTTGGGTTTTTCTTATTTGAGAGAGTACATATTGAAGCTATGTGAAGTAACATGGTTTCTTGGCCTCCCGGCCTGTCTCTTTTTTTACTGCTTTTGAACCACTGGGGATTCCTGGGAGACATCTGCCTTATATGGGGCCGGGAGGAGCTACAGTTTTGATCTTGCAGTCACTGCGCCACCTGGTGGCGGACTACCCACATGTAAGAAGTGGAGCGACCTGAACAGGACACAGTCAAAACCAATTCTACAGGTGAGTACTCACAGAATGTTATTTTCTTCCCCTGACACTTCTACGGAGTCTCTTCTATTGCTGGCTTGTTCCCCTGGCAAAAGCAATGCTTCTAACAGGGCCTGACATCACCACTGATGCTGCGTGGCCGCTGTTTCCCATTGGCCGGTTCCGCGGCGTCAGGTGGGATGTTTTCTTTCCCAGATTGGTCCGCAGGTCCGGCCTCTGATTGGATGGCGCGGCCCTTCACTTGCGGTGACGTCATCCCCTCCTTACAAACGGCCAGGGCTCTTGGCGGTGCGACTTGCGGGTCCGCACCAGGTAAGTTTCTTTTCTATTATCACTATTATAAATGTGTATTGCATATTGCAGTTCCCCATCTATGATTAAGGGCCAATAGCATCCGAAACGCGCCAGAGGACTGCAATACCCACATTGGTCTGAGTCTGTCATACTGATCTTATGATTTTGCTGATTATCCTTTGGATGGAGATGATTTAAATTTTTCTACAATAAAGATTCAAGCTTTTAAGGAGTGCGGACCCCTCACCTTCTTTATGCCAAACAGTCTACCTCCGTCACATCGACAGTGCTGTGCAGTAGACTATGAACTGCCCCGTGCCTTCATCACAGAAAGTGAATTGCAGTGAATGCCATACTTCCTGTGACGATGATGTGGGCGGTCCATAGTCTACTGCACATTGTTGTCAATGTGGCGGGGGTAGAGGCAGGAGTGTGGGACTGGGATCGAGCAATCTGTTAAGTGTGTAAGCACTGGACTAGCAGCAATAGCCTGCGGGGGATGAAAGGTGGGTACAGGGCCGGATTATGAGGGGGGCGCAAGGGGCGCGAGCCCCGGGGCCTCCACCAATTGCCCTGCAAAGGGGGCCTCCACCAACCTTTGGGTTATGGTCTGGTCCAGGAGGCTTTTCAGTCTTTGGTCTGATGGGCTGGCAACAAAGCGGCAGTGGGAGTGCGCCTGGGCAAGGCCTTTTTTTTTTTTGCAAACCTACAGTCAAAGCCACCACAGGGCAGGACGGAGTCTAGAGCAGCAAAGCCGCCGTCAGCAACGCTACAGTGATGGGGGCGTGCAGAGTTGTCACTGCACATAAGCCACCAAGCACAGCCGCTGGTTTTCTGCTGGACCAGCTGGGCGACTACATTACTTCCAGTAAATAATGTATCTGGGGCCTCCACCATATTTTGTGCCCAGGGACCCCCACCACACTTAATCCGGCCCTGGGTGGGCCATAGAAATAGGAGTGGACTTGGTAACACCACACCTCTCTCCCAAATGAGGAGCACCAACAATAAACAATCAATGTGAATAAACACCTTTATTGAAAACAGCTAATTAAAAATACATATACGACACAAGACATTTAAAACCAAGATGCTCCCCCCTGCATACACAAGTAATATAAGTACATTCCTATAGTACCAAAAAATCAATAACCAATATCTATCAATGACTATAACTATATGCCCTACACAAAACTATCTGAAACATTTTGAGATGTTTTTATGCCGGCACAAAAAGATTTTTTGAAAAAGGAAGCCTATTGAAAATTCCTATGCGTGTGTCACAAAAGACAACAAGTAATAAAGTGCACCATAGATAACACAATAACTATAAATCACTGAAAGTATAATACATGATTATAACGTGTAATATATACGTATAAAGTGACTAGTGCATGTGTTCTATCAAAACATAAATAAATATAAATATATTAAAAAACCGTATCACCAACACAGTATGAACAATGAAAGACAATAAACACAATTGTATTGTGCCTGTAAGCTATCAAAGGGGTTACCAATCAGACAGCATGCCAGTGTGGAGCATCAGGGGGATAAATAGTCGCATCAGCCACCCGCGCCCGCGGCTCCCATGCCACTTCAAAAAGGGTGAGGGCCCTGGGTGGGTATAGTGTTTTTTGAATAAAGAGTGACTTTCAGCTGAACCCAAAAGTGACAAAAATACACTGTCCAACTTTGCCTCCTCTGCCCATGTGATGTTTGGCAGCCAATGGGACTAGTCCTTCCACAAAATCACCAATAAAGCACAGAGGATAAGTCTGCCCATGTATCAGATTGGAGTTTTATGCTAATGTACATCTAAAATTGGGATACCCAGGTGGTGGTGGCCTGGGGCTGGTCACCACCTTTGGGTCCAGTTGAATCCATGGATATGGTTTTTAATTAAATTGTCTATGCTGACCCAACAGGAAAGCTAAATCACCTGAGTGTAGTCACATGTGTATTAAATAATATTAAATCCTTGTCAGTGTACAGTACATAGAAAACTATAATACAAGTGTTGTCTGCAGTTCAACCTTGTTGTGTGGTGCTCTAGAAGTTTGTCCCAAGACTTGACTTATTCTTTTTGGGTTCAGTGACGAAGATGGGGAGATAACAAGTCCAAAAGATGGAAATGATAGCGACTATGATCCCAAAAAAGAAACCAAGAAAGAGGTGAGTGTGTGGAACATGGACCCTATGCAGATCCATTTATGGCTCCCTAGTGCTCAAGCTTTTTTGTTTATTGTTTTTCTTTGTTTCTTTCATTATATGGTCTATATGGTTGTAAAAAATTACAGTAGGAAAATCCCGGACAGATGATCTAGCCCATCATTGGTTGCTAAAACAGTGGCGTTGTTCTGTCTTATCTGCTCCAGTCCCTGCTACCTTCATCAGACCCCGACCAAGGAGAGACAAAGTCCTGTATGTCTGTAACTGGGATGTTGTTTGTCACTTTCTGGTGTGTTTTGTGGCATTGTCGTGTTAAAACCCCCATGATCTCCTCAAGTATTTTCAGATCTTCAAATGGATCCATGATCCCTCTTATGTAATACATAGGCCCATCTTTATGGCATGAGAAACAACCCCGTATCATGTTTTCAGCACCACCATGCTTTACACTCTACTGTGGCCAGAATTCTGTGATATGGGGGCGTCTGACACTGTCTTTGGCCACTAGACCCCAGTCATTTCCCTTTGGGACAGTCCAGATGTTCTTTGGTAACATTTAACCTATTCCGGACACGTCTTTATGATTGTAGCAGTACTTGATGGTAACTTCAGATCTTCTATGATCTTTCTGGAGGTGCGTATTTGTGGAGCCTTTGGCAATTTAACAAATTTTCGAATCATCTGAACAGTTGATTCCTGCTACCTTTTATGTCTTTCGGGATTTGATTGGCACTTTAAAGTCATTTGAGCTCATTTTAGCTGAGCAGTCTATGATTTGCTGCTTCTCTGTATGTTTTTCCCTATCCAATCAATGTTCAAATCAAAGAATGTTCTTTATCAGATCTTTGTCTGGAACAACCAGTTTCCCCAATATTTCCGAAATAAATGCTCTATAACGTGTAACATTTACCACCTTCCTACTTCATTGTCCAGACAGGGGTTAAATCTTACCATGCAGGTCCTCTGCGAGTAGTGATGCAGACTCCAGAATTTGCTTTCACTTTCAGCCTGAGGATCACTCCTTTCCGGGCTCCGTTTGGCAACCTCCCCCCTTCCGCCCTCTTGGCAAGGTCCATCAATCCAGGTGATCATCCTGGATGACAGATGTCCCTCCATTCGGAATGTATGCCTCTATTCCTCCCCCTCGTGGCTGCTAACCAATCCTTTTCCTTTTCCTGTCAATCTGAGCCCCCCCCCCCCCCTCTTTACTTGCTAAAAGAAAGCCATATCCTAATACAGCAGCTCCCAGTCGGTTTGCCACTCGGAAACCTCCTGAGGCCCAGTGAAATTTTGCCCCACAACGCTCGCTGTAGGTTGTGGCCCCGCTGCTCCAGCCAGTCACTGTGCTAATGGAGGCGCAATGACTGATGTGAAGGGCGGGACAGCGAGGACTGCGGGAGCCCTGTTTTCGTGAACCAGGAGGTTTTTGAGCAACAGACCGGCTGGGACCTGCTGCTCGGGAGAAAACAGGTGTGTCTGTTTTTTCTTCCTGACTTTAGTAAACCTTTAAGCAAGTTAAAGATGACACACAGGTTACTACATTTTTAGCAATATTTGTTTTTGGATTGGTACAATTTAAGAGTGCAAAAGTGTAACAAAATGTATGGGAACCCCAGGAGATTTGTGAGCTCACATACTCATATCTGAGACCAAGGTCTCAGACAATTATAGGACTATTAGGGTAAAGGCTTGTTCACAATTATCATTAGCAGTAGCCAAATGATGGAAATGTAAAAATACCCAGACTCCTCTAACCTTGTCCCAAAACACAGCAGCCATTCGTTCTTCTAAGAAGCTGCCTAACACTCTATAAAAGGCTCACAAATCTGGAGAAAATCCAGTCAATAAGTGACAGTAAAGGTCTAGAAGACACAAAAAGCTGTATGCTTTGGATGCCTGTATTGGTACAATTTGAGAGTGCAAAAGTGTAAAAAAAACAAAAAAAAGTATGGGAACCCCAGGAGATTTGTAAACTCACATACTTGACCGAGGTCTCAGACAATTATAGGCCCATTAGAGCAGAGGAGTAGCTAGGCTTTCTGGCACCCGGCGCAAACATTCAAAATGCCGCCCCACACCTGTACTCAGCCCCCCTTTGGCGCCCCCCTGACCTGCTGCACCAGGGCACGTGCCCCCCCCCCCTGCTCCCCCCTAGCTACGCCTCTGCATTAGAGTAAAGGCTTGTTCACAATCATCATTAGGACTAGCCAGATGATGGAAATGTTAAAACGTTACAAATACCCAGACTCCTCTAACCTTGTCCCAAAACGCAGCAGCCATTAGTTCTTCCAAGCAGCTGCCTAACACTCTAAAAAAGACCTACAAAGCAGGAGGAACAGTGAAGGTCGGGATAACAGAAAAAGCTGCTGCTCATAGGATTGCTAGAAAGGCAAATCAGCTTTCTCACCAGGCTCTGAATCGAGCCCATTGTGTCAACATCAGCACTATTAGTATTTCCACAGAATATTTACGGTACCTACTAAGCCATGTGGGCTGTTATTTTTTATGAGAAGTTGGGGGTCCTAGGAAGGCTTCTCTGCAGATGGTCATATCCTCTTTATAAAGGAGACTCCCCAGGCTTTGATGGACATGAGCCCCCCTTCTGATGAGTGAGCTGGTCGTGCCTGCATAATATTTAACTGGTTGACTATATATATTTTCATCCCTTTTGCAGTCGACCACAGACTCTTGTATTCAGCCGGTCAAAGTTGCTCTTGGTAGGAGAGAATACCAAAGCTTGCAGCACCGCCACCACTCACAGCGCTCAAAATGCCGCCCTCCGAAGGGCATGTATATAAGCAAAGACGATGTTGTCGCCGTGTCCTGCAGCCCAAATGCCGCCAACACTATCCTCCGTCAACTGGATATCGAACTGATATCATTAAAGCGTCAGGTAATTATTTGTTTTTATAGTTGTGCTTAAAGTGGACCAACATCCAGGGGTGATCAGCCCGGGAATCTATAAGATTCCCAGGCCGTTCAGATCCCTCCCCGCGGGGCATCCGAAATGCCCCGCTGTGTGAAACCCCGCAGGACGCCCTTACCTTATCCCCGTTCCAACAGCGCATGCGCGAGCCGCGGCCGCATCTCGCTCTTCTCTCTAGCAGGGTGCGCACCCGCGCCGACCGTTTGTGAATGGCTGGCGTGGGCGCGCTCCCTGTTAGAGGGAAGCGTGAGATGTGGCCTCCAGCGTGCTCAGAGCCACTGTGGTTGTCCGTCGCTTGTCCGTACATACCACAGCGTCTCTGAGCGCTCTGATTGGGCGAGCGCTCGCGTAGGAGCGGGGTGAGGTGAGTTTTTTAGGGCGATCTGGGGGGTTTCACGCAGCGGGGCACCCCCGACCGTGCCCCGCGGAAGTGGACCAAAACCCAGGATAGTGAAAATCCTGGGTGTTGGTCCACTTTAAATTGGACCAACATCCCAATAGTGCTGCTTAAAGGAAAATACCCTTTTTGTCAGGTTTTTCGTGATCCACTTTATTGTTTTTCTCTTTTGTAATGTACAATAAACATTTGTGTTAGGATTGTGCCCTCAGACTTGTGATTTACTTATCAGAACGCTGTTTGCAAGTTTACTTTATTCCTGTGGCTCTGTGTTGCTAAAGTCGGAGCAGCTTTCGTGGCCTTTAGTAAAAACTCCTGAAACTACTGTCTACAAGTCCCAGAGTCAGGAGGTTTGTGATATGTACACTAAATACACCATTTGGTGTCTGTTGCTGTTAGAGGGAAGTGGAGGATTTGGTTGTCAGAGCAGTCGCTCTTAGATGTGCAGTGGGACTGGGAAGAGGTGAGCTGGGCTTGGCATCCTGGGGGGTTTCACACAGCAGGTCACCCCCGATCGGGGTGCCCCTGGGGAAAGACACAAAGCGGCATCCCCTGGGTCTGCATGCTTCCCCGGCCCATTTACTTTCATGGGCAAGCAGGAACGCGCATGGAGTAAGGGGTGCAGCTCTGTGCTTTCGACACAGATAGCGGTATCCAGGATCCGAAGCGCCGGCCTATGGATAATGTAGTTTTTTTCCCTTTGTAATCCCCCTGTCCTGCCTTCACGCCAGGGTAGGGTGGCGGGGCAGGGGAGTTATAGGTTTTCTGGAATTGCTCTTTAGGGCAGACTGCCACTCCCCCCCCAAGCCCAATTTTAAGGTTTCACAACCTCCCTGTTTGAGTTCCTATAAAACAATGCAAATGCTTGTGCACCTTGCGGATACTGTATTCCCCATCCCCTTTTCTAACTTGTGTTTCCTTTCCAAGGTTCAGAACGCTAAGCAAATAAACGGTGTACTTAAGCTGAAGCTGGAAGGCGGCATAGAAGAGTTCAGGCCAGCAGAGGTAATGCTTCAAAGTTTCCCGTAGCTCATTGTTGTGCCGAATATAAAATATATATATCCAATATATATCCCGCTGTCATTGTTGCCTGGCATGAGGGGAACATTTGGATTTAAAAAATGGCTTTATAGCTTAGCTGTGTAAATTCATATTACTGTATAGAGAACAAGAGTCTTTGTAAGACGCTTCCAGAGGAATAATTAATGAATTATTATTAAATCACTAATATTATTGATATATATAGGTAACTTGGATGAATGTGAAATCTGTGGAGCTGGCTGATGCAGAGGAAATAATGCACATATAACATAAGGTTTATTTTGTTGAATTGCGTCAATATTCATTATATATATATATATATATATATATATATATATATATACTCAAGTAGTGTTATGTCTGGGTTTTTCTCCTAGGAATTGTTTGATAATGGTCTTTTGACTATTTAACTGAAACCATATGCTAAGGGGATAGTATTTCATGAATGGGGGCTGGAATTTTGAGAAGGAATTCAAGGGATCAGAGAAACGATATTTAAGGGAGAATGTGGGGGAAGGTCATTCTCTTCTTCGCTCTGCTTGCTTTTACAGCCGACATGAGGCTGGCAGCTCAGCCAAACCCAGCGGGGGTTGGGCGGGAAAGACAAAAGGCCCTAGTTGAATTAGCCTGAGAGGGAGAGAATTATTGCATTTTGTATGGACACTGCTTACATTTCTGGACATTGCAACTTACATCATATTATATCATTCATATTATTATTTTTCTGTAATGTAACCGGCTCTGTCTTAATTAAATCCACTTGTCGATTTTTGGTTTCGGTTAGTACTTCTTCCTTGAATCACCATAGCTGAGATCATATTTGGATGGTCCAAAATATTCTTTGTTAAAAGTTAGAACAAGGAAAAGAACGATATTATAATCTTCATAAATCCAGCACTGACAACGATAATAACATAATTACCCATCATTCCTAGCCAGTGGGCAGAGCCATGCACATTGATTACACATTATTTATCTGAGCCTCCTAAGAGACCCCTGAAAAGTGCCAATTTTAGAGCCAATATCTCCAGCCCTCTTGGCCCTCCTCAGTATAGGTTATAGAGATTGTGGTTGAAGAGGCCTGCCAGACAGGGACCTCCTTCCACAGTCAGGGAGGGGGAGCTAAGATTAAAAAAAAAAACGTACCTGATTGCCGCAATCCACGTACAGGCCAGGAATTCTCAATTTACGGCTCCCATGCACAGCTGCGGAATATCTGGCAGCCAGTGGAGGGACTGCACCGCAGAAGCAATAGTAGAGGCAGATGAGGCGAGCAACAAAATAAATTGGGTTAGGTAGAGAAAGGGTTAAAGTCTCAAAGTATGGAAACACTCTGGTACTAAACCTATTCTATTCTATGTCACACACCCCGCTTCAAACATTAATAATTACACTTGGGTTAGCCCACCTGTAGAAAAACGAGCCCCTCCCGGTCTATACATACCTGGGACCTCCCACTTATCTCCCAGTGTTCTTCTCTGCAAGATGGCGACAAGACAGAAGAATGACCCTTCTGGTCTATTTCTGCCCGGCTTGTTTTATTTTATTTGCCCCTTAATTCATTGTGTAGCCTCCCAGCTTAGGCTGCCGGCCGGGCAAGGGTAGACGGCACCCTAAGGTGCCTAAGAGCTTGCTCCTCCGCTAGACCCCATACTATGGGGCAACGCGGTTATCCGGCCTGGTGATCCGGATTTGGGATGCCCCGTCCCGTTGCCCCCTATGGGTGTTTGCCCTGGGTCCCGCTTGGTTCCCTTCTCCCTGCGCTAGTAGGGGGGGGGGCGGCTGTGTCTGTATGCTTGGTACATGTCGTTTGTCTCCACCTCATGTGTCTGTCTGATTGCTTTTACTGCGGCTGGCGCGGCCGGTGGGGGGCGGGGCCGGGCGGCGTGCGTGTCGCCGGCCCGCCTGTCTGACCGGGTCCCTTGTTTGTGCGGGGCCCTAGTGAGCCCCCTCTGGCTGAGGAGCGGGCGCCATGTCTTTAGGCGTCTGCTGAGTAAGGCTTGTACTCCGGGAGGAGGAGGGGGACGGGGCCGCGTCTCGCGCGGCCCGCGCTGTGCTGATGCTTGGAGGGGGGCGGGGCCGGAGCGCTTGACGCGCTTGGGTGGGGTGGGCCCGCCCTTCTTCCTCTTCCTTCCTCCTCGTTTCTGGCCGTGGATGGTCGGTTGCTGCTGCGCCGCCATTTTACAGATCGGCTTTTTAAGGTAGTCTGTGTTTTTTAGTTAAGGTGGTATGTTTCATTGCGGGTAATTCTGCCTTTTTACTGGGACATTAGAGCTGGCTTATTATGTCAGGGCGCGGCTGACAGTAACCCCTCAAGGATTGGGGTTTTTCTGGGTGCCGTCCGTGTGATCTTTACTTATCAGCTGTACTGCAGCTGGGTCCCTTGGCCTTGTGTGCATACATAGATATATGTATATATATATATATATATGTCTTTATATTTTACTGTGTATCTTGCCTGTGCTTGTACTTGCAATTTATTCACGTACTGACGCATGCTTGTTTGTTATTTGCCTTGGAGTGACTGTTGTCCTTTCCGTTGCAGATCCTGGGATCCCGTGCTGAAGGGGTCTCCCGGTCTTAGATACCTGGCTAGTGGGGTTTTGTCCATTACAAAGATTATATATATATATTTTAAATTGCAAATCCTCCCACTACTGGGACATTAAAGGGGCATCCCGGGTCGCATACGGCGTAAATCCCTGGGTAATTGCGAATACCACAATTTCACCATATGGAGGCTTCCAGGGATACCGGAAACAGCCCTTCGGGGCAATCTAGGCTGTGTGGGGGTTGTGGGGCTCCGCTCCTGGGGGATGATGTCATTATATGCATTCCATGTGCGCAGCGGAACATTGAGCGCCAGTCCGGCACGCCGGTTTCTGGACCCTCGCCGCCCGTGTCATCTCCTACTCCTCCCCGCCTGTTCCGGACCCCGTGTGATGTTGTCATGGGTGGGGATTCGCAATCCGAGGTATGCACCCGGTTGGCCAGCCTTGAGAAAATGTTTTCTGCTGTGGTTGCTCAGAAGGCTCCGGCTAAGTGGAAACACTTGTCCCCGACTCCGCCGGACCCAGATGTTGATGTTTTTGAGGCATTGGACTGGTCCGATTGCCCCCCGGCTGAAGAGGGGGAGATTCTTGAGGAATCGGACGACCTTGAGGTCCAGCAGTTGTTTGGTGCTGAGGGTGACCAGACGGCGGGGATGGTCTTTGACACCCCTTCAATATTGGCTCAAATGTTTGAGGTTTTGGCTTTAGACCCTCCCGTGGCGGCTCCACCGCCTAAGGGTGAGTTGTTTGATGTGGCCAAGCCGCGATTGGAGTTTCCCAGTCAACGACATTTTGAGAATGTCGTCCTGAAAGAATGGGAGCAGCCTACGCGTCTTGTTGGTGTTCCGCCTAGTTGGGATAAGAAGTATCCTTTTCCGGCGGACTTGGTAAAGCGTTGGTCTTTTCCTCCCGAGGCCTTTCAGCACCAAGCTTCTGTTGAACAAGTTTGAAAGGCCGCAACTTGGTCTTCTGTTCATACCTTTTCCAAGTTTTACAACGTTGATGTTAAGGCCTCAGCTGATGCTGCTTTTGGCCGCAAGGTACTTCAGGCGGTAGTGGTTTAAATTGCCTGTTCTGTTCTATGCGGGCGCCATTTTGGTTCTCTGTACTGCGTGTGTCTGGCGTCTCCCTATCGTGGTCCGTAAGTGCCCCTGCGGGCTGGTTAATTTTTGTATTTTACTGTACTGCCTTTAGCTTATGGGATCTTTTTGCTTATGTCTTGCAGACGGGTTAAACTTTTTGTGGTTTCTCCCGGTCCTATCCCCTCTATTTAGTGTTAACTCTTATTGGAGGGCCATTGAACTCCTTTACCTCCCACTTCCCTAGCGGGCTATTGGGGCATCCTGGTTGCTATTATTAGCATCAATCCCTATTGGCCTGTTGTGCCATGATAATCACCATATGGAGGCTTCTCAGGATAGTGTGCTCGGGGTTCCTTTGGGACAAGCCCGGCTGTGTATTGCGTGTGGGGTATCACCTGTCAGTGATGACGTCAGGGTTTGTGTACCCTGCGCCCAGCAGGTACTTGCGCTGCAGTCTGGGTTACCTGCGGCTGGGCCTAGTGCTGTGCCCCCTCTGGCTTCGCCTACCCCCCCACGCTTATGTCTGACTCCTAGTGAGGTGCATACCAGTTGGGAATCTCAACCTGATTTGGCTGCCTGGGTGGCCAGCATTGAAAGACATATTGCTGGGTCTGGTCCGCGTAAGGCTCCTGCTAAGCGGCGGCAATTGGCACCCGGTGTTACTCTCTTTCCTATGGAGGCTGAGGAGTTTTTTTGACATTACTGGGTATACCGCCCTGGAAGAGGGGGAATTATTTTCTGATTCAGAATCTTCTGAGGAACAGCCTAGGGGTTATGTTGAGTCTGGCTCTGACCCATGGGCTTCAGATGATACTGAGTGGCTTTTAGCTCACATTTTTGAAGTGCTCTGTATCTCTCCTCCTGCCGTGCCCCGCAGCAGCAGGGGGAGCTGTTTCATACTGTTAAACCACGCTTGGATTTTCCTGAACAAACTAATTTTAATAATCTGGTGCTCAAAGAGTGGGAATGGCCTAGCAGGCTTCCCGGGGTACCAAAGAGTTGGGATAAGAGGTATCCCTTTCCCGCTGAGGTGGTTATACGTTGGTCATGTCCTCCCGAAGTGGATGCACCGGTTTTGGGGTTGTCCAACACATTCGTCATGCATTCCCCTGACTCTACTCCCCTGCGGGATGGGGAGGACAAACACATTGATCAGCTGTCTTGCCATGCTTTTGCCTGTGTGGGGACCGTGCTGCGTCCGGTCTGTGCCTCTGCCATTACAGTCGTTGCTATCAAGAGCCTACTCAAGAGTGTCTTAGATGGGGCCCCCGATGATGCTGGCAGTGAAGAGTATAGAGCTCTTCCGCGTTGTGAGGAATTTGTTGCATATGTTCTCTCTGCCCTGGATGATACCATTAGAATGTGTAGCAGGGCATCTGCCTTGTTGGTGGCTATATACGCCGCTCGATCTGGCTGCGCCAGTGGGCAGCTGACAACTGCTAAGAAGGCTCTCACTGGGTTTCCCTTCAAGGGGCTGCGCCTCTTTGGTGAACGTCTGGACTTGTTTGCTAAGGGAGGCAAGTTACCTCAGCGTAAACGGCAGCCATGGCCTTTTTGAGGTTCAGGTACCTTTCTTCCTTCCTTCCGTGGTTCCAGAGTTGGACGGGGAGCTTCCTTGGCTGGGGCCCGCGGAGATTTTTGGGGCAGGGGCAGAGGACGTGGCCGCCCTGGTCCCTCCTGGGGTCCCAAGCCTAAGTCCTCTCCCAAGCCCCCTCAGGCATGATGGGGCACCCTCACCCATCCGGGTGGGGGGGGGGGGGCGGCTTCGGCTCTTTGCTCACGTCTGGAGGCGTCATGTCTCAGAACGGTGGATTCAGGAGGTAGTGTCCTCCGGTTACAAGATAGAGTTTGCAGCCTGGCCGCCCCAAAGATTAATCAGATCCCGGGTAGCTCAAAACCCCCTGTCAGCTCAGGGTCTGTCCTTTGCTGTCCAGAACCTTCTGGAATTGAAAGTCATCTGCCAAGTGCCCTTAAGGGAGAGGGGCAAAGGCTATTATTCCAATCTTTTCACTGTTCCCAAAAAAGACGGGTCCATCAGACCCATCCTGGATTTAGAGCTCCTCAACAAATTTGTCAGATTCAGACACTTTCACATGGAGACTCTGCTCTCAGCTGTGAATTCTCTACGTCCGGGGGACTTCATGACCTCTGTAGACATCAAGGATGCTTACCTTCACGTACCTATCTTTCCAGGCCATCAGATATTCCTCAGGTTCGCCTTGGAGGATCAGCACTACCAATTTGTGGCCTTGCCCTTCGGTCTCACCTCGGCTCCCAGGGTTTTCACCAAGGTTCTGGCAGGAGTGATGGCTCTGCTGAGATCTCAGGGCATTCGCATTCTTCCCTACTTGGACAACATTCTCATCACTTCTCAGTCCTTCCAACAGGCAGAGAGGGATACCCAGCGGTTGCTGTCCACACTGGAGTCATTCGGCTGGGTGATCAACCACCCCAAATCTTCCCTGTCTCCTTCCATGGTGAAGTCCTTTCTGGGCATGACTCTGGATACATCTCAGGTCAAGATCTTTCTTCCTCAGCAGAAGGTGGAGAGTCTTCAAGCGCAAGCTCAGTTCCTTCTGTTCTGTCCTCATCCGTCCATCAGGCAGGGAATGCAGCTGGTGGGCCTGATGGTGGCCTGCTTCGAGGCGGTTCCATATGCTCAGTTTCACATGAGGCTTCTTCAGCTTCATCTCTTGTCAGTTTGGGATCGGGACCCTGTGTCCCTGGATCAGGTGTTCTGTCCCCTCTGGCCAGGCGGTCTCTATCGTGGTGGCTAGACTCAAGCAACCTGCTGGGGGGCAGATCCTTTCTGGCCCCTTGCTGGGAGACTGTCACCACGGATGCCAGTCTGACCGGTTGAGGGGGCTTCTGGAAGTCCCTGCAATTCCAGGGTCAGTGGGGCCCTCAGGAGGCCCACACCTCTATCAACATTCTGGAGTTGAGGGCGATCAGGTTGGTTCTCGCCCACTTAATCCCACACCTTCGGGGTCGGCTGTTCAGGTCCGCTCGGACAACCAGACGGCGGTTGCCTACATCAATCATCAGGGAGGGACCTGGAGCAGAAGAGCCCTCAGGGAAGTGTCTCTGATTCTGTCCTGGGCGGAGGACAATGTTCCCTGCATCTCGGCAGTGTACATTCCGGGGGTGGAGAATCTGGAGGCAGACTCTCGGAGCAGGGGGACCTCTCGCCTGGGAGAATGGTCCCTCAGCAACAGGGTGTTTCACTCCCTGTGTCACCGTTGGGGTCAGCCAGATGTGGATCTGTTTGCGTCCCGTCACAATCACAAGCTTCCAGTCTTTGTCTCTCTGTCCCAGGACCCTCTGGCCTTAGCCATGGATGCCTTGGCAATGTCTTGGAAGAGCTTTCAGCTCCAGTATGTTTTTGCCCCGTTTCCTCTGCTGGGCAGGGTGCTGCGCAAGATAGCTCAGGAAGGGGTGCCAGCCATACTGGTGGCCCCCTGTTGGCCAAGAAGAGTGTGGTTCGCAGACATCATGCAGCTGGCAGTGAATCAGTACGCCCTGCCCAGGGTTCCAGATCTGCTCACTCAGGGGCAGCTACGCCACCCTAATTTATGCTGAAACCTCCATCTTGATGGAAAAGGGGCCGCCTGCCTCAGTTGTTAATACCATGATCAGGGCTAGGAAGAGATCCTCTTCTTCTATCTACTATAGGGTTTGGCGTACCTACATTGACTGGTGTGAGTCTAAGTCTCTTCCCTGTCGTGTGTTTTCTATTCCTAGGATTCTGGAATTTCTGCAACATGGTTTGGACCTGGGTCTTAAACTCAGTACTCTAAAAGGTGATGTTTCTGCCTTGGCCATTTTCTTTCAAAGATCCTTTGCTCAGCATCCCCTGGTCAAGACCTTTTTCCAGGGGGTTACTCACGTGCGTCCCCCACGTAAGCCTATGTTACCAGTCTGGGACTTGAACTTGGTCTTATCTGCCTTGCAGGGGTCCCCTTTTGAACCCTTGCAGGAGCCCCCTTTGTCTATTCTTATGCTTAAGGTAGTGTTTTTGGTGGCTATTACCTCTGTTAGGCGTGTTTCTGAGTTGGCTGTGCTTTCCATCAAGCCTCCTTATTTTGAGAGACACCAGGACAAGGTGGTGTTTCGTTTTAAGCCAGATTTTCTGCCTAAGGTTGTTTCTGCTTTTCATCTCAATCAGGACATTGTTTTGCCTTCTCTGTGTCCTAATCCTAGTAACCATAAGGAAAGGGTTTTACACTCTTTGGATGTGGTTAGGAAACTGAATCTATAGCCCCACCCCCAGTGTGCTGATTTCTATTTATTCACCCCCCCCCCCCCCCCATGACAGCCCTCCACCCGGACCTTCACCCCTCACCGGATGCCTTTAAATGGACCTTTACAAGAAGTGGTTGAGTACCCCTGGTCTAGAGAACATAGAACAGAAAAGAGAAAGAAACAACGCTATGAAGACACAGGAGGGAGGGAAGGAGCGAAAGAAAAGGGGGGGGGGACTCTTAGGCCAGGCCCAGCAACTTTTTCCACTCCGGGGACTCCCTGAATACCAGACAGCCGTACCAAGTAGTCAGAAATTTTTCGTGGGTATTATCTCGCGAGGACATAAGACTCTCAAATCTCATGATCTCATTCACTCTTTGATACCACCCTTCTATAGAGGGGGCAATTTGTTTTTAATATACTTACAGTATATATGTTGGTATTGGAACTTGTTATGAAGGTGACTTTCTACTTCTACTCAATTATTTTTTTCCCTTACAGTCAAGTCAGAAAGTTAATGCTCGCTGGACTACAGAAGAACAACTCCTGGCTGTGCAAGGTAGGTGGAACATGCATGTGCATTGTTGTAATTTTACCAGTTTGTATTTGATATGCAGTGACCCAAATTAATGTAGACTTACACCCTACCCGTTTCACCCCATACCCTCTCCACTCACATACCAAAAACAGTGGGCTAAGTACAATTTTACTCAGTTGTTGGGTGTTGCGCCTGTTACTTGGCTGAGATAACACTGCACTGGCTACACAACCTGCCGGGTCTGAAAGCTTATCCAAGACTGAGCATCCAAATCAGGGGAAGTCAAATGCAGCTTTTGTCCAGCCTCAAGGGCTCTTAGTCGTACAAATGTGAGGAAAAAGAAACACCATATATATAATAAAAAAAATATATTTTTTCTTTCTTCCTCACATTTGTATGACTAAGAGCACTTGAGGCTTGAAACACATCACAGGTGCCTGGCCATACTTGTGGCGGCTGGGCTACTTTCTTGCCATCATTTTGGCTCTATTTTTTTTCCACACATGGGCTTATTTTATTCAGACCTAAGTTAAATCTTATTTTAAGGCTGGACAAAAAACTGCAGTTGACTTTCTCTGAGGAGGATTGCCTGGGATCTCCCGGTCCGTGCCTTCACAGGGAGGTTGGTGAGCTGGCTTTTTTTCTGTAATTCTCTTCCAAATCAGGGGGATTGTGCTGTAAGCTGCAAGTAGTAATGTCACCACCCGGTGCTGGACTAGAAACACCAGCTTCTGAGACAAGTGAATTTGGAGCATAGAAGGGAGGTATTTCTGTTGGTTCTCTGTAATTAATACTAGGGCGAGCAAATTGGAGCTAAACCGCAGTCAACCAAATTATTAGTTTAGTTTCAAGGGTCTGACTGTACCCTGCAACTGTTCTGTCCTTCTCCAGCAGTAAAAAGAGTCACACAACTGGGCATGTCTAGGACTGACACACACACACACACACACACACACACACACACACACACACACACACACAGTCCATTGCAATGAATGCATTGGGCATGCTCCAGACGTTGGGGGGAGGGGGGGGCATTCGCTTTGGCGGTCACTGGTAAATGAAGGATGGACCTGCCATGCCATGGGACTTGATCTCAGGACCTGGTAAGTTTTACGTTTAATACTGTCAGAGTAGGGTGAAACAGCTGCGAGGGACCAAAAGTGAGTGTTTTTTTTACCTGGTCAGACCATGGGCAGTGAAACCTGATTGGTTGCTTCTACACTGGTTTTTGCAAAACAGGGCAAGTAACTATTTAATAACTACTTTAATGTATTGTCAATGAATAATGCTAACAAAAAAATCTGCCTTATGGTTTTTGTATAAGTAGAGCAAGAAAAATTGGCCACGCCTGACATGAAGACTGCGCACTAATTTTGGGCCATCAATGGCAGGGGGAGGAGTCCAGGCAATGTTTTGGCACAAAAAGTTAGAAAAATAAATAATTTCTAAGTTGTTGCACAAGACATTAGTGCTTACCTATGACATGGGACTGGAAGCACCACAAACCCATACCGAAGGACATGTTGGCAAGGGCTTTTAAACCCAGGGTGAGGGAAAGGGGCCAGCCGGTGGAGCCTAGATTACCATGCCTTATGCCTGATGCCTTGGCTATTTGGCTCATGGTGGTGGTGGGGGGGGGGGGGGAGGGGTTGTATAAAGCGGACCAACAGTCAAAAATTACTTAAACCAGACCAACACAACAAACAGTGCTCGTATGCATTTCTCCGCCGGGGCAATTTAGATTGCTGCACATAAAAATTCATTTACATTTTTCTAACTCTCCTTATGCTGCTGCCAACTCCAGTGTGTCTTTCAGGCAACATATGGGCTCCTAATGCTGCTGCCAACCCCAGTGTGTTTTTCAGGCAATATATGAGCTCCTCATGCTGCTGCCAACTCCAGTGTGTCTTGCAAACAATATATGGGCTCCTTATGCTGCTGCCAACTCCAGTGTGTCTTGCAGGCAATATATGGGTTCCTTATGCTGCTTCCAACTCCAATGTGTCTTTCAGGCAATATATGGGCTCCTCATGCTGCTGCCAACTCCAATGTGTCTTTCAGGCAATATATGAGCTCCTCATGCTGCTGCCAACTCCAGTGTGTCTTTTAGGCAATATATGGGCTCCTTATGCTGCTGCCTTTCTTTTCCAACTGTGCCAGACTGTTGGCCCGGTTTAAAGGAGCGCTATTGCGAAATATGGTCCAATGATATAAATCCATCTAAATATGCAGGATGGCTGGAGGGGGGTCACTTATACACCCCACGTCAAGAAATATTCAGCCAGGCTTGTTTTTTATATTTTAATAGAAAGAAGAGTAAATCAAGGGTGGCAGGTTCTGCCATCCCTGATACATTAAACCTGTCACCAATAGATTTTATTCCTACCATGAAAGAATAAACCAAAAGCTTGGTGGAGTGTCATTCTGTTTGGGTGTATAAGCAGGAGTGAAACTTCAAATCTTCTTTTTCCTATTGCATGGCACGGCCTGCTTCAAGAAGTCCTTACGTATGGCGCAGTGCACTGCAGAAGAGTTGTGGCTCCTCCCGGTACCATATAAAAACAGGATCACCAATAGACCTCTCCAGTGTTTCCTCTGCAGTGATACTGCGAAGATAGAAGATGGCTCTTTATATTGCGCAGGTGAGCGGGGCAACCAAGCCTGCGGCCCTGCATGTCTATTTCCACCCGTTTCCGGACCCTCTGTGCCTCCCAGCCTCGGCTGACGGAACGGGTGAAGGTAGAGGAGCACTAGGGTCAGGTGCTCAAGGTGCCCAAGCTGACCCTGTACCACAAAGGGTAGCCGGCCATAGGCTTTATGGTGAGCCTACTGAGGGATGCGGAGTTCCTGTCCTAGCTTCTGAGTGGGTGAGTGTTTTTTGGGGAAGTGTGCCTTGTTTCTCTGGTTTCTGGGATCCCCCCCCCCCCCCCCCCCAGCCCGGCTCTCGCCGCTGCCTGCTCGCTCTCCTCTCCCCCTCTCCCCGGCGTATGTTCGGGGGGGGGGGGGGGCAGGTGGTAGCGGGGTAGCGGCGAGTGGTTTTAACAATGTTTTTTCGCCGTCGCCGCTTTGTACTCCGCTCCGGGGCGGGCAGCGCTATGGCTGTCGGCCATTTTTTGTATTGTGATGGCGCCGGCGCGGTCATGTGAGCGCCGTTTTCTCGCTCTTCATGGGGGGCGGTGCCGGGGGACAACGCGTATCGCATTGTCCCCCCACGGCCCGCCCCTCGAGGTTCTTGTGCCGGAGCCATTTTGAGCCTGCTGCGCGTCTGGGGCCCCTCTCCCTCCCTGGGCTGTGGTGGTGATCTTTTCTTGTGTCGTTTTCTCCCATGGTCTGGCGGCTTGGTGATCCTCTGTCTTCGGTCTCCTTGGTTTGTGAGTCCCCTTTGGGGTTTTTTGTTTCCTTGGGGCATGGGCTGCGGGATGCTTATTTGCATGTTGCTTATGTTTTTCAGGTGGGACAACTGTGGGTTGTGGTTTCTCCCGGTTCTGCTCCCCCCCCCCCCCCTCATCTCCCCTTTACTGGCTCTTCTTGGGGCATCCCTTGGGGGGGGCATCCCAGGTGGCTTTCTATTAGCCCTTTCTATTCCCAGTTCTGTGCTCCCTTCGGCATCGCCTACCCCTCCGCACCTGCATTTAGCCCCCAGTGAGGGGGATACTAGCAGGGGGTCACAATCTGATCTGGCACTTCGTGGGGCCAGCATTGAAAGGCAGCTTGCCAGGCCTGTTCCAGGTAAGGCCTCTGGCAAGAAGCGGCACCTGGCTCCCATGCCCTCCCTCTTTGCTGAGGAGGATGAGGGAATTGATGCCTTTGGTGGCCGTTACTCCCTAGAGGAGGGGGAGCTTTTCCAGGACTCTGACTCCTCTGGGGACCAGCAGGAGGGGTACGACAGTGACCCTGGGTCTGCGTCCGGGGAGGACTCATGGTTCCATGATAACACTGATAGACTGTTGTCTGACATTTTTGAAACCTTGCACATTGCCCCCCCCTGAGGTGGCTAAGAGGAAGCAGGATGAGCTCTTTCGTCCTGATAAACAGCATCTGGAGTTCCCTGAGCAGGGCCATTTCTCTAATATGGTGCTCAAGGAGTGGGAACATCCTAATAGATTGCCCGTGGTTGGGGGGTTGGATAAGAGGTATCCTTTTCCTGCTGACCTGGTCAAGCGATGGTCGTGTCCCCCTGAGGTGGACGCTCCTGTTCTAGGGCTGTCCAACACCTTGGTCATGCCTTCCCCTGACACTACTACACTGCAGGACGGCGCGGACAGGCGTATGGATCAGCTGGCCTGCCATGCCTTTACATTTGTGGGGGCTGGGCTGCGTCCGGTCTGCGCCGCTGCCATTACGGCTATTGCTCTTAAGAAACAGCTCAAGCATCTCACTGTTGGCGCTATGGCTGGTAGGAGGAGGGAGGATTATAGGGTCCTCTTGCTTTGCTCTGATTTTGTTGCCTTTGTCCTTACTGCCATGGATGATGCGGTCCGGCTGGGTAGTAGGGCCTCTGCCCTCTTGGTGGCTATGCGCGGCTCTGTTTGGTTGCGTCAGTGGGCAGCTGACGCTGCTGCTAAGAAGGCTCTCACTG
Source organism: Gastrophryne carolinensis (assembly GCA_027917425.1). Taxonomy (NCBI): domain Eukaryota; kingdom Metazoa; phylum Chordata; class Amphibia; order Anura; family Microhylidae; genus Gastrophryne; species Gastrophryne carolinensis. Next base: position 450,563,923 of record CM051237.1, read on the forward strand.
GGCTCCCCTTTGCGGGGCTGTGGCTCTTTGGTGAGCGTCTGGATGTTCTAGCCAAGGATGGTAGGCTACCTCAGCGTAGGAAGCAGCCTCTGCCCTTTCGGGGTACTTCCTCCTCCTCCTTTTGTGCCTTTAGAGGAGGTCGTGGCTCCCTCTTCTCGGGTAGCCGCAGAGATTCTTGGGGCCGTGGCAGATCCCGTCGTCCCGGTCTCTCATGTGGTTCCAAGCCCAGACCCCCTCCCAAGCGCCCTCAGGCATGAGGAGGCGCCCTCACCCATCCGGCTTCGGCTCTTTGCTCACGTCTGGAGGCTCTGCGTCTCCGACCGGTGGATTCAGGAGGTGTTGTCCTCCGGTTGCAAGATAGAGTTTGCAGCCTGCCCCCAAGATTCCTCAGATCCCGGATGTCTCAAAACACTCAGCTCAGGGTTTGTGCCTTGCAGTTCAACGCCTGTTGGAGTCAGGAGTCATTTTCCTGGTGCCTTCCCAGGAACAGGGTCAGGGGTTCTACTCCAATCTTTTCACGGTTCCCAAAAAGGACGGGTCTTTGAGGCCCATGCTGGACTTGAAGGGTCTTAACAAGTTTGTCAGGTTCAAGCACTTTCGCATGGAGACGCTACGCTCGGCTGTCAGTACCCTTCGCCCGGGCGACTTCATGACCACCGTGGACATCAAGGATGCCTATCTTCATGTGCCAATCTTTCCGGGTCATCAGAGATTCCTGAGGTTCGCTCTAGAGGATCAGCATTACCAGTTTGTGGCTTTACCGTTTGGTATCACCTCGGCGCCTCGGGTGTTCACCAAGGTGCTGGCGGGTGTGATGGCTCTGCTGCAGAATCAGGGCATTCGCATCCTCCCTTACCTGGACGACATTCTGATTGCGGCTCAGTCTCTTCATCAGGCCGAGAAGGATACTCTGGTGGTGACCTCCACTCTCGAGTCCTTCGGCTGGGTGATCAACTTTCCCGAAACTTCACTGTCTCCGTCTTTGGTGAGGTCCTTTCTGGGCATGACTGTGGATACCTTTCAGGTCAAGGTATTCCTGCCTCAGCAGAAAGTGGAGGGCCTTCAGAAGCAGGCACGGGCTTTGCTCTTGTGTCCCCATCCCTCCATCCGCCAAGGGATGCAGTTAGTGGGCCTGATGGTGTCCTGTTTCGAGGCGGTCCCCTTTGCTCAGTTTCACATGAGACCTCTTCAGTTGCACCTCTTGTCAGTTTGGGATCGGGACCCTGTGTCCCTGGATCAGGAATTTGCTCTGTCCCCCCTGGCCAGACAGTCCCTCTCGTGGTGGCTGGACTCAAGGAACCTTCTAGTGGGCAGGACCTTTCTGCCTCCGTGCTGGGAGACTGTCACCACAGATGCTAGTCTGACCGGTTGGGGGGGCTTTTGGAAGTCTCTGAAGCTCCAGGGTCGGTGGGGCCCCCCGGAGGCCCATGCTCCCATCATTGTCCTGGAACTGGCCACACACCTTCGGGGTCGGGCTGTTCAGATCCGCTCGGACAACCAGACAGCGGTTGCCTACATCAATCATCTGGGAGGGACTCGGAGCAAGCGAGCCCTCAAGGAAGTGTCCCTGATACTGTCTTGGGCAGAAGAGAATGTCCCTTGCATCTCAGCGGTCTACATTCCGGGGGTGGAGAACCAGAAGGCAGACTCCCTGAGCAGGGGGACGTCTCGGCTGGGGGAATAGTCCCTGAGCAACAAGGTATTTCACTCCCTGTGTCACCGCTGGGGTCAGCCGGATGTGGACCTGTTTGCGTCCCGCCACAATCACAAGCTTCCAAGATTTGTCTCTCTTTCTCAGGATCCTCTGGCCTTCGCCACGGATGCGCTAGCAATGCCTTGGACGGAGTTTCCGCTCCTCTATGTGTTCACTCCCTTTCCTCTGCTGGGCAGGGTGCTGCGCAAGATAGCCCAGGAGGGGGTACCAGCCATTCTGGTGGCCCCCTGTTGGCCAAGGAGGGTGTGGTTCGCAGACGTCGTGCAGTTGGCAGTAGACCGGTACATCTTGCCCAAGGATCCAGATCTTCTCACTCAGGGACAGCTGTGCCATCCCAATTCACAAACGCTGACTTTAACGGCTTGGCTGCTGAAACCTCCATCTTGATGGATAAGGGGTTGCCGGCCTCTGTTGTTGATACTATGATTCGGGCTAGGAAGAAGTCCTCATCCTTTATCTACTACAGGGTCTGGCATGCTTACATTGCCTGGTGTGAGTCTGAGTCTCTTCCTTGTCGGGTGTTTTCTATCCCCAGGATTCTGGAATTTTTGCAACATGGTTTGGATTCGGGCCTTCAACTTAGTACCCTCAAGGGACAGGTGTCAGCTCTGGCAATTTTTTTCCAAAGATCCTTTGCCAATCACCGGTTGGTTAAGACTTTTTTCCAGGGAGTTACTCATGTGCGTCCGCCACGTAAACCTATGCTACCGGTTTGGGACTTGAATCTGGTGTCTGCTCTGCAGGGTCCTCCCTTTGAGCCTATCCGTGGGGCTGCGCTGCTTATTCTGACTCTTAAGGTGGTCTTTTTGGTGGCTATTACTTCGGTCAGGCGAGTTTCTGAGCTGGCAGCGCTTTCCATCAAACCTCCTTATTTTGAGCGGCCTCAAGATAAGGTGGTGTTCCGGCTTAAGTCGTATTTCTTGCCTAAGGTTGTGTCTGCTTTTCATCTCCATCAGGACATTGTCTTACCTTCTTTGTGTCCTAACCCTGCTAATTCCAAGGAACGGACCCTTCATTCTCTGGATGTTGTCAGGGCATTGAAGTTTTATTTGGTTGCTACTGAGTCTTTTTTTTCTTCCTGCTGGTCCTAGGAAGGGTTTGCCTCTGGATACGGGTCTGCCTTTGGATACGTCAAGCGGTGGTACAAGCCTCTTCTGCTAAAGGGAAGGTTCCTCCTTTCCGGATTACTGCTCATTCCACTCGTGCTGTTGGTGCCTCCTGGGCTTTTCAGCACCAGGCTTCTGCTGAACAAGTTTGTAAGGCCGCTACTTGGTCTTCTGTTCATACCTTCTCTAAGTTTTACAAGGTTGATGTTTAGTCCTCAGCTGATGCTGCTTTTGGCTGCAAGGTACTTCAGGCGGTAGTGGTCTGAACTGCCTGCTGCTACTTTTGGGGATCCCACCCTAACTTACGGACACTGCTGTTGGATGTCCCATACGTAAGGACTTCTTGAAGCAGGCCGTGCCATGCAATAGGAAAAATACAATTCTGTGAGTACTCACCTGTAGAATTGTTTTTACTATGCATGGCACGGCCTGTTTCACCCCAACCCTGTTATCGTTATTCTTGGTTGCCTCTTTATGGTGATTGTTTCAAGTTAGTTGGGGTTGTTACCTTTTTTATCCTTTATTAGCTTGTCAACACTGGAGAGGTCTATTGGCGATCCTGTTTTTATATGGTACTGGGAGGAGCCACAACTCTTCTGCAGTGCACTGCGCCACCTTGTGGCGGAATATCCCATATGTAAGGACTTCTTGAGGCAGGCTGTGCCATGCATAGTAAAAACAATTCTACAGGTGAGTACTCACAGAATTGTATTATCTCCAACCACAACCTGAGCCAGGCAGATTCACAAGGACATGAGTTACAGGCATCAAGTAAAGTTTAACCACACAAATGTAACCCTTTGCCTGGACAGCCCCTTTAAGTCTATTTGGGGGGAGGGGCACTATAATTTTTGCTATGGGACCCTGTAAAGCCTTTGTACGCCACAGTGAAATAAGACGGGAAGGTCGCTGAATTAGTTAGAGGGAGAGCATCCCGAGGAATCGGGGTGCTTCCCCTGTGATCCTTACTGGCTGCTAGTGGTCATGTAGGTCATGAAGTCAGTACCTGGTGCACCACCAAAGGGGGAACATCCCTTCAGAAAACACCCCACCCGGCTACCATGTTTAGGGACCACTAGAGGGTCACTTTAAAGGGATCTAAAGTCATTTTGAATTTGCTTTAGAAGCCCTTCAGTTTGGCTGCTTTTACCTGCGCTTTTGGTGTAAAACTCTCCATCTATTAGGGGTTAAACAATCAGAACCTGGAACCTTTTTCTGTCAGTTTAGGGCTCATTGTGGATCTTCTGTGAATAAAATGATCTTCAATCTATGAGGTGATAATTGGGAGCTAGCAGTGACAGCCGTTGCCATTTATTGAGAACTGGAAGAAAAAGTGGATCAAAACTCGTGATTTTTACTATCATGGGTTTGGTTCTCGGCCCTGGGAGCATCCTGATTCGGCATACCCCTCTGTGTGACAGCCCCCCCTCCCCAGATTGCCCCCAAAACTCGCCAGTCCCACAGTGCATGTGTGGGCTCTTGTCCAATCAGTGCCATATAGCGTACATATTAATGATTGTCATACAGCCCTTTTTAGACACAGAGCCTGATCATAAGGGAGTGGCTGGCTTTGCTGTGGTGTGCAGCATGCCCCTTACCCCAGCCTATCTGAATGGCTGGGTGCGGGAGGGTGCCGGGGATGTGGCCGCGATTGCCGAGTGTAGTGTGGGAGTCCTGGAAAAAGTGAGTGAATGCTGGGCAATCTGGGGGGCCCACACAGCAGGACATCCCGAATCAGCATGTCCCAAAGGATGCTTGATCAGGCAGCCCTGGAGTGTTTTAGATTCCAGGGAGAGCCAAGAGGGTGGTTGGTCCAATTTAAAGATATAGTCTGGGCAATGGCAATATTAAGGCTGCAGGAAGCTAATCTGAAGCTTGTCCCATGTGACTCTCCCTTATTTCCTGCAGTGTGCTGTAGATGCTGTAGCTGGTAGGGGTGTCAGAAAAAATTGATTCTGTCAAATATTGCGATATTCCATTAAAGAATACTAGAATCGATTCTTTCTTTAGTATCGATTTGGACTCCCTCCCACCCGCCCACCCAGTAAAAGAAAAGTAAAAAAACACTCACCTGACCCCTTGTTTGACTGAGCCGGCTCTCCCCCCTCCACCCAGGCTCCTCCAGCTGCAGGAGAGTGCCCGGTATAGGGCCCCCCAATCAGTCGCAGCCGGCAAGTCCTGTAAAAAGAAAAAAAGACATTTACTCACCTACGTGCGCAATCACTTCCGCTGGCTCTCCTCTTCACCCAGGGGGCCTCCTATAGGCCCCTATACCATTTCACAAGGCTCTGTGTCTGGCAAGCGGATATGTATCGTACCGCCAGATTCTTGCCAGTTCGCACCCCTAGTACCTGGTCTTCAACGTTTGCTCCTCCTTTCCATTTCATTCCTCCATGACCACCTGCGAATGTGGTCACATGGCGTCCCCTGATCCCATGGTGAGACAGTCCAGCAAGCCTCAGAGGCTGCTGTTGCTGGGTTTGCTCACTCTGGGATGGGAGGTTATGTGACCACAACTGAAGTGTGGTTGTGGAAAAATGGAATAGAAAAGAGGAGAACATTTTGGAGACCTACAGCATCTGCGGCACGACAGGATGGAATGGAGGAGAGGCACCTGGGACAGGCTTCAGGTGAGAGTTCCTTGCTACTTTATTATTGGCATTTCTTGGACTGCCTCCTGAATCCCAACCCCTAGTCAAGAAGGACATGAGGTCTGCCCCCCAGCCCCCAGAGCTGGAAGATCCTAATCTGGGATGCCGCACCAGTGGATAACATGCATTACGTTTCTCCATTAGCCACTGGCGGTCCCTCACATGAGACCACCCAGTAAGTTTCTTTGCACAACTGTGGTCAAAATGGTAAACATAGCTCCAATCATATTTGAAATGCTCAATTTTTCTTTTATCAGCTATTTATTTAGTGCTACACAGTTGGGCAGGCATCGCCCCCCTGGGGACTACCGCACAGTACTGCTGGAAACATGGAATCATCAATATTGTGACGTTTTCCCAACATAATGGAAAAGCAGCAGCAGCACCGAGCTGCCTGGAAGGATGTAGTTTATACAGAATTGGGGGTTGACTCATAGGGAATATCAGCCAGGTCTGTACAAACCCATCCCCCCCAGTGCTACAGCTAAGCTGCAGCACTGTGGCACCATTGCCTGTAAAGAAAGCCTACGCTGATCCGTATAACATTAATTTCTTATTTCACAGACAGCTTAACAGGAACAGCTAGAATGATTTGTAGTGCAATTATCGCTGCTCGCCGAATTCAGCGCCCACCTGCCATACTTTGCTCTGAGTCACCGGTGCTCCTGCTACATTTATAAAGCAGCAAATATCATCTAACCCAGAAGGGGGAGCTTGATCTTCCATGCAGAATTTGCTGCTGTGGGGTTTATTTTTCGGCTGATATGGCCTCAAACCACATATATTCAGCCCTCCTCAAGGGCCACTAACAGGCCAGGTTTTGCAGATTTCCACACTGATGCACAGGAGTAGTCAACAGTGCTCATACAGAACTACTGTATAAACTGAGCACTAAACCAGACCAACACCTGTTATTACTTTAAGGGGGGGGGGGGGGGCATCCAGAACGCTGGAGCCCCCTCGCACCTAACCGCACAGAATACTGAGAATACTCACCTTCATTACGAGCCAGTGCCAGGAAAGAATGCCCGGATGCATGTCCCGCCATTGCTACTGCCTTGTATTATTTTTTATTCCAGTTGATGCACTAGGGCTTATTTTTTTATTAAACTACATGGGTTCTTCATTTTCTTTACAGAATTGATAGAGCTGCCATAAAATGCCAGCCCAACCCCTCCCCGTAATAAAAAAAATGTACTGTTTGCTATAGGAGCCACTGATCCCATTGTGGGCTTGGGTGTGTGCAGCGTGGTTCCTGCATGTGGCTCCCTGGCATCTGTACCACTTCACAATATGACACAAGCTGTCACATGATGCCTGTGTCATAAAGCCATGGCGGGTTTCAAGCAGGCAGGGGTACCGGGCACCCTATAACTGTAACTAGGGCTTATATTTAAAGCATTCTCCAAAATCCTGAAAAAAGAACATGCAAGGGCTTATTTTAGGGAAACAAGGTAGCTACATTGCATGAAAGAATCTTCCACAGCAGCCTTTCCCTGCTACAACTGTACAGATGTCTGTATAGATAGCCAGATTTCCTAGCCAGAGACATTAGGAAATAATATCTATATGATCATAAATGAAAAGGTCTCATACAAATGTAGTATAGCAGACAAATAAACAGTGGGACGTTGCCTATTAGGGGTCATTGCACAGTACACAGATGACTGTGACTTGACTTACAAGTGTAAAGGGCAGGGCCGTCTCCAGGTTTACATGGGCCCTTTGGGCGGCATGGTCTCAGTGGGCCCCTTTGTGGTAAAGAGTCGCGTCACATAACTGAGGGACGTCCCAAATTCGGATCCCCTATAACAAGCAGTGTGGCAGATCCTTCCTTATCCCCAATAGCAAGCAGCATGTAGTATCCCCCCTCTCCCCTATAACAGGCAGTGTGGCAGATCCCCCCTTATCCCCAATAGCAAGCAGCGTGCAGTTTCCCCCCTCTCCCCTATAACAGGCAGTGTAGCAGATCCCCCCTTATCCCCAATAGCAAGCAGCATGCAGTATCCCCCCTCTCCCCTATAACAGGCAGTGTAGCAGACCCCCCTTATCCCCAATAGCAAGCAGCATGCAGTATCCCCCCTCTCCCTTATAACAGGTAGTGTAGCAGATCCCCCCTTATCCTCAATAGAAAGCAGCATGCAGTATCCCCCCTCTCCCCTATAACAGGCAGTGTGGCAGATCCCCCCTTATCCGCAATAGCAAGCAGCATGCAGTATCCCCCCTCTCCCCTATAACAGGCAGTGTGGCAGATCCCCCCCATCCCCCAAAACAAGCAGCTTGTAGAATCCCCCCTCCCCCATATAACAGTCAATGTGCAGAAAACCCCCAACCCACCCTATACCCTATAACAGGTAGTGTGGCAGACCCCCCCCCCCCCCCCCCCCCCACCTGCTGCTGAGGCTGAAACAAAGAAGAATAACCTCTTACATCCCGCGATCTGGAAGAAGCCGACAATCTTGGCACATGCAGTGCAGCCGGCCACGCACCAATCCATCAATGGCATGGATGCGTGGTGGCGGCTGCATTGACCGTGCACACAGGAGCTTCCGCCACACGTGTGCGCGCCCCTGGCCACCTTTTTATTTGAATGGGCAGATGGCCAGGCACCTGCAGAGCAGCGAGTAAGCCACTGCTCCAACTTTCTAACATTGATGGATCGACGTGCAGTCGGCTGCACTGCATTTGTAGAAATAGTCGGCTTCTTCCAGATCGCAGGAGGTAAGATTTTTTTTTTAACTGCCTCAGCAGCGGTTGGGTAGGGGGGGGGGTATCTGCCACACTACCTGCTACCGGGTGGGCTGGGGTGTACATTCGCCCCATGAGACGCAGAGGCATTTTCCCCCAGCCTTTGGGGCGAAAGTGCGTCTTACGGGAGTGAAAAACACGGTAATTCCGCTTTCGATTGCCTTTTTAAAAGTTTCCACTATTGTGTGCCAAAATTATGTCCTCCGTGTGCTGACCTAGTTATTATTTTCTTTTTTATTTGCTTGCAGCACTTTGTTATGAAAGAAAATAGTTTTCTGTAGCAACAATGTGTTTATAGTAGCAACTTTCCCCCGGGGCACCCCCCAGGATGCCGAGACCAGCTCACCTCTTCCCGGTCCCATGGCGCATCTAAGAGCAGCGGCTCTGAGCGCCCTGACAGCCGCATGCTCCGCTTCCCTCTAACAGGGAGTGTTCCCGCACGGCCATTCACAAATGCCTGGCACGGGCCCTGCTAGAGGGATAGCGGGATGCGGCTGCTGCTTTTAGACGTGCTGTGGAACCGGGAAATGAGGTAAATGAATGGGGCGACCTGGGAGGTTTCACACAGCAGGGGCATCCTGATTTTGGATGCCTGGGGGGGGTCGATTGGTGTGGGTTTTGATCCGCTTTAAGCAATCCACTTGGCCTCTCTTGACCTTTGCTGTAGAACTGCATAGGCAACCATGACAGAGGAGACCACACTAATGTAGCTTAGGTCCCTTTAGTAAGCATGCTTGTGCTACAAGGGCCTTTCTTATTTAATTACCAAGACTTGATCTGCCAGTCTAATATAGCAGTTACTTTTCCACGGCCATTGGCTGCCATCCAGGACTTACCCTGGACCTTTAAGGGCCACCCCTTGTATATTCCTTGGCATATTCCTTACTTGTGGTGGTGACACCCATGTTTTGGGACTTCGTTTTATAAAGCGAAACAAAACCCACCAGTGGCCGGTCCTGGAATCAAAAACATTCCAGGGCTGGCCGCTGGCAATTGGGATGCTCCACTGTGTGCAACCCCCCCGGGACACCGGTAATCACTTACCTTTCCCCGATCCAACAGGCGCATGTGCGGACTGCCGTCCTACGAGAGCTGCCGTAATTCGGCAAACAGCTCTCATTGTTTCCACATCACCTGCATCCCTGGCAGCTTGCACATGCTCCCACCCCAGCCATTTGGATAGACTGGGGTTGGAGAGTGCATGCCTGGGATGCAGAGGATGTAAACATGGCAAACGGCTCTGAATGGCGTGCATGTGCCTTAGGAAAAAGAAAAGGGTAAGTTGTACTGGGCGCTCTAGGGGGTTTCACACAGCCGGGGAATGGAACAAAGCCAGGGAAAGTCAAATTCCCGGGTATTGTTCAGCTTTAAATGACAGGGTGTTGATGCAGTTAAGACCCTAAAGGAGCACTATCGCAAAATTGTGTAATATTAGAAGATCCTCATAAACATATTGGCTAATGAGAGGAGAGGTCACTTATACACCTGACCTGCATAAAACTTCCAGCAGCTTGTGGTTTATTCTCTCATGATATGAATAAAATCCATGGTTTGACAGGTTTCAGTTAAACCCTATTCACATATATATTTCCCCCTCCACCCTCACTTTTCATATTAGTCCTCTGGGCGCCATTTTCCCTGGGAATTCTGCTGTTATCCTCCCTCACTCCCCCCTTGGGGGATCTCCGGTGGGGGGGGGGGGGTGTCGTCTAGTGATTCAACACTGTATTTCACTCTTGACATGTTTTAGTGCTTGTAACTTTATAATACGCCGCCACCGCGCTCTGTACTGCGCTCCGCGCCTGGCAGCCCCATTCCGCTTTTGGCCGGCCGGACCACGTAGGCGCGTTTCCTGCTCTTTGGGGGGGGGGGGGGGCTGGCTCTGTGGATGATGCATTTTACCTCATAAACTCCACGGCCTGCCCCTCGAGGTCTGTGGACGCCATTTTGTCTCCTTTCTGTGTGCTGCTGGCTCTCTGCGGTCCGTGAGTAATCCCGATGGGGTCATTTTTTTCTAAAAGTTTTTTCTAACTGCCTTATTCTCATGGGAATGTTGATTATGTCTTCCAGGCGGGTGAATACTTCAGTACTGTAATTTCTCCCGGCCATTTTCCCTCACTAACTCCCACTTCCCTAGCGGTTCTTGGGGCATCCAGGGTAGCTCTTTAGCATTAACCCTTACTGGCCTATTGTACCATTCAAATCACCATATGGAGGCTTCTGGGGATAATGGGCCTGGGGTTCCTTCGGGACAAGCCCGGCTATGTGTTGTGTGTGGGGTATCCCCTATTAGTGATGATGTCAGGGTGTGTGTACCCTGTGCCCAGCAGGTACTTGCGCTGCAGTCTGGGCTGTCTGTTACTGGGCCTGGTGGTGCGACCCCTCTGGCCTCACCAACCCCCCCACGCTTACATCTGACCCCCACTGCAGGGCATACTAGTGGGGAGTCTCAACCTGATTTAGCTGCAGGGCTGGCCAGCATTGAGAAACATCTTGCTGGGTCTGCCCCGCGTAAGGCTTCTGCTAAGAAGCGGCATTTATCATCCGCGGTTTCCCTCTTCCCTGTGGAAGATGAGGGCCCTTACTCACTATCGGGTCCCTACCCCCTTGAGGAGGGGGAATTATTTTCTCCTCTGAGGAACAACCTAAGATATACGGTGGTACTGGGACTCCCTTTGGGGAAGACCCGGGGTCCCCTGATGACACTGACAGATTGCTGAGTCACATATTTGAAGTGCTTTGTATTTCTCCCCCCGGCAGTGGCTCCGCAGAAGCAGGGTGAGCTTTTTCATACGGTTAAGCCACACTGGGAATTTCTTGAGCAGTCTCACTTTAATAATCTAGTGCTCAAAGAATGGGAACGACCTAGCAAGCTGCCCGGGGTGCCTTAGAGTTGGGACAAGAGGTATCCCTTTCCTGCTGATGTTGTTAGGCGTTGTCATGTCCTCCCGAGGTGGATGTCCCCGTTCTAGGGTTGTCCAATACATCTGTCATGCATTCTCCTGACACTACTACCATGCGAGATGCCGAGGACCGACGTTTGGACCAACTGGCCTGTCATGCCTTTGCATGTGTGGGGACGGCACTGTGCCCGGTTTGAGCCTCTGCTATTAAGGCTATTGCCATTAAAGGGGTGCTTAAGTGTATTTTGGATGGGGCATCTGAGGATGTGGATAGAGAGGACTATAGATCTCTCCTGCTTTGTGAGGAATTTATTGCGTATATCCTCTCTGCCGTGGATAATGCCATTAGAATGTGGGGTAGGACTTCTGCCCTGTTGGTGGCTATACGCCGCTCTGTCTGGCTACATCAGTGGGTGGCTGACAATGCTGCTAAGAAGGCTCTCACTGGTTTCCCCTTCAAGGGCCTGCGTCTCTTTGGGGAACGCTTGGATTTGTTTGCTAAGGGTGGTAGGTTACCTCAACGCAGGAGGCCGTCTCGGTCCTTTCGGGGGACAGGTGCCTTTCTCCCATCCTTCCGTGATTCTAGAACTAACCTCTTTTACTGGGGCCTGTGGAGACCATTGGGGTAGGGGCAGAGGACGTGGCCGTCCTGGCCTCTCCTGGGGTCTCAAGCCAAAAACCTCACCCAAGACCCCTCAGGCATGAAGGGGCGCCCTCACCCATCCGGGTGGGGGGGCGGCTTCGGCTTTTTGCTCACGTCTGGAGACTTCACGTCTCAGACCGGTGGATTCGGAAGGTAGTGTCCTCCGGTTAGAAGATAGAGTTTGCAGCCTGGCCGCCCCCAAGATTCATCAAATCCCGGATGGCTCAAAACCCCCTTTTAGCCCAGAGTCTGCGCCTTGCTGTCCAAAACCTTCTGGAGTTAGGGGTCATCTGCCAAGTGCCTTTAAAGGAAAGGGGCAGAGGCTACTATTCCAATCTTTTCACTGTTCCCAAGAAAGACGGGTCCATCAGACCCATTCTGGATTTAAAGCGCCTCAAAAAATTTGTCAGATTCAAACACTTTTGCATGGAGACTCTGCGCTCAGCTGTAAATTCACTACACCCGGAGGACTTCATGACCTCTGTAGACATCAAGGATGCTTACCTTCATATACCAATCTTTCCAGGTCATCAGAGATTCCTAAGGTTCACTCTGGAGGATCAGCACTACCAATTTGTGGCCTTGCCCTTCGGTCTCACCTCGGCTCCCAGGGTTTTCACCAAGGTGCTGGCGGGCATTATGGCTCTGCTGAGATTTTAGGGCATTCGCATCCTTCCTTACTTGGATGACATTCTCATCACTTCTCGGTCCTTCCAGCAGGCCGAGCTGGGTACCCAGATGTTGGTGTCCACACTGGAGACCTCCGGCTGGGTGATCAACCATCCCAAGTCTTCCCTGTCACCGTCAATGGTCAAGTCCTTTCTGGGCATGACTCTGGATACATCTCAGGTCAGGATCCTTCTCCCTCAGCAGAAGGTGGACAGTCTGCAAGCTCAAGCCAAGCTTCTTCTGTCTTGCCCTCATCCTTCCATCCAGCAGGGTATGCAGCTGGTGGGCCTGATGGTGTCTTGCTTCGAGGCTGTTCCATACGCTCAGTTTCACATGAGGCCTCTTCAACTTCACCTCTTGTGAGTTTGGGATCAGGACCCGGTGTCCCTGGATCAGGTGTTGATTCTGTCCCCTGTGGTCAGGTGGTCTCCCTCGTGGTGGCTGGACTCAAGAAACCTGATGGTGGGCAGATCCTTTCTGGCTCCGTGCTGGGAGACAGTCACCACAGATGCCAGTCTGACAGGTTGGGGGGGCTTCTGGAAATCCCTGAAATTCCAGGGTCAGTGGGGCCCTCAGGAGGCCCACGCCCATATCAACATTCTGGAACTGAGGGCGATACGGTTGGTTCTCGTCCAACTGACTTCACACCTTCAGGGTCGGGCTGTTCAGGTCAGCTCGGACAACCAGACGGCAGTTGCCTACATCAATCATCAGGGAGGGACCCGGAGCAAGAGGGCCATCAAGGAAGTGTCTCTGATACTGTCCTGGGCGGAGGAGAATGTTCCCTGCATCTCGGCAGTGTACATCCCGGGAGTGGAGAATCTGGAGGCAGACTCCCTCAGCAGGGGGACTTCTCACCTGGGAGAATAGTCCCTCAGCAGCAGGGTGTTTCGCTCTCTGTGCCACCGTTGGGGTCAGCCGGATGTGGATCTGTTTGCGTCCCGCCACAATCACAAGCTTCCAGCCTTTGTCTCTCTGTCCCAGGACCCTCTGGCCTTGGCCATGGATGCACTAGCAATGGAAGAGCTTTCAGCTCCTTTATGTGTTCCCTCCGTTTCCTCTGCTGGGCAGGGTGCTGCATAAGACATCCCAGGAAGGGGTGCCAACCATCCTGGTTGCCCCCTGTTGGCCAAGAAGAGTGTGGTTCGCAGACATCGTGCAGTTGGCAGTAGATCAGTACGCCCTGCCCAAGGTTCCAGACCTGCTCACTCAGGGGCAGCTACGCCATCCCAATTTACAAGCGCTGGCTTTAACGGCCTGGCTAGGGCTAGGAAGAAGTCCTCGTCCTCCATCTACTATAGGGTATGGCATTCTTATATTGACTGGTGTGAGTCTAAGTCGTTTCCCTGTCGGGTGTTTTCTGTCCCTAGGATTCTGGAGTTTCTGCAACATGGTTTGGATTTGGGTCTTCAACTTAGTACCCTTAAAGGTCATGTTTCTGCCTTGGCTATTTTCTTTCAAAGATCTTTTGCTCACCATCGTTTGGTTAAGACCTTCTTCTAGGGGGTTACTCATGTGCGTTCCCCACGTAAGCATATGTTACCAGTCTGGGATTTAAACTTGGTCTTTTCTGCCTTGCAGGGGTCTCCCTTTGAGCCCTTGCGTGAGGCCCCTTTGTCCATTTTGACGCTTAAGGTAGTCTTTTTGGTGGCCATGACTCCTGTTATGCGTGTTTCTGAGTTGGCGGCGCTTTCCATCAAACCCCCTTACTTTGAGAGACATCAGGACAAGGTGGTGTTTCGTTTTAAGCCAGATTTTCTGCCTAAGGTTGTGTCTGCTTTTCATCTCAATCAGGACATTGTTTTGCCTTCTCTGTGCCCTAATCCTAGTAACCCTAAGGAGCGGGTTTTACACTATTTGGATGTGGTTAGGAACCTGAAGTTCTATTTGGTGGCTACTGAATCCTTCAGGAAGACTGATGCTCTTTTTGTGCTCCCGTCTGGACCTAAGAAGGGTCTGGCTCCAGCTAAGTCCACTATCAGCAAGTGGATCTGTCAGGCTGTGATACAGGCCTATTCTGCTAAGGGGAAGGAACCTCCCTTCCGTATTACTGCTCATTCTACTCATGCTATTGGTGCCTAAATAATTTTCAGCACCAAGCTTCTGTTGAACAAGTTTGCAAGGCCGCTACTTGGTCTTCTGTTCATACTTTTTCCAAGTTTTACAAAGTTGATGTTAGGGCCTCAGCTGACGCTGTTTTTGGCTGCAAAGTTCTGCAGGCGGCAGTGGTTTAAACTTCCCGCTATTACTTTTTGGGGATTCCACCCTACCTTACGGACACTGCTATTGGATGTCCCATTTGTAAGGAATCTTCTGGAACAGGACGTGCTGTATACTTAGAATAATAAAATTCTGTGATTACTCACCTGTAGAATTGGTATTATATGTATACTGCACATCCTGTTCTACCCCACCCTTGTTATCATTGTTCTTGGTTACCTCTGTATGGTGATTGTTCATTTTGAGTTCTTGTTATTATTGTCCTCCCGGCTTCTTGTTAACTGCTTGTCAATACTAGGGAATTTGTGGGAGGTCCCTGACTTATATAGGGCCGGGAGGAGCCACAAGCTGTTTTCTGCAGTCCAGCGCCATCTTGTGGATGTATTACCCAGGAGTAAGGAATATTCTGAACAGGACGTGCTGTATACTTATAATACCAATTCTACAGGTGAGTAATCACAGAATTGTATTTTTCGCGATAGTGCTAGAACTAGAAGAACAAGAAACTCCTTCCAGTGGCCTTTGTGTCCCAGCTCCTGACCCTACGTTTCAGCTTTCGATGCTGAGGAAGTGTTGGCCTGTAGCACCAAACTACTCAAAGAAAGCTTGGAACATGAAAGTGATCAGTCTGGCAGCAGAACCACCTTTGCATCTGCCCAGATGACCCGTCCTCCTCGCCCCATATCTGCCACCCCTGGCTTTGAAAGATTGACAGCTAGGATCAGGGTCCTAAAGGACGGTGTCCTCTTTAACAAAGTTATACTATAGAACCTGGAAGACTTACCTCTGATTGTGTAAACAGAGGAGGTTTCCTTGTAGGCATTTTGGATGGCCAGGTTTCTGATCTCTCTCCAGGAGACCTCTTTTGAAGCAGTGGTGAAGGGCTGACCCTCACAGTGGTGTCCCTGGTTTTGCAGTTTAGCACTGCCCATTGGAAAATCAGGGTCAGTCTAGTCAGATGACTCATTTACTAAGGGGGTTATTTAAGAAAGGATAGCGCCAGGTAATGCTTCCTAGCAGCACGTAATGTCTGGTGAACTCCGGGCGCTGTATGTGAGACCACATTTAAGAAAGCAAATCTGGTGAGCGCCTCTAACAGCGCCATGTAGTGTCTGATGTATTACTACAGGTGGCTCAGTGTATAGCGCTGGCGCTCTAGGCTCAGGAGCGCCAGGTATTACCTTTCACTCAGTTTCGCTCTCCCATACATTTCAATTGGGTTTCATTTGGTTGTGGTTAAATAGCGTGTTGGGCAATTAAAATTTACATGTTTTTGCTCAAATCATTGTGTGATGCAAACAAACACTTTTATATATATATATTTAAAAAAATATATATTTTTATGCAGAATTGTATGTGCAGGTCTGGCACTAAAGTTTAATTGTCGTCGTGATAAAGCAATGTCATTTCATGTGTTTTCGCTTTGTTACTGGTGGATATGTATTCGTAAACAGACTTTGATCACACAGCGCCTAGCGCTACAGGGCCCAGTTTTAGAGCGCCAACGCTGTGTGTCTGCAGTTTTTCTTAAATATGGTGTGGAGCGCAGATTCCCGGACGCACTGAGCTGGCGCTACCTCTGGCTCGCTGCGGTGTTGTCCTCTGGTTAGATGTGGTGCAGTCTTGGGCACTTTGACCTTAGGACACCACCTAGCATTCGCGATTGGCTCTGCAGTGAATCAGGGACAGTGCTTCTACAGCACCCACCACATATCACATTTATCAATTCTGAACAGGATAGTACAGTTGCCGCTATGCTAGGTTACAGCGCCCGACTCGCTTACAGCGTTTACTAGCTGTTGCTCTAAGTGCTGCTATACAGACGCTTACATGGCAATACGTGGCGCTAGTAATGAATCAGCCTCCACGTTGTCCGTTCCATACAGCTGAAGCAGTGCAAGTTGGATAATAAAATAACAAAAAACTTACCTATATCAGCGTCAATCCTAAGGAAACTCCAGAACCAGTCAAGGCCGTCCACACTACTCCCTCCCACTGCTCGCACCATTCACTTGAATGGACGTACAGGACCGCACATTACATCAGAGAACAGAGCGCGTTTCTTGCTGTATGCGCGGCTCTGTCGAGTGAATGGGCGGTGGCGATGGTAGGGAGGAGGCAGCACAATCACAGAAGCTGCAGCAAAATGAGAGCGCTCGCCCCAGCTCTATTTATTGTCTGTTCAATCACGAGATTTCAGCTGCAGCTGGGGAAGCGGCAGCTCCCAGCTACACAAACATGGCGGCGCCCATTATCCATTCTGGGACTTTTCAGGTTTTTTATGGCTTCCTTTATCAGTCCACATTTGCACTTATAGACTGCTTTAAAGTAAAGCAGAACCCAGCTCGATCGGCCTAGGAATCTATAAGATTCCCGTGCCGATCGATTCCCACCACCCGGGGCATCCAAAATCAGGATGCCCCGCTGTGTGAAACCCCCTAGGTCACCCCGTTCACTTACCTTACTTTCCGGGCCAACATCCCATGTGCAGCCGCATCCCACGCTATCCCTCCAGCAGGGCACATGCCCGCGCCAGCCTTTTGTGAATGGCAGGCACGCTCCCTGTTAGAGGGAGGCAGGGGATGCGGCTGCCAGAACGCTCAGAGCCTCTGGCCTTAGACGCCATCTTAGATGGCGTGATGTTAGCGGTTCCGAGCTCGCTGATTGGACGCCATAGGACCGGGAAGAGGTGAGTTGGCTTAGGTGATCTGGGGGGTTTCACGCAGCAGGGCACCCCCGATCAGGGTGCCCCGGGGGAAAGGACCAAAACCCAGGATAGTCAAAACCCTGGGTGAAGCTCAGCTGCACAAACATGGAGGCGCCCATTATCCATTAATTTTCAGGTGAAATTATTTAGGGACATTTATTATTTTTTGTTCTTTATCTTTTATTTACATGGCATTAGCCATTTTTTATCAGTCCATATTTGTACTTTTGGGCTGCTTTAAGTTTTAAGTCTGCGTGTGAATAAGTTGCCTAAAGATGATCTTTCCTGCAGTTTTAGTCATTCTTTATTATATCGTGCCTCATTTCCACACCAGAGTGTGATCGAACTACACATGACGACTCAATAATCGCCTTGTAGAATCATCCACCATGTGTATTTCGTTCACGGTCTGGTATGGGGATGCAACCCGGCAAGCCTGGGGCCAGGCAACCCCTACAGAGTGTTTCTGCGGAGCAGATTGTCAGTCCGCTGCACCACATGACCACTGGCCACCAATCGGGCTCACTGAGTGGGCGTGTAGCACCCCTCCCATCCAGTGTATCCGATTGATCGCAAATGGCCGCCGTACGAGGGGATGCAGAGCAAGCTGAAGATTTGTAGAAGCCCAAATGCCAGCTATGCACATTTTGGGCCTTATTCATGAAGGTATAGCGGCAGGTATTTCCTGTACAGCGGCAGGTGAACGCCGGAGACGGCTTGCAATTACACATTTATGAAGCCGAATCTGGTGAGCGACTAGAACAACGCCATGTAGCGTCCGACTCATTATCCCGGGCTCAGAGTACAGCCCCGGCGTTCAGCCTTGCAGAGCGACACGTCTTACCTCTCGCTACCTGGCGCTCTCCCATACATTTCAATGGACGATCCTTAAATCCCTTTCCTGATCCCATTATTTTTTTCTTTAAAAAAATCTCAAAACTTCTGACATGTATCCTGGGCAAGAAAATGACATTTTTGAAAACTTTTTGGATTAATAATATTTTTATGCAGAATTGTCCTTACATGTCTGGTATTAAAGTGTTCATGTTACAATGTAATAACAATGTCATTCCATGTGTTTTCGCTTTGTTACTAGTGGATACATGTTCAAAATCAGACTTTAATCACACAGCGTGTGGGCTACAGCTGACATGATTTTGAGCGCCGGCGATGTTTGAGGCTGTTTTTTTGATGAAGGTGGTGTGAGTCAGTCGCACTGAGCTGGTGCTACTGTTCGCTCCCATACAGCGTAGTACTGCGGCTCACACGTCATATTCATCAATGCCGGACAGCGACTGAGGTGCTCTGAAACAATGATCCACGGCCAAGCACAGCGACTACTAGCAGTCGCTCTGAAATCCACGCTGCAGACGCTCATCTGTCGCTACCTGGCGTTAGTAATAATTCAGTCTGCCCGTTGACTTACAAAACCACCGGAATAAGTCTGCTTTCTTTGGTGAATGTTGTACTTTTCCTTCCAGGTGTCCGCAAATACGGTAAAGATTTTCAAGCTATTGCGGATGTTATTGGCAACAAGACAGTTGGTCAAGTGAAGAACTTCTTTGTAAACTACAGGCGCCGCTTTAACTTAGAGGAGGTGTTGCAGGAATGGGAAGCAGAACAAGGAACCCAGGCCTCTAATGGCGATGTCTCTGCTATAGGAGATGACACAAAAAACACTTCTCTCGTGCCATCTGGGAAGAGCACTGATGAAGAGGATGAGGTGTGTTTGTGTATCTGCAGTTCAGACATTTCCTTGTTCCGTTTTTCTTTTTTTTTTTGTAGTTATATATAATTTATACACAAGTTAGTATATAGCTTTTTGCAAATATGGTGATTGAATCTGTGTTATGTCTATTTATGTCTGCATTGTATAATTACTGAATCATTTTTTTTTCCTGTTTGACAGGTGAAGACTGTTTATTGTTGTGATTTTCCTTATTGCCTGTGGGGGCTCTATAGCTTTTATTTATTAAAGTTGACCAAAACCCAGGATAGTCAAAAGTATTGACTATCCTGGGTTCTGGTCCTTTCCCTGGGGGCTCCCCCGGATCGCCACGGCAACTCCCCTTATCCCGGTCCCATGGCGCGTCTAGAATCAGCGGCTCTGACTGCCACATCCACCACCTCCTACTAACAGGGACCGGGATAAGGTGAGTTGGCTACGGCGATCTGGGGGAGGGTTTACTCAGCGGGGTGCCCCCAGGGGAAAGGACCAAAACCCAAGATAGTCAAAATCCTGGGTTTTGGTCCACTTTAAATTTGGGTCCTACATAGGAACAAAACAAGAGTTTCCCTATCCTGGGTTTTGTACTTCCTGCCTGGGCCATCCCAATTTAAAGTGGACCAACACCCGATGCTGATGGGCAAGGGAATCTATAAGATTCCCGGGCCGATCAGCATCGGGCCTGCGGGGCACCCCGATCGGGGGTGCCCCGCTGTGTGAAACCCCCCAGAAAGCCCCGAAATCCCTACCTGCTCCTCGATCCAGCGGCGCATGCATGAGTCCGTGAATGGCCGGCGCGGGCGCAGCGGTCACGGAGCGGGGACAGGTGATTTTTTGGGGCTTTGTGGGGGGTTTCACACAGCGGGGCACCCCCGATCGGGGTGCTCCACCAAAGTGGACCAAAACCCAAGATAGTCAAAATCCTGGGTGTTGGTCCACTTTTAAGCAGTCCCATACCCATTTCCTGGTGTGGGGCTGCACCGTGACAGTCTGGTGGGGGGGGCATCCAGGTTGCTGGTGCAACCTCCCTAAATCCTTACCTTGACCTAGATCATCAGCTGAAATGTGAAAGTAAACCTATGTGCCGACCCTGGCCGGCTGGGAAAGAGAAAGTCATCCCGGCCACGTTCCCGGCGGTGGGCGTGGGGCGGCATTTCTGCCCACCGATCAAAGTCAAGGTGAGGATTTCCGGGGGTTGCAGCGAGAAGGAAATGGATGTGGGATCTCTTCAAAGAGTAATTCCACATTCGATTTAATTTTTGAAGCTGTATATGTTTGTGTGGCAAAATGATGCCATAAAGGTGATGAGCTGATCTAGTATTTTATGATTTTTTCTCTAATGTTAGCAAATGTGAGTTTTATGGAAGCAACCTGTTGCTATTGGCAACGTACAAATGCAGACCTGATGTACATTGCCAATTGCAACAGATTGCAGATAGTTGCACAGGACACTGGGCATCTGTAAGGTTGAATGAGCTCCTCACTTCAGCAGTGTTCTGTGAGTACAGGGCTCACTACTCTCTTCTTGGTGTATATTGCCAACAGCAGCAGAATGCAGGTAGTGAAAACTGTTTCCATAAAACACATATTTGCTTACAGAGGAAAAAATAAAATAATAATATAATAAAGATTTTAGATCAGCTCAGCACCCTTTTGGCACCAAAAAATTAACACTTTCAAATATTCTATCGAAAGTGGGCTTAGCCTTAAAAAGGAACATTTTATGTATTGAGGAGTTAATAAAAACTTCCCAAACCTGGCTTGCTCGCCTGGCCTTCCGGTTTCACAATTTACACCTTTAAACTTACCTGTCCCGTCGCATCGTGCTCCGGCATCCCTCCGTCGAGCA
This sequence comes from Gastrophryne carolinensis, assembly GCA_027917425.1. Taxonomy (NCBI): domain Eukaryota; kingdom Metazoa; phylum Chordata; class Amphibia; order Anura; family Microhylidae; genus Gastrophryne; species Gastrophryne carolinensis. The sequence goes on from CM051237.1 coordinate 450,584,859, forward strand.
GCGCCATCTTGCTGTCCCGTGATGCACTGCGCCTCCCCTCAGATCTCGCGCATGCGCAGTGTCTGCATCGGCTGCTGTGACACTCGGCGCAGAAGAGCATGAGATCTGAGAAGCGGTGCGCGAGTTTTGCAGAGAGGGCGACTAGAGGTAAGTACGACTAAGCTCGCTGCGATCAGTCGGCGACGGCTAAGGGGGGTGGTGGGGGATGCAAAGGGACCAGGAATGCCCACATCCAAAAGGCAGTGAGGGAGGGGGAGGGATGTTTAGAGAGGAACATCAGAAAAGGTCTGTTGTTCCTCTTTAAGATAAGGTCGGGGAGGGGAATAATATATTTCCATGATTTTTGCAGCTGCTCCTTGAAAGTGAGCACTCTGTTCACTACAATTGCAATGAATGGAGTGGGCGTGCAGAGAGGCAGACTTCTGTCTTTAAAGCAGAGCAAAACCCATTATATGTCCCCTGTTGTTGGACACCATTTGTGTTCTACTATAAGTTTAGAAGGATCTTAATCATGGCGGCTGAAGTCAGCACAGCTGACTTTTCTTACGATTCACCAACCTGACAATTAATTGCTGAATGTTGGAGAACCTTCTCCCGGCAAAGTCAGAGCCTGTCAATGGCTAGGAGCTGATAGCTTGTCCAGTGTGGGTTGGGCAGGGACCCCCTTTTAAATTTAGTCACACAATGTCACAGTTGTAGCCTATATCACCATATCAGGCACCAGAAGCAGGGCGTAAAGGAGACACGTTTCATTCTGCATTGGGTGAAAGCAGGGGCGTACATAGGCTGCACAGGGCCCCATTGCAAAATTCATTTTGGGCACCCCCCAAAATAGAGCAGATATATTTTCCTTACTGATACTACAGATACTACTTCTATGGGAACAGTTCGGCGGGAGTCGGTCAATTATAGTCTGGGGGGTTGCCACGGAACAGAGACAGCAACAATGAAATTAATGAAACTCATGTTGGGAGCTTTAAAACTCTGCTGCTGCACTGGGCAATATAACAAGCAGGGCTGAGTCCCTCCTGTTACACTGTTGAGCAGGTTCCTGGGTTGTTACATTGTAACAGCCAGGCGAATGGCTGATGGTACTATTTAGGTTACATTGTATAGCAGATGTATAGCAAAAACTAACGTGAGTAGACTACCAGTAAAGTTCACCAAACCTTGCCGGAAAGCAAACTGGCCGCACTACATATAAAATTATTATAGGACATTTTTTTTACACAAGACACATTTAAAAACAATTAAAAATCTGAGAACGGGGAAGAGAATTGGACCATACAAAAAATCTGCTCTAATTAATAATTGTAAGAAAAATTCATTCCAACGATTATTTGATGGTGTATGGACTGTTACGACACTGGTAAAGCTAGAGAGAGGCCTTGATTCAATAAGAGTTGAAAAAAATTCTCACGGTAGTAAAAGATTCAATTTATGAGAAAAAAGTCTGAGAATGTCACTGTTACTGAATCACCAGATAAAAGGACAATGAAAGTCAATCGAACTACTTTACTCCTAAGAAAAGTAGAGAACTGTTTACTCCTTTCTACACTGTAGTAAAAGCTGCCATTGACTTCCATTGCATTTTTTCTAGTGATTCAGTAACAGTGTTGAATCTTTTACTACCGTGAGAATTTTTTTCAACTCTTATTGAATCGAGGTCAAAATGTGTTGCAACAGGGAAAAAAATTCCCTGTCCAAGATGAAGTGTAAAGCAGTGTCCCTGTTTATCTAGGGAATACAATAATAGAAAGTGCATGTGCAAAATAGAAAGTGCATGTGCAAAATAGAAAGTGCAGAATTAGTGCATAAAGTGCAAGATAATGATGTTAAGAAGTGTACCAGTGTCTGAGGTACATAAACCATCAAATGTTGATACAAGCCAATGAAAGTGTATATCACCAGATATGGAGAGCTAGGTCCAGTTCATCCACCCGCTGCTGACACCGACCCGTTGCGTGGCGATCTGATCCCGCCACTTCGTCAGGATGTATAGCAGATACAAGCCTGCTATTAGTTAGCAGCTTACAGCTTTCTGTGATGTGTGAATTGGCTCTCCACAGTGCAGAGGTGACTCGCACATCACAAAAAACTAATGCTGCATCTGTACACAGTGATTGTGTGCTGTCTGCGTAATGCAGACCTGGGCATTGTTCGGCCCACGGGCCGTATACGGCCCTTGACTGGCTCTGACCGGGCTAAGCTGGCTGGTGGAGTCCCTCCGCTCGTGATTCGGCGTCCCTCCGCTCGTGCTGTCTGTGAGGCGCCCGTCCGTCCCTCTTCACAGCGGGTCAGCGCCTGCCGCAATGTACACAGGCGATCACTTAAGCAGCAGCCGGCTGCTCGGCTCGCCGGGTTTGGCGTATTCTCCCTTCCATACTCAGTGAGGAAGGGGGAACGCGCCAGACCCGACGAGCCAAGCGGCCGATCGGTTGCTGCTTAAGTGATCCTCTGTGTACAGTGCGGGAGGCGCTGACCCGCTATGAAGAGGGAAGGGCGGGCGCCCGACAGTGAAGTAGAGCCCAACCAGGGGAGGAGAAGGAGGTAGGCTCGGGCGCCATCTTGCCTTGGTGGAGGGGCGGGAAATACAATGAATACAATACAATACAATTAATATTATGCAGAATTGAGTCCAGCCTTTTGGCCCGGCCCTCCACAATATTTTTAGTTTCTCATGTGGCCCCATGGAATAAATAATTGCCCACCCCTGGCATAATGGGTGCCCGTGGTAAGGGCCATAGATTTCACAGGATGGAACAAAGATGACATCTTGGTTGCTAACATATGATGGCTGGCTCCCCAGACATAAAGCGGACTACACCAGGCAGCACACAGGAGGAAGGCCAGTAGGAAGACAGCTTTCCCCGTGCCCCTCTGCTGCCATGGGCACGTTAACAGCTGCCTCTATGGTATGTATCAGGCGACTTCGCAATCGCAGGCTATCCTCAGCTTCCCCTGTCTGAATGGCTGGGCGCGAGAACGGCTGCGCCAGCAAGAAAGCCAGGGATGCGGCCAGCCGGCATTTGCACGTCACCCGGCCCTTTTGAGTTCAGCCAATCGGCAATGTCAAAAGGGCGTGTCCTTTCGCTTTGGAAACCCCCCCTATTCTTAGTATACAGTACGTCCTGCTCCAAATATAATACTTACAATCGGGGTATACTCCGCCAGATGGCGCTGGACTGCAGAGATATTGAAAATAGGCTCCTCCCGGCCCCTCAAATACCCGGGGACCTTCCACAAATCCCCAGAATTTCTCTGCAGTCTGGCTGCGAAGGACGAGAAATGGCTCTCTACTCGCAGGTGAGCGGGGTTATTAACCTGCGGTCCTGTAGGACTATTCCCACCCATTCCACTAGTAATATGCCTCCCAGCCTTGGCTGCGCTGGTCGGGCGAGGGTAGGCACCACCGCTGTTAGGTGCTTAGGAGCGCTGCTCAACCGCAATCCCCCACCAAAGGGTAGGCGGTTCAGGCTTATGGTGAGCCTCTATGGGATGCCCCTCCCGCACTATTGCCCCTGCCTATCGGTGGACCCTATTTAAGTGGCCGCCGTCCTCCCTCATCCTCCTTGTAGTCTTCGGGGGAAAAGAGGGGTTTGTGTGTGTGTGTGGATATGTATGTTATGCATTCTGTGCTTTACACTCTCTTTCACATGCTATTTAGTCTTGTGTCAGCCGCCGCGCTGACTTGTCTTTTTAAATTTGCCGCCGCCGCGCGCTGACTTGGTTCCGCGCTTGGCGGCGGCATTACCTCAGACGCTGTTGCGCCATCATTGGCTGCCTGGCGTTCTGGCTTCGCGCTCTTTGGGGGGCGGGGCCCGTCTTTGGCGCGTTCCGCGTCATCGCTGTTACCGGCCCGCCCCTCGAGGTATACCGACGCCATCTTTCCTGCTTGGTTGGCCTATGCGCGACGGACTCCTAGCTACCGCAGTCGGCTTTATATCCTTCACTTTTGTTACGATGTACTTAAGGTCTTGTCTGCTTATGTCTTTCAGGCGGGGCGAACCCTTTTTGGCTTCTCCCGCCCTGTTTTTAGTATATTACTTGTAGGCCTTGTAAAAATAATACTCCCACCTCCCTAGCGGGTTATTGGGGCATCCAGGGTTGCTATATAGCGTTATTCCCTATCGGCGTATAGCGCCGCAAAAATCACCATATGGAGGCATCCCAGTATAATGTGACCGGGGTCCCTTCGGGACAAGACCGGCTGTGTGTAGCGTGTGGGCAGCCTCATGCTGACGCTGACAAGGCGCGGGTCTGTGTACCCTGTGCTGAGCAGGCGCTTGCATTGCAATCTGGCCTGCCAGTGGCTGCACCTCGTTTCACTTCACCTACTCCCCAAGCTTAAATCTCACTCCTGCTGAGTTGCATACTAGTGGGGACTCTCAGCCTGATGTGTCTTCTAGACTGGCTACTGTTGAACAGTTGATTGCGAAGTCCTTAGCGCATAAGGCCCCTGCTACGAAGTTGCACTTGACGCCTAATGTCACTGTTTTCCCTATGGGAACTGAGGAGTTTTGGAATATGTGTGGCTATACCCCGTCTGATGAAGGGGAGCTCTTTTCTGATTCAGGCTCATCTGATGAGAGACCAAGGGGTCATGACGATTCTGGCTCTGACCCCTGGGCCCCAGATGACGGATTATTGACCCAGATTTTTGAGGTTCTGTCTATCTCTCTCCCTGTTGAGGCTCCCAGGCAAAGAGGGGAGCTTTTCCATACAGCAAAATCACGTTTGGAATTTCCCGAGCAGGCACATTTCCATAACCTTGTGCTCAAGGGATGGGAGCGCCCCAGTAAACTTCCCGGGGTTCCAAAAAGTTGGGATAGGAAGTATCCCTTTCCTGCTGAGGTAATTAAATGTTGGTCATTCCCCCGACCTCCCCCCCCCCCCGAGGTGGATGCCCCAATCCGATCCTAGGGCTATCTAACACCTCTGTCATGCATTCCCCTGATTCTACTACCCTGCAGGATGCTGAAGACCGGCATATTGATCAGCTGGCATCCCACGCCTTTGCATGTGCGGGGACGGCGCTGCGCCCGGTCTGTGCCTCTGCCATTACTGCTGTGGCTACTAGAACCCTTATCAGAAATATGCTTGATAGTGCCCCTGATGATTTGCCTTGTGAGGTGTTTAATGCACTCTCCAGTTGTGATGTTTTTGTAAATTTTGTCCTGTCAGCATTGGATGACACCATCAGAATGTGTGCCAGAACTTCTGCCCTTGTGGTGGCTATACGCCTCTCGGTTTGGCTGCGCCAGTGGGCTGCTGACAACGCTGCCAAGAAGGCCCTCACTGGGTTTCCCTTTAAAGGACTGCGCCTGTTTGGGGACCGCCTGGACCTTTTTGCTAAGGGAGGCAGGTTACCCCAGCGCAGGCGGCAATCTCGGCCCTTTCGGGGTCAGGGTTCCTTCTCCTCCCCTTACCGTGGTGCAAGACAGGGAAGGGGGGTCTCTTTCCCTGGGACCCGGGGAGATTTCTGGGGTAGAGGCAGAGGACGTGGACGTCCTGGCACCCCCTGGGGTCCCAAAGCTAAATCCTCTCCCAAGCTCCCTCAGGCATGATGGGGCGCCCTCACCCATGCGGGTGGGGGGATGGCTACAGCACTTCGCTCACGTCTGGAGGCTTCATGTCTCAGACCGGTGGATTCAGGAGGTAGTGTCCTCCGGTTACAAGTTGGAGTTTGCTGCCGATCCCCCTCCAAGATTCATCAGATCCCGGATTCCTCAGGACCCTGTGTCAGCTCAGGAGCTAGTGCAAGCAGAGCAAGGCCTCCTGGAGCTGGGGGTCATCAAGTGGACCAACACCCAGGATTCTGACTATCCTGCGTTTTGGTCCACTTCAGGGGGGCACCCCGATTAGTTGTGTAAAACCCCCCAGAAAGCCCCCAAAACTCACCTCACCACGCTCCCACGTAGCCACGGACAAGCGGCGGACAAGACAGCGCGTCCGCCGCCGCCTCCCGCGCGCCCCTCTGACAGGGCGCTCGCACGCCTAGAGGGGCGCGCGGGAGGCGGCGGCGCACGCGCTGTCTTGTCCGCCGCTGTCACCCGCTTGTCTGTGGCTACGTGGGAGCGTGGTGAGGTGAGGTAAGTTTTTCGGGGGTTTTGGGGGGGTCCCTCACGGCGGGACATCCCGATCTCGGATGTCCCGCAGTGAGGGAGGAGATCGGCCCGGGAATCTTATAGATTCCCGGGCCGATCACCCCTGGGTGACAGTCCACTTTAAGAGAAAAGGGCAAGGGTTTTTATTCCAACCTATTCACAGTACCCAAAAAGGATGGTGCTTTCGCATGGAAACTCTGCGCTCTGCCATCAGTTCCCTGCGCCAAGGGGATTTCATGACTTCTGTGGACATCAAAGATGCTTACCTTCATATTCCTGGGTTCCCAGGTCATCAAAGGTTCCTCAGGTTCGCTCTGATGGATCAACACTACCAGTTTGTGGCCTTGCCCTTCGGCCACACTTCAGCTCCCAGGGTGTTCACCAAGGTGCTGGCTGGCGTGATGTCTCTGCTCAGACGTCAGGGCGTCCGCGTGCTTCCCTATCTGGACGACATCCTCATCATTTCCCAGTCTCTACATCAGGCAGAGTTGGATACTCAGCTGGTGGTGTCCACTCTGGAGTCATTTGGGTGGGTGATCAACCAGCCCAAGTCCTCACTGTCCCCTTCCTTGGTAACTCCATTCCTAGGAATGAATCTGGATACAGTTGAGGCAAGGATCTTCCTTCCTCAGCAGAAGGTGGACAGACTGATTACACAGGCTCAGTCCCTCCTAGCTTGTCCCCATCCCTCCATCAGGCAGGGGATGCAGCTGATGGGCCTGATGGTGGCATGCTTTGAAGCAGTCCCTTATGTTCAGTTTGTGTCTATGTGCTCTCCCCCCTGGTCAGGAGGTCCCTCTTGTGGTGGATGGACTCAAGGAACCTGTTGGGGGGCAGATCCTTTCTTGCCCCTTCCTGGGAGACGGTCACCACGGATGCCAGTCTGTCAGGTTGGGGGGTGGTTTCTGGAAGTCCCTGCGGTTCCAGGGGAGGTGGGGCCCTCAGGAGGCCCACACACCTATCAATGTCTTGGAGCTGCGGGCGATCAGGTTAGTTCTGGCTCGCTTGACTACTCATCTTCGGGGCCTGCCTGTTCAGGTGCACTCGGACAACCAAACGGCAGTTGCCTACACCAATCATCAGGGAGGGACCCGGAGCAAGAGGGCCCTCCAGGAAGTGTCTCTGATCCTGACTTGGGCGGAGGCCAATGTCCCCTGCATTTCAGCTGTGTACATCCCGGGGGTGGAAAATCGCCTGGCGGACTCTCTGAGCAGGGGGACCTCTCGCCAGGGAGAATGGTCCCTATGCAGCAGGGTGTTTCAATCTCTGTGCCACCCTTGGGGCAAACCAGATGTGGATCTGTTTGCGTCCTGCCACAATCACAAGCTCCCAGCTTTTGTCTCGCTGTCCAGGGATCCTCTGGCCTTGACCTCGGATGCGCTAGCAATGTCATGGAAGGATTTTCAGTTCCTGTATGTCTTCCCTCCAATCCCCCTGCTGGGCAGGGTTCTGCACAAGATTGCTCTGGAAGGGGTGCCAGCAATTCTGGTGGCCCCCAGGTGGCCAAGAAGAGTGTGGTTCGCAGACGTGGTGCAGCTGGCAGTAGATCAGTACGCTCTGCCCTTGGTGCCAGATCTTATCACTCAGGGCTCACTACGCCATCCCAATTTACAAACTCTGGCTTTGACGGCTTGGCTGCTGAAACCTCCATCTTGATGGAGAAGGGGCTGTCTTCCTCGGTTGTGGATACTTTGATTAAAGCTAGGAAGAAGTCTCCCTCTTCCATTTATTATAGGGTTTGGCGTGCCTACATTGACTGGTGTGAGTCTAAGTCTCTTCCCTGTCGTGTGTTCTCTATTCCCAGGATTCTGGAGTTCCTGCAGCATGGGTTGGAGATGGGGCTCCAACTCAGTACTCTGAAGGGTCAGGTTTCTGCCCTGGCTATTTTCTTCCAGAAATCCTTTGCTCAGCACCCTCTGATCAGGACTCATGTGCGTCCCCCACGTAAGCCTATGGTGCCTGTTTGGGATCTGAACTTGGTTCTGTCAGCCCTGCAGGGTGCTCCCTTTGAACCTGTGCAGGATGCTGCCTTGGCCATTCTTACGCTCAAGGTTGTATTTCTGGTGGCTATCACTTCTGTCAGGCGTGTGTTTGAGTTGGCGGCGCTGTCCATTCAGCCCCCCTACTATGAGAGACACCAGGACAAGGTGGTGTTTCGTTTCAAACCTGGCTTTCTGCCTAGGGTAGCGTCTGCCTTTCATTTGAATCAGGATATTGTTCTTCCTTCTTTGTGCCCTAATCCTAGTAATGCTAAGGAGAGGGTCTTGCATTCTTTGGATGTGGTTAGGTGTCTGAAGTACTATCTGGTGGCTACTGCACCTTCAGGAAAACTGATGCTCTTTTTGTGGTCCCTTCTGGTCCTAGGAAAGGTTTGGCTCCTGCCAAGTCTACTATCATCAAGTGGATTCGTCAGGCTGTGATTCAGGCCTACTCTGCTAAGGGGAAGAATCCTCCCTTCCGCCTTACTGCTCATTCTACTCGTGCTATTGGTGCCTCTTGGGCTTTTCAGCACCAGGCTTCTGCTGAACAAGTTTGCAAGGCCGCTACTTGGTCCTCTGTTCATACCTTTTCAAAGTTTTACAAGGTTGATGTTAGGGCCTCAGCTGATGCTGTTTTTGTCCGAAAGGTTCTGCAGGCAGCAGTGGTTTAAACTGTCTGCTGCTTTTTTTCTTGGGGAACCCCCCCCCCCCCCCCCCCACTTTATGGACACTGCTATTGGATGTCCCGATTGTAATTATATTTGGAGAAGGAGGTACTGTATACTAAGTATAATACAATTCTGTGATTACTCACCTGTAGAATTGGTATTATGAGTATACAGTACGTCCTGCTCCAACCCACCCTTGGTTTTGCATTATCTTGGATCCCCTGTATGGTGATTGTTATCATTGTTATGGTTGATAGTTGGGTTGTTTAATTCACCCGGCTTCTCGTTAACTGCTTTTCAATGCTGGGGATTTGTGGGAGGTCCCTGGGTATTTGAGGGGCCGGGAGGAGCCTATTTTCGATGTCTCTGCAGTCCAGTGCCATCTGGCGGAGTATAACCCGATTGTAAGTATTATATTTGGAGCAGGACATACTATATACTCATAATGCCAATTCTACAGGTGAGTAATCACAGAATTGTATTTTTTTAAATCTTGCTCAGATTTAAGATTGCTCTTCAGCCTTTTGTGTTCTTCATGACAACAATTTTATGTGTTTCTTTTTACAAACTCTATTTATTATATAATATCATCTTTTAAATGTTTTTTGTTTCAGGTACAGAACAACCCGACAGCTCCTCCGACCAGCCAGTCACCTCCAGAACCGATCCCTGCCCAAACCCAGGCAGCTCCAGCATCATCCCTGAACCAGCCTCCACCTCTTCTTCGCCCAACACTCCCGGCCACCCCAGCCCTACACCGGCAGCCTCCGCCGCTTCAACAGCAGTCTCGCTTTGTCCAGCCGCGGCCAACCCTCAATCAGCCTCCTCCCCCTCTCATTCGGCCAGCTAGCTCCATGCCCCCTCGTCTAAACCCGAGGCCAGTCGTAACCACCACCAGCTCCGGCCAACAGCCGCCTTCTCTTATCGGAATTCAGACCGAACCTCAGCCGACCATGCATTGATGTTATGAAGTGAAATTCCTATTACGGTGAACGTTGATATAAGCTATTTTTTGGAGAGACAAAGTCAGTTTTGGAACCATTCCCTCAAAAGTGTGACAAACTCTCCAGCAACAAAAATCGTGAGGTTTTAAATGTGGATTTTTGTACCATACACTAAACTGATACAGAATGTAGCCTTTTGATATACGCGTAGAGCCGGGTGTAAACCTGCTGTACACCAAAGTGTGTTTTTCCTTTTTTTTCTGCCCCAGACCCATCTGTTACTCGCAGTTATGTGTTACACATTCTCGCTTCTTATTGGTTGCCCATATGCAGGCCCCAAACCCAGTATAAGCCCCAAACCCACTTTTACTTGTGAATGGTTAAGTGACTTGCAATGTAAGATTTATAAAAATTTATTGTGCTGACCAGTGTTACAGTGAACCATGGACACAGAGCGTGGACAGTCATGACGTGGCTAAATCAATTTTAAACCGGGGGGGGGGGGGCAATTTGAAGGCTTGACCTGACCAAATGCCTGTGTAACTGTAACTTTTCTGTATCGGAGCTTGAAAGTGGACCAACACCCAGGATTTTCACTATCCTGGGTTTTGGTCCACTTCCGCGGGGCAGAATCTTATAGATTCCCGGGCCGATCAAGGAGGGTGTTGGTCCACTTGAAGAACATTTTCAGGCAAAAAATTTAAGAAACACCATTATCACCTTGTGTCCAGAGCAGACCATCGCTCCTGGTCCGGGGCTGCAGCTCTTAAACCGGACCTTCAGCACGATTTGATGAAAAACTATTCCCCAGCATCTAAAATTAATATATTTTAAGTTTTTAGTCACTTACTTATTCTTTCCCCCACCGGGCTGCAACTCTGTTCAGGACTCTAGGATACGGGTGCCGCCATCTTGACTGTGCAAAGCACAGCTATAACCCCACCCCCTGCACTTTATCCCGCTCTCCTCTTCTCAGTATGTGATGCTTCTGAGTCAAGATGGCGGCGCCCGTATCCTAGAGTCCTGAACAGAGTTGCAGCCCAGTGGGGGAAAGAATAATAAGTAAGTGACTAAAAACTTGAAATATTATTAATTTTAGATGCTAGGGATTAGTTTTTTAAGGGTTTGGGCTTTTCATTAAATCACGCTGAAGGTCCAGTTTAAAGTAATTGTTCCGGCAGTTACAAAGCAAACTCTCTGCTGACCTTTTGTCCCCCACAGATGATCGCTCCTAGTCTGACTCACATACCTGATCATCAGATCCGAGTCCTGCATCCCGGTCCTGCACAAGCAGCGCATCTACCTTCATGATGGCCTCCTACCGCTATCAGTCACAGCCACTCTGCCATTACACTGCTATGGAGGGCCCCCTCTATTGCAGTCAATGGCGTGAGGGGGCTGTTGACCCTGTAACAGATGGCGGGGGTATCTAGCCATTTTTAAGGCGGATGTGACTGGCATTCTGGTCCAGTCGGTGCGGCTACTCAAATCAGGTCCGGGGTAGGTGCAATCATCTGCATAGGACAGAAGGTGAGTATAGAGTTTGTTTTGTTACTGCCTGAACAATTACGTCAAAGCAGGACAAAGCCCTGAGCAGCCAGCCCTGGGATCTAAAGATTTCAGGGTCAGCCGCTGGTCTTCCCCGGGGCATCCAGTTTTAGGATGCCCTGCTGTGTGTAACCCCCCAGATCTCCCATAATAATTTTTTCCAGTCCAACCAGATCCATTTGCCACGGCAGCGTCATTCGGCAAAGGCTCTGATTTTTCAATGGCTAGCGCAAGTGGCCGCATCTTCTACATCTTTGGGCTGTGCGCACGCTCCTGCCCCAGCCATTCAGATAGGCTGAGACAGGAATGCACATGCCACTGAGGATGTGGCCGCTTGTGCTACCTATTGAAGCAAATCAGAGCTGTTTGCTGAATTACATCATCACGGCAAATGGCTTTGAAAAAGAGCCCGCACATGCGGCGTTGGACCAGGAAACGGTGAGGCATTATGGGCAATCTCAGGGGTTTCACATAGGGGCACGGCACAAAACACAGGTTAGTCATATCTGGGTATTGTCCCGCTTTAAAGCTAAAGTGTCTCATGCCAAGTGTTGGACTAATCCTAATAGTGAATCTAGGAAGCAATTTGGGATGCCTCACAGATCATCAGGTTCACCAGGCGTGCAAAGCGGAGTGAGCGGGAAGCCACTTATTTGCTGCATTTCAAAGCCACTGCAGGAACCCGGAAGAAGATGAATAGTTAACCGAATCTCAGGCCTTCTTTTTAAAGTTACTCTGTGGGGCATCCCAAATCCGCATTCCCTCCAGGGTTCCATCTAAGCCTTCCTGAAGTCTTGCTTTAAAAAACAGTAGTGGCAGCTGCAGTCCTTGGTTTAGCCAGCGGATAACACAGTGAGAGAAATGGGCTAAAATCACTTGGCCTACCAACAAAATATATTGTGTGTACAATATACACACAAGGGAATACCTTCTGCAATGGGCCTATATTTAAGTTTAAGGTAGACTTTAATTGTACAGGGTTACCATTGATAACATACCTGTAGTTTTCTCTTTCTCTAGTTACATACCGTTGAAAAAAGACATGTGTCCATCAAGTTCAACCAAGGGTGTTGGGGTAGGGAAAGTTATTTTATATTTTATAGAGGAAGCTATTTATTTTAATTTTTTTTCACCGATAACCGCTAATAGTAACGGTTAATGTTATTTTCTTCTAAATAAGTATCTAATGCTTTTTTGAAGCTGTCAGCGGTTGATGCTGTAACAAGCTTCTGTGGGAGGCTATTCCATAGATTTATAGTTCTTATGGTAAAAAACGATTGTCGCCTCCGGAGACAGTTGATGCAGGAGAAAAGCTAAAGAGTAACAAACCTTTTTATTTTTTTCTCTCCAGTAGGTAAGGAAAAGGTTTAGGTATTCCTTACACTGGCCATGTTGCTCCATGCCCTGGATTTTGTTTGTTTTGATTCAACTTCAACCCAGTTAGGATTAGAAGTAATAGAGAACCATTCAGAATTCGCAGGAGGAGACTTCCAGGTTAATCCCACCGTTTATTTGTAAGAGGGTTCTTTTCATGCCTCTTAAACTGGGATCTGTAGGAAAAGTCCACAGAAGTTTCCCTTTAGCTTTACACCTATTCCTGGACTGTTCTGACTGAACCAAGTGCTATTCATTATCGGCCTGGACAGTATTCAATAACGCTTGAAGAGCTTAGTTGCCAGAACTTTTCTAGAGCAATTTTCTTTTCACAAGATAGTTTATAACAATAAAACACAAGGCACTCTTCGCATTTAAATGGATTATTCCCTAAGTATTGTTAGTGGAGGGGTTAGTAAGACAGTTGAGCATCCATCCTGCCTATAAACAAGGTCAGTGGTGGCATGGCATTTCCCTGTTGGCATCATGAACCTGTCTGGAGGTCACATGTGGCCTGGCATGTTCCTGAAAGCAAATGATTTTAGTAAAGGTCATGTATTCCACCCAATGGCGGTGCTGTGCAGGACTTGCTGAACTGGAGCTAATGAACCGGGCCCAGATGGCATTTACTCACAACCTCCATCTAGAGCAGTGGTCCTCAACCCTGTCCTCAAGGCCCACCAACATGTCATGTTTTTTGGATCTCCAAATAGCCAACTCTATTGCTCTGCAGCTGCACTAATTACTCCACCTGTGCATCTTTGTGGAGATCTGCAAAACCTGGCCTGTTGGTGGTCCTTGAGGACAGGGTTGGGGACCACTGATCTAGAACCCATCACTAATCACAGTGTTATCCTTAACCGGACCAACACCCGTTTTTACTTTCATAGGTGTAGGTCCCGCTGTCTGGTGATCACAAGAAGCTCGGGGGGTTGTCATCCGGAATGCTGGAGCCCCCCTCGCAGCTAACCGCACAGAAAGCTTATAATACATTCATTACGAGCCAGCGGCCAGAACGGAGTCCCGCGATTGGCCGCCATGTGACTGCCCGGCGGCGACTCCATTCTCAGAGCTGGATAGAGGATTTACTAAACAAGGTTAACTAACAGTAATTTCCTTTGTGTTAGTTTTAAGGCAGACCTGTGCCATCCTCAAACACTCACACATAATTATAATCATAATCACAACGAATAACCAGCCATCAACTGACTTATCCATTGAATCTATAGTCCCAAAGAGCATTTGTTTCCTACTATTTTATCTGCAGCAAGGTTCCAAACCTCCAAGCAGACCAAAAATAGCCCAAGAATACACCTCTACTAGGATGGAATGGTCAAATTTCCCAGCGCCGGTATACACAACATTAAATCCTGTTTTCATAGCTCATAATGAATGTAAGTATTACAAGCTTTCTGTGCGGTCTGCTGCGAGTGGGGCTCCAGCATTCTGGATGCCCCACCCCACCCCCAAGCTTCTTGCAATCACCAAACAGCGGGACCAACACCCATTAAAGTAAAAATTGGTGTTGGTCCGGTTTAGTAAATCATGGCAGCCGTCCCATTCGCACTCACCTGGAGTCTGGAAAGAATCCAAGCTCTGACTTTTCAAATCAACTCCAGTCCAATTGCTGACAGCATTGACGGGGGGAGGGGCTAGCCAGGCAAAAGAAAGATAGCAATGGCTGTGCCCCATCATGACAGGTTCACTTTATAAAAAAAAGCCTGAATGTGCCTTCGAACATAATAATATTACAGTGTCTCTTAAATTTCAGAGACTGCTCTTTTTTTTTGTAAGTATAAATTAGGCCCAACCATGGCTTTCCTCGCTGCTGTTCATGGGTCCACTCCAGTAAATGGTTTTGGTTTTTATCTCATATTTCAATTTTTTTTTTTTTTTTTTTACCCAAAATAGCCGGTTTCTATTTTCCCATTGCATGGCACGGCCTGCTTCATGAAGTCATTACATCTGGGTATTCCGCCACAAGGTGGCGCAGTGCACTGCAGAAGAGTTGTGGCTCCTCCCGGTACCATATAAAAACGGAATCCCCATAGACTTATCCAGTTTTCTCTCTGCAGTGATTTCTGCGAAGATAGAAGATGACTCTCTATATTGCGCAGGTGAGCGGGGCAAACAAGCCCGTGGCCCTGCATGGCTGTTTCCGGACCCTCTGTGGTTCCCCGGCCTCAGCTGACGGATCGGGTGAGGGTAGAGGAGCTCTAGGGTCAAGTGCTGAAGGAGCGCTACTCCAAGCCGCAGACCCTGTACCACAAAGGGTAGCCGGCCATAGGCTTTATGGTGAGCCTGTTTGGGATGCGGAGTTCCTGTCCTAGCTTCTGAGGGGGTGAGTGTTTTTGGGGACTGTTTACTTGTTTTGGGGTCCCCCTCGTCCCTGGCCTGGGCTCTCACCGCTGCTCGCTCGCTTTCCTCTCTCCCTCCCCGTCGTGTGCTCAGGGGAGGGTGCGGCGGGTGGTAGCGGCGAGGGTGTTTTTTGCTGTGTTTTCGCTCTGTTTTTTACTGTGTTTTAACTGTTTTTCGCCGCTTTGTACTACGCTCCGCGGCAGGCGGCGCTATATTTGTGAGGCGTTTTTTTTTCTACTGTGATGATGGCGGCGAGGTCACGTGAGCGCCGTTTTCGCGCTCTTCGGGGGGTGGCGCCGGTGGATGACGCGTATCGCGGTGTCCTCCCGCGGCCCGCCCCTCAAGGTTCCTCTGCCGGCGCCATTTTGCTTCTGCTGCGCGTCTGGGGCCCTTCTCATCCCGGAGCTGCGGCGGGGATCCTTGTCTGTTGTCGCTTCCTTCTGTGGTCTGGCGGTTGGTGCCCTTGCCCTGCTTGGTCCGTGAGTCCCCTTCGGGGGTTTTTGGTCTCCTTGGGGCATGTGCTGCGGGATACTTATGTGTCTTTATTTATGTCTTTCAGGTGGGACAACTGTGGGTTATGGTTTCTCCCGGTCCTATCCCTTACCATCCCTCATCTTCCCTTACTGGCTTCTGGGGGCATCCCGGGTGGCTCTTGTTAGCCTTTACCCCGTGCTGGCATATTGCGCCTTTCTTAATCACCATATGGAGGCTTCTGGGGATAGCGTGCTTGGGGGTCCTTGGGGCAATCCCGGCTGTGTTCCATGTGTGGGGTGCAGTGTCACGGTGTGCGTGCCGTGCGCCCAAGGTGTCCTTGCGCTCCAGGCTAGGCTGCCCGCTTCGCTTCCCAGCTCTTGGCCCCCTTCGGCATCGCCTACCCCCCGCGCCTGCATTTAGCCCCCAGTGAGGGGGATACTAGCGGGGGGTCACAGTCTGATCTGGCACTGCGTGCGGCCAGTATTGAGAGGCAGCTTGCCAGGCCTGTTCCACGTAAGGCCTCTGGCAAGAAGCGGCACCTAGCTCCCGTGACATCCCTTTTTCCTGAGGAGGTTGAGGGACCTGATACTTTTGTTGACCTTTACCCCCTAGAGGAGGGGGAACTCTTTCAGGACTCTGACTCCTCTGGGGACCAGCAGGAGGGTTATGGCAGTGACCCTGGGTCTGCATCTGGGGAAGACTCATGGTTCCCTGAAGACACTGATAGCCTGTTAGCTCACATTTTTGAAATCTTGCGCATTGTCCCCCCTGAGGTGGCTAAGAGGAAGCAGGGTGAGCTCTTTCGTCCTAAAAACAGCGCTTGGAGTTCCCTGAGCAGAGCCATTTCACTAATATGGTGCTCAAGGAGTGGGAACGTCCTAGTAGATTGCCCGCGGTGCCCAAAGGGTTGGATAGAAGGTATCCCTTTCCTGCCGACCTGGTCAGGCGATGGTCGTGTCCCCCTGAGGTGGACGCTCCCGTGCTAGGGCTGTCCAACACCTCGGTCATGCCTTCCCCTGACACTACTACTCTGCGGAACAGCGAGGACCAGCGTATGGATCAGCTAGCCTGCCATGCTTTTACGTGTGTGGGGGCTGGGCTGCGCCCGGTCTGCGCTGCTGCCATTACAGCTGTTGCCCTTAAGAAACAGCTCAAGCATCTCCTGGAAGGTGCTACGGCTGGTAACAGGGGGGAGGACTATCGGTCCCTCTTGCTTTGCTCTGATTTTGTTGCCTTTGTCCTTACTGCCATGGATGATGCGGTATAGATGTGTGGTATGGCTTCTGCCCTTTTGGTGGCTATGCGCCGCTCTGTTTGGCTGCTTCAGTGGGCAGCTGATGCTGCCGCGAAAAAGGCTCTCACTGGACTCCCCTTTACGGGCTGCGGGTCTTTGGTGAGCGTCTGGATGTTTTAGCCAAGGATGGTAGGCTGCCTCAACGTAGGAGGCAGCCTCTGCCTTTTCTGGGGCCCTCCTCTTCCCTCACCTCCTTTCGTGCTCCCAGAGGGATTCTTGGGGCCGTGGCAGATCACGTGGTCGTCCCGGTCTCTCATAGGGCCCCAAGTCCAAACCTTCCCCCAAGCCTCCTCAGGCATGAGGGGGCACCCTCACCCATCCGGGTGGGGGGACGGCTTCGGCTCTTTGCTCACGTCTGAAGGCTACGCGTCTCAGACCGGTGGATTCAGGAGGTGGTGTCCTCCGGTTACAAGATAGAGTTTGCAGCCTGGCCGCCCCCAAATTCATCAGATCCCGGATGTCTCAAGACACTCATTTGCCTGGTGCCTTCCCAGAAACGGGGTCGAGGGTTCTACTCCAATCTGTTCACGGTCCCCAAAAAGGACGGGTCCCTGAGGCCCATCCTGGACTTGAAGGGTCTCAACAAGTTTGTCAGGTTCAAGCATTTTCGCATGGAGACTCTACGCTCGGCAGTCAGTACCCTGCGCCCGGGCGACTTCATAACCTCCGTGGACATCAAGGATGCCTACCTTCACGTGCCAATCTTTCCAGGTCATCAGAGATTTCTCAGGTTTGCTCTAGAGGATCAGCATTACCAGTTTGTGGCCTTACCGTTCGGTATCACCCTCGGGTGTACAGCAAGGTGCTGGTGGGCGTGATGGCTCTGCTGCGGAATCAGGGCATTCGCATCCTCCCTTACCTGGATGACCTTCTGATTGCAGCTCCGTCTCTTCATCAGGCCGAGAAGGATACTCTGGTGGTGACGTCCACTCTCGTGTCCTTCGGCTGGGTGATCAACTATCCCAAGTCTTCACTGTCTCCGTCTTTGGTGAGGTCTTTTCTGGGCATGACTCTGGATACCTCTCAGGTCAAGGTATTCCTGCCTCAGCAGAAGGTGGAGGCCCTTCAGGAGCAGGCACGGGCTCTGCTCTTGTGTCCCCATCCCTCCATCCGGCAATGGATGCAGTTAGTGGGCCTGATAGTGTCCTGCTTTGAGGCGGTCCCCTTTGCTCAGTTTCACATGAGACCTCTTCAGTTGCACCTCTTGTCAGTTTGGGATCGGGAGCCTGTGTCCCTGGATCAGGAGTTTGCTCTGTCCCCCCTGGCCAGACAGTCCCTCTCGTGGTGGCTGGACTCAGGGAACCTTCTAGTGGGCAGGACTTTTCTGCCCCCGTGCTGGGGGACTGTCACCACGGATGCCAGTCTGACTGGTTGGGGGGGCTTTTGGAGGTCTCTGAAGTTCCAGGGTCGGTGGGGCCCCCAGGAGGCCCATGCTCCCATCAATGTCCTGGAACTGAGGGCGATCAGGTTGGTTCTATCTCAGCTGACCACACACTTTCGGGGTCGGGCTGTTCAGATCCGCTCGGACAACCAGACGGCGGTTGCCTACATAAATCATCAGGGAGGGACTCGGAGCAAGCGAGCCCTCAAGGAAGTGTCTCTGATACTGTCTTGGGTGAAAGAGAATGTCCCCTGCATCTCGGCGGTTTACATTCCGGGGGTGGAGAACCAGGAGGCAGACTCCCTGAGCAGGGGGACGTCTCGGCTGGGGGAATGGTCCCTCAGCAACAAGGTATTTCACTCCCTGTGTCACCGCTGGGGTCAGCCGGATGTGGACCTGTTTGCGTCCCGCCACAATCACAAGCTTCCCAGGTTTGTCTCCCTGTCACAGGACCCTCTGGCCTTCGCCACGGATGCGCTAGCTATGCCTTGGATGGAGTTTCGGCTCCTCTATGTGTTTCCTCCATTCCCTCTGTTGGGCAGGGTGCTGCGCAAGGAAGGGGTACCAGCCATTCTGGTGGCCCCCTGTTGGCCAAGGAGGGTGTGGTTTGCAGACGTCGTGCAGTTGGCAGTAGATCAGTATGCCCTGCCCAGGGATCCAGATCTGCTCACTCAGGGACAACTGTGCCATTCCAATTTACAAACGCTGGCTTTAACGGCTTGGCTGCTGAAACCTCCATCTTGATGGATAAGGGTTTTCCAGCTTCTGTTGTTGATACCATGATCAGGGCTAGGAAGAAATCCTCGTCCTTTATCTACTACAGGATCTGGCATGCTTACAATTGCCTGGTGTGAGTCCAAGTCTCTTCCCTGTCGGGTGTTTTCTATCCCCAGGATTCTGGAATTTTTGCAACATGGTTTGGATTCGGGCCTTCAACTTAGTACCCTCAAGGGACAGGTGTCAGCTCTGGCAATTTTTTTCCAAAGATCCTTTGCCAATCACCGGTTGTTTTAGACTTTTTTCCAGGGAGTTACTCACGTGCGTCCGCCACATACAGTAAGCCTATGCTACCAGTTTGGGACCTGAATCTGGTGTTGTCTGCTCTGCAGGGTCCTCCCTTTGAGCCTATCTGTGGGGCTGCGTTGCCCATTCTGACTCTTAAGGTGGCCTTTTTGGTGGCCATTACTTCTGTCAGGCAAGTTTCTTAGCCGGTGGCGCTTTCCATCAAACCTCCTTATTTTGAGCGGCATCAGGATAAGGTGGTGTTTCGGCTTAAGCCGGATTTCTTGCCTAAGGTTGTGTCTGCTTTTCATCTCAATCAGGACATTGTTTTGCCTTCTTTGTGTCCTAACCCTGCTAATTCCAAGGAGCGGACCCTTCACTCTTTGGATGTTGTCAGGGCTCTGAAATTTTATGTGGTTGCTACTGAGTCTTTCAGGAAGTCTGACGATCTTTTTGTTCTTCCTACTGGTCCTAGGAAGGGTTTGCCTCCTGCTAAATCCACTATCAGCAAGTGGATCCGTCAGGCGGTGGAGCAGGCCTATTCTGTTAGGGGGAAGGTTCCTCCTTTTAGGGTTACTGCTCATTCCACTCGTGCTATTGGTGTGCCTCCTGGGCTTTTCAGCACCAGGCTTCTGCTGAACAAGTTTGTAAGGCCGCTACTTGGTTTTCTGTTCATACTTTTTCCAAGTTTTACAAGGTTGATGTTAAGGCCTCAGCTGATGCTGCTTTTGGACGCAAGGTGCTTCTGGCGGTAGTGGTTTAAACTGCCTGTTGTTACTCTTTGGGGATCTCACCCTACTTTATGGACACTGTATTTGGATGTCCCAGATGTAATGACTTCATGAAGCAGGCCGTGCCATGCAGTGGGAAAAAGACAATTCTGTGAGTACTCACCTGTAGAATTGCTTTTACCATTCACGGCACGGCCTGCTTCACCTCACCCTTGTTATCGCTGTTCTTGTTGCCTCTTTATGGTGATTGTTCCAAGTTAGTTAGGGTTTTGTTACCTGTTTTACCTTTATTATCTCCCAGTTTCTTGAAATAACTGCTTTATCAACACTGGATAAGTCTATGGTAATTCAGTTTTTATATGGTACCGGGAGGAGCCACAACTCTTCTGCAGTACACTGCGCCACCTTGTGGCGGAATAACACAGATGTAATGACTTCATATAGCAGGCCGTGCCATGCATGGTAAAAGCAATTCTACAGGTGAGTACTCACAGAATTGTCTTTTTTGCCGTCACCATATGTCATCGTGTCGTGTTGCTAAATATTTAATTGTCTACTCAATGTTGTATCAGCTGACCAGAATGACTTCTGTATATATTTATATATATGTATATATATATATTGTCTTTTTTTTTTAGACTTTATTATGCTTGTGCAGTAAGGCAGGTACCAAGCCAGTGTGATGGGAATCCATTGGAAATAATTACTTCATTTGAGGCCATTAGTTGAAGGGGACATTCTTAGAAATCTTTGGCTCTGTAGAGGTTTATTAGGGGCTGGGACACGAAAAATGGAAGCAGAAATGGAGCAAAACTGGGGTCAGTCGCCTAGTGCATAGTTATCAACCCGCGATACACGTTCCCCAGGGTGGGCATTGCAGCTGCAAGGGGTGTGCAGATATGTTCCGGGTGCACCCGGTCTGGTATATTATTTGGTACCTACTTGTTTTGGTAACATTTATAAGTTATCCCCTCCTTAAAGTGGACCAACACCCACGGGTGATCGGCCCGGGAATCTATAAGATTCCCGGGCCGATCACCTCCCTTCCCGCGGGACATCCGAGATCGGGATGTCCCGCCGGGTGAAACCCCCCCAAACACCCCAAACTCCTTACCTTATCTTCGGCGGCGGCCGGCCGCCGCTGCCTCCCTCGCGCCCCTCTAGGCTTGCCCGCGCCGGCCGTCTGCGAATGGCCGGCGCGGGCGCGCGCCCGTCAAGAGGGGAGGCGGCAGCGGAGGAGCCACTTGTCCGCGGCTTGTCCGTCGGCGCTGGGAGCGGGGAGAGGTGAGTTTTCGGGGGGGTTTCACACAGCGGGGCACCCCGATCGGGGGTGCCCCACCGAAGTGGACCAAGACCCAGGATAGGCAAAATCCCGGGTGTTGGTCCACTTTAAGGGTACTTAGTGGGACTTAGGCGGGCCTAGTGCACCCAGTTTTTCCTTCATTTCCACTTGTACCATTCTGTCTCATTTATGTTGATTGCTCCACTGATAAAATAAGTACCAACAGTGTTATACCTTTTTCCATACATAAGCTAATTCCTTTTAATCAGACGGCCTAATCTAATCAAAATAAAAGTCTTTTAAAGGGTCTATTCAGGCAAATAGTTGGGGTAAAAAAAACATACTGTCCTACTATACTACTGCAGAGGTATATAAAACTTACCAGGTCTCGAGATTTGAGTCTCACAGGTTTCTTAATCCCTATATACCAATGAGATAGGGGGCGAAAACCTCAGTCACAGTCATTGCAGCATGCGCACTCCATTCACAGCATTGGAGGGGGGCGTGCTGAGGCCTGGCACATCCCTTGAAATGTGCTCCAGACACTGTGGCTGACATGCTGTGTGAATCATTCTTGAGATTCAGTTTTATCCAACTGCAGTAGAATGAAACAACTGTGAGGGACAATAAGTGAGGTGGGATACGGCCCGCACATGTGGGCAACACAGAAGCAACTGAGTGCAGGGCTGTCAGGGCAGGGGTCTGGAAATCTGATGAGGAGTTCCGCATTCGGACCCCGATCCACCAGTTGAGTATCGCTGTTATAGACTGTAGGCCACTGCTTGATCAAACAGCAGCCTAGAGTCTATAACACTCTAGTGCGGGTGTTCTCGCTCTCTAGGAGATCCCGATTTCAGATGCCTGAAATGTGACCACCTGGTGATCCCATGGCACATTTGTGGGCCACAGCAGTTGCCCCATCACCCCTTGAGCTGCTGCACACCCCTGTGCCAGGCCTCTCTGAATGGCTGGTGGGGGTATGCAGAACCGGAGGAGAGCGGTTGCAGCATTGTTAGCCGCTCTCCTTGCATTCATTGTTTTATGCTGCTCATTAATATGCATGGCATAGAACACTGATTGGAGGAGAGTTCGCTGTGGGATCACAGTCAGGGGTTTCACACAGTGGGGCATCTTTTAAGACCTTTAAAGCAGAACAAAACCCAGCAGCAGTCCAGACTACAGGTACCGCTGCTGGGTGGAGGGCAGGACGTAACTCACTGCGTCCTCTAGGTTGCCTCACCTGGTTATCTGTCCTCTGTAGGTTGTCGCACTCCACTCACTACCCAACTTCTCTTCCTTCCATCCCCCCTTTCACATCTAACCTCCACATTTCCCAAACCAGAAACGTCATATTCAATTGCAACCTATAGCTGTACACTGAAGCTGCCGATACATGGTAAAAATGGCCCACGGGCTCCACTTGAGGATCCATTTAAGCCTCAGCATTTTCCAATTTAAAGAGCAACTCTATCCGGCGGTAAAGTGACCAACAATATCTAAATGGACTGTGAGGAAGGGAGGTCAGATTGACCATTGTGTTGAACTGTGGAATGTATATGCTGTACCCCGTCTCCCTTCTTACCTTCTGTATCCCCCCTACCCCCCTTATTTTGAAAACTAATAAAATTTGATTGTACTAAAACCCAGCAGCAGCCGGCCTGGAATCTAAAAGATTAAAGGGCTTGCCTCTGCCTTTTCCCTGTGTGAACCCCCCCCCCCCCCGTTCACCCATAAAAACTCACCTTTCCAGGTAAATCCAATGAGAGACGACTGCTGTGACTACATCATTCAGCAGACAGCTCTCATTTATTACCATAGGGAGCACGCACTGCGTTGTGCATGAGCCTATCTGAATGGCTGGGGGGCGGCAGCTTGTGCACAACGCCGGGGATGTGGCAGCACATGCTCCCCATTCATGTCAATGACAGCAGTCTGCTGAATGACGTAATCGCAGTGGGTGTCTCCCATTGGATGAGAGCCCGAGCATGCGCCGTTGGAGCCTGGAAAAGTCAGTTTTTATTGACAAACGGGGGTTTACACAGGATAAAGGCATAGGCCAGCCCTAGAATGATTCCAGGCCGGCTGCTGCTGGGTTTTGTTCTGCTTTAAAGGTCTTAAAAGATGCCCCACTGTGTGAAAGCCCTGACTGTGATCCCACAGTGAACTCTCTTCCAGTGTTCTATGCCATGCGAACGTCACACAGCAGGGCATCCCACGGAACACAAACTGGGAAAGTCAAATTCTAGGGTTTTGTTCCGCTTTAAGAAAGAATGCTGTTAGGTAGCACTGACCGTTCTCCTGCAAGAACTCTCCTCATTGTGATGTCATTGACCGATTGAGTGTAACCTTTTCTTGGGCTATGACATCATATTTGTGGTGGGGAAATCCCTAGGATTCTATTTAGACTAGAGTGAGTTATTAACGTCTGCAGGAAAATGTATTGATTCCATATGTATTGTTTAGTTTATATGGTATTTTTTGTACTCAGGTGGAGGCCTGTAGTAGTTTACAGTGGCAAAGGGTCGATGCCACCCTGAGGTATATAGCTTATGGTGTGACACATGTTAATGGGGGAAGTTTAATAGCAAGTTGTCTGTGCCTATAGGTTCCTGACATCCTTATCTGGCCATGATACTTTGCCTATCCATTGCAAGCAATGCTTCATTCCTATCTCCGGCCTCCCGTGTAGTTCCTCCTGCCTGTTATCGTGGCACTTTCCATTGCATCACCAGACCTGTGACCTCGTTTACAACCCAGGAAGCATTTCATTTTTACCCCTTCTCCCTTTTTTGCAGTTTTTAGCGGAGTTGCTTATTTTTGTGCACATTTCTATTTGGAGGAGCGGCCTACGTTGTAGGTAGCTGCGATCTCATGCTCGATGTTTCATGTTGCTGTTTAATGATTTGCCGTGTTTGTCTCGTTGTTAATATGACAAAATGTGTGTGTGGTGTCTCCGTCCGTCTGTCCGTGCCGTCCAGTATAAACCGATAAATGTCGTTTCTGCTTTGCTTAAAGACTGCTTGTGGAAATGATGACTTCTGACTCCCGCCCTGTAAAGGGAAACATTTTTAAATAAATTATTTATTTGTTTGTTGACATTTGGCAGCTTGGATTTTCCATGAAGTCGTTGTTTTTGCATATTTCACTTCAAGCTTCAGTCAAGCTACGCGAACCAATTGCTCTCATAGATAATACATTGGTTCATTGGATAATACATGGATCAGTATTGCCAAAAGTGATTAAAGTGGACCTAACTTTTAAAAAGACGTGGAGGCTGATTCACTACTAGCGCCAGGTATTGCCAGATGAGCGATAACAGAATTTTTTATGTTGTAGGGAAGCGCTAGAGTACATAAACAGAGCAGAAACTGGATTTGAGGGGCTAGCTCAAATAGTAAAAACAAAGGTTAAAGTAAGTTGACAAAGTAGATGGAAAAAACTTTGAACTTCAGCCGCGCTGCAATGAATAAATGTTTCTTGATTGTCATAGAGGATTCTAACCGCAAATATATTTAATATTAAGGTAATCTCTAGGAGTCCTGTAAATTTCAATTATTGGCTGTATCGGCAGATTAGTATCCTTGTAAGGCCCTGTGGGACACCTGCCTTCAGAGTAAGCCCACAACCCCCAATCTCTGCTGCTAGCTTCACCTTTAGACAAGCCCCCGTTTGCCTGGACACTTTATACGCCTCGCCGGACACGGTTGCCCCCAGGCCTTGATAGCACAAAGGATGTGAGCTTATGGGACAGTGAAGGCAGATGAACCAAGGGCCCGATAGGGCAACATAGACAAGCTGGGTCATACATGGGAAGGCTGTCCAATAATATCGCAGCACCAAAGGAATAGGCAAGGGTCGAGGTTAGGCCAAAGGTCAATCCGGAAGGTCACGGGTTCGCAGTACAGAGGGTGAGACGGAAGCGTGGTCGGGGTACAGGCAAAGGTCGGTCCAGGCGGCAAACAAGAATGGTCAAACGAGCAAGGTCGGCAACAAGATCAAAAACAGGCGAGAAGACAATCCAAGGCACACTGAGCAAACGCTATCACAGGCACTGGTGTACTGGAGGGGTCAATCTTTTATAGGGTGTGTGTGTCGTGATTGGTGCACATGACTTCTGGGGCAGGAAAACCAATGACTTTATTAGAGGGGCGTGAGCCCAGAAAAAACCCTAGCCAGGATTGGATAATTTAATTAGCCTCCGGCGGCCGCGCTGAGTGCTGCGCCGCCGGAGGGCATATGAAGAGCGCGAGGACGCGCCGGGAGAGGAGAGGTGGGGGGCAGCAGCCGAGCGCGGTGCCACGTGAACTGATGCTCGGCGGCCCCGGCACAGGCACAGGTGAGTCCTCTGACACTACCCCCCCCCCTTGATGAGGGGCCTCCGAACCCTTGCTAGGTTTGTCAGGATTGTCCCGATGAAACCTAATTAAGGCATTAGCATGTACATCCCTGGCCGGTACCCAACACCAGACCAAAACCTTTCCAGCCGATCAGATATTGTAAAGAGTTACGTAATACTCGAGAGTCCAAAATCTTTCTTCATTTTCTACAGTGATGGGTGAAGGAGATTCTACCTGAATAATTCTAGCTGGTTTCAACAACGATACGTGGAAGGCATTGGGAATCCTCATAGATGGAGGAAGCTTGATTTTAAAGGTAACATTACTCAACTTCTGCATGATCGGAAAGGGACCAACGAATTTAGGGCCCAATTCCGCAATATTCTTGGTAGAAACCCAGACCAGATCCCCCACCTGAAAAGGAGGTTCCTGCGACCTATGACGGTCCGCGGATGCCTTATGTCTCTCGGCGGCTCCTTTAAGATTCTCCTGCACCTTGGACCAAATAGTCATTCTCTCTTGAAGCCATTCCTCCAGAGCCGGCAAATTGGAGGAAGGATCGGAGAGAGAGGATGCTTTGGGGTTCTCACCATAGTTACAGAAAAATGGCGATACTTTTGTTGATTCACTGGGCGCATTGTTATAGGCAAACTCCGCAAACTGGATTCCCAGGCGCGCACAAAATTTCCTCCAGAACCTCGAGACAAATTGCACCCCTCGGTCAGAGACAATATTCTGCGGTATACCATGCTTGCGAAATACATGTTTTATAAACAATTGAGATAATTTGGGTGCCGACGGGAGCTTAGACAAGGGGATGAAGTGCGCCATTTTACTAAATCAGTCGGTAACCACCCAGATCACCGTGTTATTCTGAGATCGCGGTGAATGAAGTCCATCGACACATGGGTCCAAGGTTCCTCAGGAATCTCCAGGGGCATTAACAGCCCTGCTGGACCTTTATGAGACCCCTTACTACGGGAACAGACGGGACAGGCCTCAACAAAGGCGGTAACATCGCGCCTAATCGTGGGCCACCACACATGATGTTTGGCGAGGGCTAATGTCTTGCGATACCCTAGATGCCCTGAAGTCTTGGCATCATGGAACTCCCGCAATACAGAGAGACGTAGTTGTGGTGGGACAAACCGACACCCAGAAATTTTACCCGGTGGTGCATCAGCCTGAAATGATTCTAATGACTCTGATAAATCCGGGAGCAGAATTCCAACAATACACCCCAGGGGCAAAATGGGTTCCTTCTCATCAAATCTGCCCTTACATTCTCCAAAATTACTAGACAATGCATCAGCCTTGGTGTTCTTTACTCCTGGTTTAAAGGTGATAACAAACTCAAAGCGGGAGAAAAAGAGCGCCCACCGGGCCTGTCGGGAATTCAGCCTCTTGGATTCGATATATTCTAGGTTCTTATGATCAGTATAAACTGTAATCGGATGTAGGGAACCTTCTAGCCAATGCCACCACGCTTCAAAGGCCAACTTAATGCCTAACAATTCCCGATTTCCCACGTCATAATTTTGTTCAGCTGAGTTAAATTTCCAGGACAAATAGGCACATGGGTGTAATCTCTCGGGGGGAGCCAGAATACTGAGAGAGAACACCTCCTACCCCGAGTTCGGAGGCATCCACTTCAACGAAGAACGGCCTACTGACTTTAGGATGAATAAGAATGGGGGCAGAAGTGAAAGCCTCCTTGAAGGTCTGGAAGGCCTTAACTGGCTTGGGAGGCCAATTCTCCAAAAAGGCACCTTTCCGGGTCAGGTCAGTCAGAGGAGCCACAATGGAGGAGAAACCTTTAATGAATCGCCTGTAAAAATTGTCAAAGCCAAGGAACCTCTGTAGCGCGTTCAGGGTTTTTGGTTGTTCCCACTCCAAGACGGCCGAAACCTTGGAGGGATCCATAACCAATCCCTGATTTGACACTAAATAACACAGGAAAGGAACTTTGGAGACCTCTAAGAGACACTTGGATAACTTGGCATACAAATTATTCTCTCGCAGTTTTTGCAGCATCGTTCTCACATGTTGTTGGTGTTCTGTCACTGATCGAGAGAAGAATGTCTTCCAAGTAAATGACCATGAATTGCCCCAGATATTCACGAAAGACATCAGTGACGAAATCCTGGAAGACCGCTGGAGCATTACACAACCCGAATAGCATGACTAAGTATTCGTAATGTCCATCCTTGACATTAAAAGCGGTCTTCCATTCGTCCCCTTGACGAATGCGGTTTAAATTATAAGCTCCTCTTAAATCCTGTTTTGTGAATATCTGTGCCCCAATGACCTGATTAAACAAATCTTCAATGAGGGGTAAGGATATCGGTTCTTCACCGTAATTTTGTTCAAACCCCTATAATCAATACAAGGGCGTAATCCCCCATCTTTTTTCGCCACAAAAAAAAAACCCTGCTCCGGCTGGAGAAGTAGAGGGCCGAATGAATCCCTTCTGTAGGTTTTTCTGAGATATAATCTTTCATCGCTTGCTCCTCAGGACCGGTGAGGTTGTAAATCTTACCTCTAGGATGCATAGTACCCAGGAACAGGTCAATGGGGCAATCGTACGATCTATGGGGAGGAAGCGAATTGGCCGATTTCTCAGAAAATACATCTCCCCAATCTATGTAAGGTTCAGGCAACCCTTCCAGCGAAACTTGAGTCGCTTTAAGGAGAATATTAAAACAATGATGCAAACAATAAGTACCCCATTTAGTCATATCCCCAGTTCCCCAATTGAAGAAGGGATTATGAACCTTCAGCCAAGGGAACCCCAAGATTATTGGAGTATCAGGGCAATCCAAAACAAAAAAATGGGATTTCTTCAGAATGAGAAGACCTCACGACCAACCTTGACAAAGGGGTTTTGGAGGTAACCGTTCCTCCTTTAATGGGCTCATTATTAATAGCTAGAACCTGTAGAGGACTCTCAAGGGATATTAAGGGAATGTCTAAGGCAGCAATTAGAGATTTATCCAGAAAGTTGCCAGCCACCCCACTATCCACGAAGGTGGTGGCAAGCTTCCTGGAAGACCCCCAAAACAAGATGGCGGGCAACAATAATTTACTGAGGTGAGCGGAAAATACCTGATCACCTAGACACCTTCCCTCGGCGGTATCTAGGCACTGAAGTTTTCCGCCTGTGGTCGTTTGTAGGGGCACGACTTGACCAGATGACTCGGACTACTGCAATATAGTCAGGGACCTAGAATCAATCACCCAGCGGCGAAATTCCATGCTGTACTCCTCAGCAGAACGCTTCCCTTGTCTGAGATTACGCAGCTTGGCGTCAGCAGTCGAAGCCTTGTCAGGGTCTGCATATAAGATCTCCATGGCCGAGAAAAAGACAGCAACTGTCAGTAGGGCCTCGTCTGTGGGTGCTAACCCAAACGCCCATGTCTGCGGATCCCCCTGTAACAGGGAAATGACCAGGCCCACTCTTTGAGTTTCAGAACCGGAGGAGTTCAGGCGTAACCGAAAATATAACTCACAGGAATTTCTGAAGTTAGAGGATCTTGTGCGATCCCCATCAAACTTTTGGGGAAGGGGAACCTTCGGTTCGACAGAAGATGGGGATGCTGGTGACGCAGGCAGTTGACGGTTTTCTTGAACCGCCAGGTGTTGAGCCAGTTGGTTGATGGCTGTGGCCATGGCCTGCACTTACTGCACAAGTTCTTCCATTTATTTGGCCCGTGATAATGTAAGGCCCTGTGGGACACCCCCACAACCCCCAATCTCCGCTGCTAGCTTCACCTTTAGACAAGCCCCCGTTTGCCGGGGCGCTTTATACACCTCGCCAGACACGGTTGCCTCCAGGACTTGATAGCACAAAGGATGTGAGCTTACGGGAGAGTGAAGGCAGATGAACCAAGGGCCCGACAGGGTAACGTAGACAAGCTGGGTCATACATGGGAAGGCAGTCCAATAATATCGCAGCACCAAAGGAACAGGCAACAGAAGGGTCGAGGTCAGGCCAAAGGTCAATCCGGAAGGTCACGGGTTCGCAGTACCGAGGGTGAGACGGAACCGTGGTCGGGGTACAGGCAAAGGTCGGTCCAGGCAGCAAAAAAGAATGGTCAAACGAGCAAGGTCGACAACAAGATCAAAAACGGGCGAGAAGACAATTCAAGGCACACTCAGCAAACGCTATCACGGGCACTGGTGTACTGGAGGGGTCAATCTTTTATAGGGCTGCACTATAGGGCGTGTGTGTCGTTATTGGTGCACATGACTGTGGCAGGAAAACCAATCACTTTATTAGAGGGGCGCGAGCCCAGAAAAATCCCTAGCCAGGATTGGATTATTTAATTAGTGCAGTGCCACCGGAGGGCATATGAAGAGCGTGCGGGTGAGCACGCGAGCAGAGGCGAGGACACGCCAGGAGAGGAGAGGCGGCGGGGGTGACGGCCGAGCGTGGCGCTGCACGAACTGATGCTCGGCGCGGCTGAGCACCCGGGAGTGCCTCGGCTCGACGCTCAAAGACGCCGCGGGACCGAGGCACAGGTGAGTCCTCCGTGACAATCATTTTATATATATGCAGTCTTGAAAAAGTTGCGGTGAGCGCAACGAAACGTTGACGGTGGCAGGGCGGTTAGACGTTCTTTTTATTATCTGGATTCAGCAGCAGCACATTGATTTCTATTCACCCCTTCACCACCCGAAAACACCGGCGGCCGAGGTGCGGGGCGGATGTGGAGAGGATTTTATCTGTTACACTTGTTGTTGATTCCATTTTAAATGTGAGTACGCATTTGGTACTTATTTTAAGAATAACGCATTAAAAGCGATATTATGCCAGATCTGTCCATCATTTCTCTTTCATGCATATAAAATCAATGGGGGAGCTGAGTGGAATTGATACTTAAAGCTTCCAATTAAGCCAAGATCAAGATTATGCTTAAAGGCTCTATGTGAAACGCCCAGTTACTACTGCCATTTGGTAAGAGTATATTTTATAGGTGGTGGGCACAAGGTGAAGGTCACTTAAAGGAACAGAGCCTTTATTTACAAGCACAATACTTTGGACTTACTAACTGACCAGTATTGAAAGATTTTTTCCATTGGAAGGAAACCAAGTGTTTAAAGATTGTCAAGGACATTTAACAGCTTATGCATTCAGAAATTTAATAGGACTGCTTAGAACCTATTTATTTAGAACTTGATTGCATCTTTTGATATAAGATTAACTATATGCTCTGTGCTTAATTGTATACCATTTTATATATATATAATCAATATTGCATTCCTAGGTCTAGTGTAAGTTGGCAAAGATTAAAAAGAATGGGGCACTTACCGCCGCGGCCCGGGGGTTAAAAAACCTGGAAACCAGGAAACGTGGATGTGCTGTAGACTTTCCCTCCTCTCAAAGACTGGAAACAAATTGGACATTTAACCACAACAGCTACGGCAACTAACTACTTCGTCTACCATCTTGTTCGTTTTCATTTTTATTTTGTTATCATATTAAAAGAGTTTATATACTGAAAGAGTATAACCACCTGACTTCATGGGGATACACGGCAAGTGGCGCACACACCCGATAACAAGCTTCAGGTTCATCTTCAGAAGTGGTTAACTCTCAAGGGCCCAGGTCAGGTTTTTTAACCCCCGGGCCGCGGCGGTAAGTGCCCCATTCTTTTTAATCTTTGGCATTTTACACTAGATCTAGGAATGCAATACTGAGATATATATAGTCTCTATTCTTTCTGATCCTATCAGGGCTGCTAAGACAGATTAATCTGCCGATACAGCCAATAATTGAAACTTAGAGTTTACCCTAATATTACATATATTTGCGGTTAGAATCCTCTATGACAATTAAGAAACATTTATTCATTGCAGCGCGACTGAAGTTCAGAGTTTTTTCCATCTACTTTGTCAACTTTCTTTAACCATTGCCAGATGAGCATCTGTATAGGGGTGCTTAGAACGACCACTAGTAGACGCTGTAAGCGGGTATCGGGCGCTGTAGTAACCTGGCCGGCATTGATGAATGTGATGCGTGTTGCGCACTGTAACAACAGTACAGCGGTGCAGGGAGCGCAATGGTGTAACAATTAACTTTGCCCACAGTATCACTATAACACATGCTTTTCCTATAGTGTCTACTCTGCTGTCCAACAGGGATTCAAATGCACTGAGATGCCTAAGGAATTAGAAATGCAGCTTCTGCTGCTCATGATCATCCTGAGGGAAACGGCTTTTGCAGAGAGGATGGCAAATCCCAGCAGGCGGCGCTAGAGTACAAGCACTACTACGCATTACCCAGCCATAGACGTTCTGTAAGGGTGTAGAGCAGGGCCGGATTAAGAGTGGTGGAGGCCCTCAGTAGAGTATGGGCCTTATTCATGAAGCTCTAGCGACAGGTAGTGCCTTCATGTATGAAGCCGAATCTGTAGAGCGACTGGAACAACGCCATGTAGCGTCCGATTCATCATTATCCCAGGCTCAGCGTACAGCACTGGCGTTCATCCTTGCAGAGCGCCACATCTTACCTGTCGCTACCTGGCACTCTCAAATACATTTCTATGGACGATCCTTAAATCCCTTTCCTGATCCCAATTTTTTTTTTTTTTAAAACTCAAATCTTTCTGACATGTATCCTGGCCTAGAAAATGACATTTTAGAAAACTTTTTTGATTAAGAATATTTTTATGCAGAATTGTCCTTACATGTCTGGTATTAAAGTGGACCAACACCCTTCCCTGATCGGCCCGGGAATCTATACGATTCCCGGACCGTTCAGCTCCGTGACTGCGGGGCACCCCGATCTGTGTGAAACCCCCCAGATCCCCGAAAATCCTACCTGATCCTCGTTCCAGCCGCCGCCGCCTCCCGCGCGTCCCTCTAGCAGGACGCGCACCTGCGCTGGCCGTTTGTGAATGGCCGGCGCGGGCGCACTCTCTGTAAGCGGCGGCCCACGCTCAGCTTGTCCGTCGCTGCCTCTCCTTGTCCGCCGGCAGCGATTGGACGAGCGAGTCACGTGGGAGCGGGGTCAGGTGAGTTTTCGGGGTGCCCCACGGAAGTGGACCAATACCCAGGATAGTCAAAATCCTGGGTGTTGGTCCACTTTAAAGTGTTCATGTTACAATGTTATAACAATGTAATTCTATATGTTTTCGCTTTGTTACTAGTGGATACATGTTCAAAATCAGACTTTAATCACATAAGGGTCGATTCAAAGAAACATGTAACAGCTTTGATTTTGGTGCCGATCATCCTATTATTTGCGAACGCTCGTGCGTACGTATGAACTTGCGAGTGATTCTATAAGCAAATACGTTTCTATCCTAAAATGTCCGTCCGTTCGTATGTTATCTCCCGAACTTGCCTCAGTCAGTTGACAATCGTAAAATTCACGTTCATGTGCTCACTTGTTGCGGCGGCAGCCTGTTTTTTGTGCTGCTTCCATCGTCCACCTCTTCCAATTACTTGCGTTTGCCTCTGGTTTTCATTGGTTTTTGGCCTCTTAGATTCGTTCGTTCGTATGTATATAAGATCTTGCACATGCGCACCCTCACCACTACTGCCTCGCGCCAGGCTCCCACTTTCCTTTATGAACCATAACACTTACCTAAACCCCTTAGCGCTTGCATCCTTCTTCATTTCTCGGTCCATAAAACTTACCTAAACCCCTTAGCGCTTGCATCCTTCTTCATTTCTCGGTCCCTAAAACTTACCTAAACCCCTTAGCGCTTGCATCCTTCTTCATTTCTCGGTCCATAAAACTTA
This sequence comes from Gastrophryne carolinensis, assembly GCA_027917425.1. Classification (NCBI taxonomy): domain Eukaryota; kingdom Metazoa; phylum Chordata; class Amphibia; order Anura; family Microhylidae; genus Gastrophryne; species Gastrophryne carolinensis. The sequence goes on from CM051237.1 coordinate 450,618,087, forward strand.
CCTAAACCCCTTAGCGCTTGCATCCTTCTTCATTTCTCGGTCCCTAAAACTTACCTAAACCCCTTAGCGCTTGCATCCTTCTTCATTTCTCGGTCCCTAAAACTTACCTAAACCCCTTAGCGCTTGCATCCTTCTTCATTTCTCGGTCCATAAAACTTACCTAAACCCCTTAGCGCTTGCATCCTTCTTCATTTCTCGGTCCCTAAAACTTACCTAAACCCCTTAGCGCTTGCATCCTTCTTCATTTCTCGGTCCCTAAAACTTACCTAAACCCCTTAGCGCTTGCATCCTTCTTCATTTCTCGGTCCCTAAAACTTACCTAAACCCCTTAGCGCTTGCATCCAACTTCATTTCTCGGTCCATAAAACTTACCTAAACCCCTTAGCGCTTGCATCCTTCTTCATTTCTCGGTCCCTAAAACTTACCTAAACCCCTTAGCGCTTGCATCCTTCTTCATTTCTCGGTCCCTAAAACTTACCTAAACCCCTTAGCGCTTGCATCCTTCTTCATTTCTCGGTCCCTAAAACTTACCTAAACCCCTTAGCGCTTGCATCCTTCTTCATTTCTCGGTCCATAAAACTTACCTAAACCCCTTAGCGCTTGCATCCTTCTTCATTTCTCGGTCCATAAAACTTACCTAAACCCCTTAGCGCTTGCATCCTTCTTCATTTCTCGGTCCCTAAAACTTACCTAAACCCCTTAGCGCTTGCATCCTTCTTCATTTCTCGGTCCCTAAAACTTACCTAAACCCCTTAGCGCTTGCATCCTTCTTCATTTCTCGGTCCCTAAAACTTACCTAAACCCCTTAGCGCTTGCATCCTTCTTCATTTCTCGGTCCCTAAAACTTACCTAAACCCCTTAGTGCTTGCATCCTTCTTCATTTCTCGGTCCCTAAAACTTACCTAAACCCCTTAGCGCTTGCATCCTTCTTCATTTCTCGGTCCTTAAAACTTACCTAAACCCCTTAGCGCTTGCATCCTTCTTCATGTTGACGACCCTAAAACTTACCCAAACAACATAATGTACATATGTCTATATGTTTCTAAGCGTGTTTTTTCGTGTTTGTGTAAATGTCTTTTTGGGCGCATATTAGAAATGACACATTTATGAAGGCTTAAAATATTATTTATTTAAAATATTTTGTTTGGTTGTTTTTTTGTTTAGTTTAAAAACATTGTAAAAATGTTTAAATTTTTTTTTTTTTTTTCCAAAAGAAAATTTGTCTCTCTAAAAACAACTTTAAAACTATTTTACAAAATTAGCCAGGACCAAGGGCACTAATCCTCCTCCTCTTCTTCATCTGTTGGCCCCAACGTCGCCTGTATGGCCAGCAGCTCGGCCACCAACTCTTTTATTCTTTTTTTTTTTTCCGCCACGGTTTGTGGCCTCATCCCTGTAAGCAATAGAGAAATAAACATAAATAGGAGTACCAGACCGGTTTGTATGCTGGAAATAGATTTGGGGTTAATTAAATACATGTAAATGCATGACATATGTCATTCTTCTAAGGGATAAAGTAAATGCATTTCCCACAGGTAAGTATTGAAACTCCTTAAACCGGACCTTCAACATTATTTAATGAAAAGCAATAACTATTCCAAAATGATTCTGCACCAGATCTAAGTACATTTTGGTGGATTTTTGATTACTGCGCCGCCATCGGGACTCAGAAGCATAACACTTAATGAGGAGAGGAGAGTGGGATAAAGTACAGGGGAGTAGGTTACAGTGGTGCTTTGGGAATACAGAGCATAGCTGGGTTCAGGGAAAGGTCATCAGTCCCACAATGCATGGCAGCACCTTACTTTTTAAAATCTGTATCCCATACTGCATGTAAATATTGCGCATTCCATATTCCGCCATATTGGATGTTTACAGGCTCCTAACATGCATTAGATGGCTGAAGGCTGTTTTTCAATGTTCCCAATCTGTATGTACAGTGTGTTGGCTAATTATTAGCTATGTTCTTAATACGAGTTAGGGTCCGCTTTAAGCTAACGAAGTGCCCACATGAAAGTGTTAACTATACATTGGCTACGCCTTTAGTTATGTGTGTGTTATTAGCTAACCAAACATTAATATGAATAATGGCATGGAGACTTACGGAGTTGGTGGCCGACAGATGGCTGGTTGGGGCCAACAGGCTGCCCTTGGTCCTGGCTCTGCTGTGAAGAAGTCCCTGGAGAAACATGTGACATTTGGTTAGTACTTGTATAGAGTCACTATTCCCAACATATCTGGCTCCCAGTGTGGCTGACATCACTCACCTTCGTCAGGATCGACTTCCAGCATCTCTGCTGCCTCCTCCTCCACTATCTCACCCGCTCCCGAAGCTTCTACAAATACATAATAAAGGATAACTTAGTTTTTGGCCTGCCATGTATATCTTTGTGCCTATACATGAAGAGTGACATACCAGAGCCTTCCCCATGCCTGGCCGGGCATGACTCCACGCCCACGCGGTTGCGCCCCTCCTCTGTGGTAAGGTCCAGGGGCTGGTCTGAGGAGGCCACAGAGGAGGGGTAGGTCCGTCGCCCGGGAGATCCACCACCTTCACTCACAGATGCAGACTCATGCAGCACTGGTCGGCCTGTGCGCCTCCGGGTGCGGCGAATTCTGAAATCCATTTCCAACACTAACAAAGAAAAGTCATTATAAATAAAGGTATAGCTTATACATTTGCAACATATAACATGCTATCGCTTGGTACTTACTTGGGAAATGGATCCCAAAAAACCTCCGCACCCGGGCCATGTGCAGACGTTTCAGGTCTGACCAATGCTGCATTATCTGGGTGTGAGTGAAGGTGGTGCTGGTCACACGGTGGATTTCCGCGATGATCTCCCGGGCGATGTCCCTTTTTTCGCACACATTGGGCGCGAAGTCATACCGGCGCTGAAGCATGATCTGAAAAACATAATGGACACAGAGCTTTTACTTTTACACACAGACCCATATGTGTTGCATCACAAGTTGAGAATTTCATGTCATTAACACACACATTTAGAGTGGCAGCCATTTTTGGGGAGTGCCTTAAAGCGGACGTTGACTGTGAATGAGAGTCTGGTCTTATGTTATATGTTTCACACACCATGTACATACAGATAATAGCCAACATTAAAAATCAGGCCACCTGCATCTATGGCATGTTAGGATGGTTTCAACATCCAAGATGTCGGCTTATGCTTAGGCTTTTGGGCCACGTGTGTGGCTTGCCGTTGTGTTTTTATGGCTTAGGAAAACAGTGTTCCTCAAACATCCGCATCAAGGTCCGAGACAGGCCAGGTTTGACAGCTAGCCCCGCTACTCCACAGGTTAATTAACTGGTGCTAAGCCTGAGCAATTGCCCTAATTCGGACATCAGCATAGACAGGTGAAAACGTGGCCAGGCTCGGCCCTTGAGGATGAAGTGTGAGGAGCCAGTTCTTAAACATTAAGAGACCCAAAACTAGTTCCAAACGCATCATTTACATTTAGGCCATCATTGAGTATTAGCTTAAAAGGCAGAGCCAGGCACTTACCAGCATGAGGATCTCTTCCTGTTGACGGGTGAAGATAGTGGGCGCCATCTTTATGCTTCTTCAAGGCAGCAGATAAGTGAAACCCCAGCGGTTTCCTGGTTCCGCTCGAACATACGTCCGTACGAGCGCGTAGTTGTGCGCATAGGCGTCACACGCTGGGCTCATTATTTAAAGGTCCCTGCACCCAAAGCTCATTCTCTTTGAGCATTTGGTGAAAATGGCACCCAAAAAGCCTGCAGCAAAACGCGCCCAGCCAAGCCAGACCTCGGAGGGCCCAACCACCAGGTCCCAGCAAGGAAGCAAGAAGTTACGCTCCCAGAAGGCGAGTACCACCTCGGCCCCACCAAGGGACACTGGACCCTCCCTTACCCAAAAAAGGGCCCCAAAGGCACGTGCCCCTGCGGCCAAAAAACAGGCCACAGCAGCACCCACCACCTCTGCCCCCAGAAGAGGCCGCCCAAGGGAGCCCACACCGCCCATGGTTTCAAGCAGGGCACTTCGCCAACCCAGGCCCCGCAGTAGGGCCAGAAGCCCATCTAGGCCACGCAGCAGGGCCAGAAGCCCATCTAGGCCACGCAGCAGGGCCAGAAGCCCATTCAGGCCCAGAAGCAGGGCCAGAAGCCCATCCAGGCCCAGAAGCAGGGCCAGAAGCCCAGAAAGGGCCAGAAGCCCAGAAAGCCGACACAGGAGGACCAGAACCCCAGCAAGGCCGCGCAGCAGGGCAACAACCCCATCCAGGCCCAGAAGCAGGGCCAGAAGCCCAGAAAGGCCCAGAAGCAGGGCCAGAAGCCCATACAGGCCCCGCAGCAGGGCCAGAAGCCCAGAAAGCCGACACAGGAGGCCCAGAACCCCAGCAAGGCCGCGCAGCAGGGCAACAACCCCATCCAGGCCCAGAAGCAGGGCCAGAAGCCCAGAAAGGCCCAGAAGCAGGGCCAGAAGCCCATACAGGCCAAGAAGCAGGGCCAGAAGCCAATACAGGCCACGCAGCAGGGCCAGAAGCCCCCGACCTGGCACCAGCCGGGAACATAGCCCCCGACCTGGCACCAGCCGGGAACATAGCCCCCGACCTGGCACCAGCCGGGAACATAGCCCCCGACCTGGCACCAGCCGGGAACATAGCCCCCGACCTGGCACCAGCCGGGAACAGAGCCCCCCAAGAGGCCAAAGAATGGCCACCCTGACCACATCTACACCTGGAAGTTCGGTGGCCAGCCACGCAAGAACACCCAGTCCCTTGGCCAGTCCAGTCCAGTCATTGGGAAGCCAGCAATCCGTCCATTCCCCTACCCAGCCCCAGGCCATAATGTCACCACATGTGTCTGCACACATGGAGGAGCACCCAAGCCAACCATCTGGCCGCACATTGCGCCGCGGCCATTTGAGTGGGAGATTCTCCCATGACCAAAATATGGCATTGGCTAGTGGCCTTACATTATACTATGACGAGCTCTATGGGAGCAAATCAAAACACACCACGAAGCAGCGCAAGATGGAATTGTTTGAAACCATCCTACGACAAGTAAATGCAGCGGGGGAAGAGAGGAAAGATGTGTCCCAAATTCAGAAGAAAATCTCGGATCTCAAATATGCTGTACGTCAAAAAGAAATTAAAAGGCATAATTACAGGTAAATAAATGATGTCTCCAAATATAAGGATTAGGATGTACTGTATGCACCTTTTCTGAGTACCAAACGATTTTCTCTTTTCAGCATGCAAACTGGAGGTGGCTTTCCAACCAAACTGGAGTTTACACCTGCTGAGGAGATTGTGCTGGGCCTTCTCCATCCGGTCGCGGTCGGTGGCCATGCGGGTCTAAGGGACACAGACTCACCGACCCGTACCCACGGTGAGTACTCTTAATCTGCATGTTTGCCTGTTTGGGCAAAAATATAAAGTTCACTAGTACCAACATGACGGTATGGCCCTATGGTGTGGCTTGCTTGGGCTCGCACTACTGTGCCTGTTTGTGTCCTGTTTTGGTCCCTGTGAATCACACATTTAGGACCACATACATTATGTAAAAGACCAATTAACAAAAAATATTTGTCAAGTAACGAAGTTTATCCTGAAAAGTGATATATTTGGACTCAATCACAAAACACACATCATTAGGGATGGGTTGGCTATTTGTTGTGTGAGTTGTGTTTGAGGTAACAATTTAATTACACACCCCCAAACATATCTGACCTAGAGCAGCGAGACTCAACTGGCGGCCCGGGGTCCCAATGCGGACCTTGGCACCAGATTCCCGGACCCCTGCCCAGACAGCCCTGCACTCAATTACTTCTGTGTTGACGTGCTCAGAGCTGCCCCCTTGATCGGCGATGTAGTGGTTGGTCTCCTGCCCAATGTCATGGCTCCCTGAAACATAGCATTGCAATATGAAGTACTGCACAGGAAGTGGCATTGCAAGGTACACAGTAACTTGGTGCATCTTTCTCTTGGTCCAATCCTGTCCCGCTGCCCCAGCTCTGCCCCATCTGCCACAGTCCCACCATCTGCCCCCCCCCCACATCAGCCCCATACATTTCTAACATATTTGCTCCATCCATCCCATCACCATCAATTCCTGACCTCCCACCTTTAGCCATCCAATCCCTGTCCCCTCAGCTCTGCCCCATCCAGCCCAGCAAGGGCAAGCAGCCTTTATTAGTTTGCACTTGGCAATCTCCAGCCCCTCCACCAGTGTGTTTATTTCTAACTAGACACCCCCTGCGACAGCCCCATGGCCAGACGTTCACCTCTCACCACATACCTTTAAATGGACCTTTAAAAGAAGTGTTTGAGTACCCCTGACCTAGAGAATGGTAGTCAAAATCCAAATAGTTGCTGTGCAAGTTGTATGCTGACTGGGTACACTTCCTGACTTTGAACTGAGGTCAGTTAGCAGTTTTCTCGAGCCATTGCACCTATCTAAAATTGCGTGTATTTTAACAATTGTCCCCATTGCTGTAGAGTTGCTTAATATTACAAATAGTGGCTTTTTTATTAACTAAAAAAACAATGCTTATGTGTGTGTTTACCTTGTTTTGTTTTCTCTTCTTCAGCCCAGCATGACCCCTCAGCAAGGGTAAACTCACCCCCCAGTTTGCTTATGCCTACCAGGTCCGTACAGCATAGGAGCCCAGATCCGAGTTTTCCGGTAAGTTAATTTAGTACCATAAATACTACCAAGTGCTTAAGCATGTGTTAAACTGATGGAATCCCAAATTTGGACGCCAACTTACCCTTTTTTTTTATATGTCCCTACAGACCCGCACACTCATGGAAGAGATCCAGGAAATGGAGGAAGCTGATGTCTCCCTGCAGGGCACGTCCGATGACCTCCCCCTGGGTCCCAATCTGGAACTGCTCCCTAATGTTTCTCTGGCCAATCCTCAGCAGCAGAGTGAATCTCCATCCATTGTGCATGCACATGGGGAGACTGACACAACAGTCCCCAGTGTTCACTCTGCTGCTGAGGATTTGCCAAGCATGCCTGTTGCTGTTGAGGGGACGACACAACGCGGCAGGGCACGCCCAAGAGCCAGGGTAATTGTGCGGCGGACTCCATTACGCCGCCCCACAATTTCCCAGGGGAGGCAGAGTGCCCTGCTTCATTTATGGAAACAAGAGAGGGACTCTTTTGAGGCACAGCTCGTTACTGAGCGTGAGGAAAGGCATGCCGACATGGTCACCATCAATACCAGTCTACAGGGCATCCTCGCGGAGTTTCGTACCCTCAACAGCAACATGGTAACTGCAAGTAATGGCATCCAGTCAGCCATGGCTGAGATGACCAATATGCAGAGAAACATTATGGAGCAGTTGCAAATTCACAATGCAGCCATGGCCCAGGCTAGGTCCCATCCCCACGGACCTCCACCTGGGTATTATGGGCAGCCACCCTATTAATCCATGATTGTGTGGGACATCTTTTCTCTTACCCCCCACTGTATTTACTTGTCCTTTGAGGTTTCAAACAATCCATTTTGTGTTGCTCATGCAGGTTGTGTTTTGTATTTGCTCCCATATAGCTCCTTAGAGTAATGATTAAGGCCACTAGCCAATGCCATAGGTCTATGTGGAGTGTATCTGGCCACTTATGGCTTTAAATATGTATTTGGTTTGTGCTCCTCCTGTTTGCAGACATGTTTGTGTGACATTATGGCCATGGCAAAATATCCCTTGACACAGGCAAGATTAAGTACTGGACTAGGCTGGCCTTTGGACTGGGTGTCCTTGTTTGGTTGTGCCACTCACTTCCAGGTGTAGATGTGCTCGATTTGTTTTTGGTTATCTCATGCCTTTTTAACCACAGTTGTATGTGGAATGTTTTATGTTAAGCACAATAATTCTAATTCAACAAAGTAAAACAAATTTCACAATTACAATACTTGTGGCGTTTTTAGTGGAAACACATTTTAAATCAGCTTGGGCTAAACCAGATACTTTTTGGTTTAAGAGGTGTAACAATGCAAATATCAAGCTAAGTAAACACCATGAAATACATTAGGCAACAATTAAGGGAAAAATGTTTTAATTTAAGGTAATGCCACATTACGGCAAAACAACATATTGAACAAAAAGGCTAAGACAGACACACAGAATGTTGAAAAACAAAATAAAATTAACTAAAATGCTGCAATATCAAATTTGCTCGAACTGATTGTCCAGACTCACTGGGTGGCCCCACATAATTGTCTCCATCATCCTCTAGGGCTGTAGAGGGCAGACTATCCACATAACGGGGGACACGTTCTAGTATGGCAAAATTGTGCAAAACAGCACATGCCATGATGATGTCGATCACTTTTTTGGGATCATATTGCAGGGCGCCCCCAGTATGGTCCAAACAACGAAAACGGGTCTTCAACAGCCCAAATGCCCTCTCCACAACAGCCCTGGTCTTGCGGTGCGCACGGTTGTACGCTTCCTGAGAGGCATCCTGGGGCCGCAGCACAGGCGTCATGAGCCAGGGGAGAAGTGGGTAACCGGAATCACCTTAACAAGACAATTAAAGTTAATAAAAATTAAAAAGGCAAGACAACAAACACAAAGAATTTGACATATATCAAAATGATGTAAGGTAAAGGGCGTAAAAATACACCCAGGGCACATTAGCAAAATAACTATTGCCACTAATGTAGTACATAAATAAAAATGCCGCTTAAATATACAAAAGAATGATAAAACATCTGCACGGACAAGGGTAGTTAGAATTTTTTTATATTTTTGGTTTTCTGACATGTTACAATTAGGATGCTGCTGAGGGGCACTCAACATTTATATAAAGAATACAATGTATGCAGTTTAAGTCCACTTTGCCATTTAAAGACCAATACTACAAAAGGACCATAAACTAACAGATACTTGGGTATAAACTCCCAACCAATATATTTTGGGACATGGAACTTACAGACATCCTAACTAAAGGGAAAACATTCTGAAGGACAAAGCGAGGCAAGCATTTTGGTTTTGAGTTCCGAAAATACGACCCAACTAAAATGCAGTTTCAGGCTTATGTAAAGAATACAAAAACAAAAATATCAACAAATAACAGATTAATCAGAAATTTAATACCAAATAAATAGGACACACTTACCAAGCAGCCATGCACCCGAAAATTCACCTGACTCAAATCTCCGAAACAACCCAGATCGTCTGAGTATATAGTATATATATGCGACGATCCTGGGTAGCCGACAAGGACACTCAGAAAACGCATGTCCGGCCCAACCACGGCCTGGACATTAAGGGAGTGTCCCATTTTTCGATTCCTTAAGGCAAAAGCATACAAAAAGGGTAATTGATAATTGAAAAAAGGATCAAAAATTTAAAACATGTCTGCACTCTATTTGAAACTACTAATGAAAAGCCTAAATAAGGCATGTACACAAATGAGCCAAAAAAAAATATGCTGCCGCAAAGGAAAACAGGTTACATTACACGTTGGGCAACATAATAACCTAAAACAAAATATAAATACCTATATATATACTCGTCGGCTGTCCTAGGTACGAGTGCCACATGTGTGCAGTCAACAGCACCAATTACGTTGGGCATGTCGGCCACATTATAAAAACCAAGCTTAATGGCGTTTCTGGCTGCCATATCATCCGGAAAATAAATATATTTTGGAGTTATGGCAGCCATGCCTTCCAAAAATTTAGATAGTGCGCGGCTCAGCGTAGGCTGTGAGATCCCCACGGAGAGGGCACCCAGCCTCTGGAACGAGCCGTTCGCCAAAAATTGCAGGCAGCCAAGCATCTTGGTCATACCTGAAATTGCATGCCCCTTCCTTGTGGTGCGGGCTAACCATGGCCGCAGCTCACTATATAATTTATGGAGGGAAGCGCGATTAAGCCTGGTCAGCTCGAACAGCTCAACATCATTCATGCTATCGATGTTCATGCGACGACGCAGGGGCAATCTGCTCTCAGACATCCGGATCAACTCAATGCCAAAAAGCATAAGCCCTTGATGTGCCACAAACTCGCTCCTCTCCATCCTACTCCCGAGGCCAAATAGCTGCCGGTAGAGATGAGCGAACCGGTTCGGACGAACCGGAATTTGCTCCGAATTTCAGGAAATATTCGATTCGGCACGAACCCGAATATTTTGTGGTTCGTGCCGATCGAATTTTTCCTGAAATTAAAAAAAAAAAAAATGCCCGCATGGTGGGAGCGGGCCGGCCGGTTCCGCTGTCAGCCGGCCGGCGATGCCGGCCCGCTGACAGCGGAGCCGGCCGGCGGGCCGGTAAAGCCGGCCGGCCCGCTCCCACCATGCCGGCATTTAAAAAACAAAAAAAAAAAAAAAAAAGCATTTTTGCCGGCATGGTGGGAGCGGGCCGGCCCGCTCCGCTGTCAGCGGAACCGGCCGGCCCGCTCCCACCATGCCGGCATTTCAAAAAAAAAGCAAACACTTACCTGCAGGTCCGGAGCGTGGAGGCCGGCGCCGCTCTCAGCTGTCATCTGAGGGCGCGTCATCAGAGCGCCCTCTGATGACGCGCCCTCAGATGACAGCTGAGAGCGGCGCCGGCCTCCACGCTCCGGACCTGCAGGTAAGTGTTTGCTTTTTTTTTGAAATGCCGGCATGGTGGGAGCGGGCCGGCCGGTTCCGCTGACAGCGGAGCGGGCCGGCCGGTTCCCGCTCCCACCATGCCGGCAAAAATGCTTTTTTTTTTTTTGTTTTTTACATGCCGGCATGGTGGGAGCGGGCCGGCCGGCTTTACCGGCCCGCCGGCCGGCTCCCACCATGCCGGCATTTATGATGGGGAACTTCGTAAAAGTTCGATTCGGCCGAACCCGAATTTCTTTGTGAAATTCGGTGAATCGGCCGAATCGAACTTTTCAAAAGTTCGCTCATCTCTAGCTGCCGGCAAACATTTCGTAAAGCAGCTATTTAATGGGCTTCAAAACAATTAGCAATCAGCTCTCTGAATTGGTCGCAAGCCCATGTGAATGACGTAAAAAATAGGATCTGACGCAAATAATACGATTTGGACGGGAAAAAGACACGAACTAACGCAAAATATACGATTTCCGTACGAAATGCGTATGTTCATATATGTCTATGCGCGAACGATCGTGCGAATACGAAATGGGCAAAAAAAAAAGAAAAAATGACAAACACCCACCCAAACTTACGATTCTCGATACGAAATCAATTAACTTTTGCTCTTTGAATCGAGGGGATAGTCTCTGGCGCTCTGGGCTACAATGACCCGATTTTGAGCACCGGCGATGTTTGAGGCTGTTTTTTTGATGAATGTGGTGTGAGTCAGTCGCACTGAGCTGGCTCTACCGTTCGCTCCCATACAGCGTAGTACTGCGACTCACACATCATATTGATCAATGCCGGCCAGCGACTGAGGCACTCTGAAACAAAGATCCATGGCCGAGCACAGCGACTACTAGCGGGCGCTCTGAAATCTGCTCTACAGGCGCTCATCTGTCGCTACCTGGCGCTAGTAATGAATCAGCCTGTATGTTTTTCTCCATTAAAGTAATAGTGCAGCCAAGTAACTGATCAGTGGTAGTCTGGTACTTGATACAATCGATTTTTTTAGGGGATTTAGGTCCAATCCCACATACAACACGGACCTAGCTTTCCCACCACACCAATATGTTTAAGAAATATTTATCATTTTATTATATCTCATATTAAAACGATCCATTTGAATCCGAGTCTATTTTCATTGCAACACTGTTACATAAATTATTCAAAGACATACAAATATATATCATATGACATAAATTATTAGAAGACATACAGATACAGAAGTCCTATAGTCATTTTTTTTTTTTTTTAAACGATTAGGAGCAGTTATTGGTATTGCTGATACTCTTATATAGCAGCACCACCATGAGGCAGCACATTAAAGTGGACCAACACCCACGGGTGATCGGCCCGGGAATCTATAAGATTCCCGGGCCGATCACCTCCCTCCCCGCGGGACATCCGAGATTGGGATGTCCCGCGGGGTGAAAACCCCCCAAACACCCCAAACTCCTTACCCTATCTTACCCTATCTACCCTCGCGCCCCTCTAGACGTGCGCGCGCCCGCGCCGGCCGTCTGTGAATGGCCGGCACGGGCACGCACGCGTCAAAAGGGACGCGCGGGAGGCGGCGGCGGAGGAGCCGCTTGTCCGCGGCTTGTCCGTCGGCGCTGGGAGACGTGAGTTGTTCGGGGGGTACAAAACTATAATAATGGAACTCAAAAATGAGTTGGATCTAACAAATTGGCCTATATATAGAGATCTGATAAACCAATTCCTTATAGGACTTGGTAGTTAACTAAGTGACCATGGAATAAACTCCGTTCGGATATGGGAAAATAGGGAGGGAGGGAGGCGGGGAGGAACACTAGGGATAATATGAAAACAAAAAAAACCACGATGATCCAAACATTTCCACAATGACGAGCAAGTAACTCCGACTAGGCATGCCCATCTTGATAATGACGGTCGATACTTGGGCTACCCCACATGTAGAAGGAGACACAAAAGCTGAGTGGATAAAAAAAAAAAAAGATAGAGAACATACAGTATACACATAAGATGGAGAACATACAGTATACACATAAGATATAGAACATACAGTATACACATAAGATAGAGCACATACAGTATACACATAAGATAGAGAACATACAGTATACACATAAGATAGAGAACATACAGTATACACATAAGATAGAGAACATACAGTATACACATAAGATAGAGCACATACAGTATACACATAAGATGGAGAACATACAGTATACACATAAGATAGAGAACATACAGTATACACATAAGATAGTGAACATACAGTATACACATAAGATAGAGAACATACAGTATACACATAAGATAGAGCACATACAGTATACACATAAGATAGAGCACATACAGTATACACATAAGATAGAGCACATACAGTATACACATAAGATAAAGAGAACATACAGTATACACATAAGATAGAGCACATACAGTATACACATAAGATAGAGCACATACAGTATACACATAAGATAAAGAGCACATACAGTATACACATAAGATAAAGAGAACATACAGTATACACATAAGATAGAGAACATACAGTATACACATAAGATAGAGAACATACAATATACACATAAGATAGAGAACATACAGTATACACATAAGATAGAGCACATACAGTATACACATAAGATAGAGCACATACAGTATACACATAAGATAGAGAACATACAGTATACACATAAGATAAAGAGAACATACAGTATACACATAAGATAAAGAGCACATACAGTATACACATAAGATAAAGAGCACATACAGTACACACATAAGATAAAGAGAACATACAGTATACACATAAGATAAAGAGCACATACAGTACACACATAAGATAGAGAACATACAGTATACACATAAGATAGAGAACATACAGTATACACATAAGATATAGAACATACAGTATAAACATAAGACAGAGAATATACAGTATACACATAAGATATAGAGCACATACAGTATACACATAAGATAGAGAACATACAGTATACACATAAGATACAGAGAACATACAGTATACACATAAGATAAAGAGAACATACAGTATACACATAAGATAGAGAACATACAGTATACACATAAGATATAGAACATACAGTATACACATAAGACAGAGAATATACAGTATACACATAAGATAAAGAGCACATACAGTATACACATAAGACAGAGAATATACAGTATACACATAAGATATAGAGCACATACAGTATACACATAAGATAGAGAACATACAGTATACACATAAGATACAGAGAACATACAGTATACACATAAGATAAAGAGAACATACAGTATACACATAAGATAAAGAGAACATACAGTACACACATAAGATAAAGAGAACATACAGTATACACATAAGATAAAGAGCACATACAGTATACACATAAGACAGAGAATATACAGTATACACATAAGATAAAGAGCACATACAGTATACACATAAGATAGAGAACATACAGTATACACATAAGATAGGGCACATACAGTACACACATAAGATAAAGAGCACATACAGTATACACATAAGACAGAGAATATACAGTATACACATAAGATAAAGAGCACATACAGTATACACATAAGATAGAGAACATACAGTATACACATAAGATAGAGCACATACAGTACACACATAAGATAAAGAGCACATACAGTATACACATAAGATAGAGAACATACAGTATACACATAAGATAGAGCACATACAGTACACACATAAGATAAAGAGAACATACAGTATACACATAAGATAAAGAGCACATACAGTATACACATAAGACAGAGAATATACAGTATACACATATGATAAAGAGCACATACAGTATACACATAAGATAGAGCACATACAGTACACACATAAGATAAAGAGCACATACAGTATACACATAAGATAGAGAACATACAGTATACACATAAGATAGAGCACATACAGTACACACATAAGATAAAGAGAACATACAGTATACACATAAGACAGAGAATATACAGTATACACATAAGATAAAGAGCACATACAGTATACACATAAGATAGAGAACATACAGTATACACATAAGATAGAGCACATACAGTACACACATAAGATAAAGAGAACATACAGTATACACATAAGATAAAGAGCACATACAGTATACACATAAGACAGAGAATATACAGTATACACATAAGATAAAGAGCACATACAGTATACACATAAGATAGAGAACATACAGTATACACATAAGATAAAGAGCACATACAGTATACACATAAGACAGAGAATATACAGTATACACATATGATAAAGAGCACATACAGTATACACATAAGATAGAGCACATACAGTACACACATAAGATAAAGAGCACATACAGTATACACATAAGATAGAGAACATACAGTATACACATAAGATAGAGCACATACAGTATACACATAAGATATAGAACATACAGTATACACATAAGATACAGAGAACATACAGTATACACATAAGATAGAGAACATACAGTATACACATAAGATATAGAACATACAGTATACACATAAGATAAAGAGAACATACAGTATACACATAAGATAAAGAGCACATACAGTATACACATAAGACAGAGAATATACAGTATACACATAAGATAAAGAGCACATACAGTATACACATAAGATAAAGAGAACATACAGTATACACATAAGATAGAGCACATAAGGTACACACATAAGATAAAGAGAACATACAGTATACACATAAGATAGAGCACATAAGGTACACACATAAGATAAAGAGCACATACAGTATACACATAAGATAAAGAGCACATACAGTATACACATAAGATAGAGAACATACAGTATACACATAAGATAGAGAACATACAGTATACACATAAGATAGAGCACATACAGTATACACATAAGATATAGAACATACAGTATACACATAAGATACAGAGAACATACAGTATACACATAAGATAGAGAACATACAGTATACACATAAGATATAGAACATACAGTATACACATAAGATAAAGAGAACATACAGTATACACATACGATAAAGAGCACATACAGTATACACATAAGACAGAGAATATACAGTATACACATAAGATAAAGAGCACATACAGTATACACATAAGATAAAGAGAACATACAGTATACACATAAGATAGAGCACATAAGGTACACACATAAGATAAAGAGAACATACAGTATACACATAAGATAGAGCACATAAGGTACACACATAAGATAAAGAGCACATACAGTACACACATAAGATAAAGAGCACATACAGTATACACATAAGATAGAGAACATACAGTATACACATAAGATAGAGAACATACAGTATACACATAAGATAAAGAGAACATACAGTATACACATAAGATAGAGAACATACAGTACACACATAAGATAAAGAGAACATACAGTATACACATAAGATAGAGAACATACAGCATACACATAAGATAGAGCACATACAGTACACACATAAGATAAAGAGCACATACAGTATACACATAAGATAAAGAGAACATACAGTATACACATAAGATAAAGAGCACATACAGTATACACATAAGATAAAGAGCACATACAGTATACACATAAGATAAAGAGAACATACAGGATACACATAAGATAGAGAACATACAGTATACACATAAGATATAGAACATACAGTATACACATAAGATACAGAGAACATACAGTATACACATAAGATAAAGAGCACATACAGTATACACATAAGATAAAGAGAACATACAGTATACACATAAGATAAAGAGCACATACAGTATACACATAAGATAAAGAGAACATACAGGATACACATAAGATAGAGAACATACAGTATACACATAAGATATAGAACATACAGTATACACATAAGATACAGAGAACATACAGTATACACATAAGATAAAGAGAACATACAGTATACACATAAGATAAAGAGCACATACAGTATACACATAAGATAAAGAGAACATACAGTATACACATAAGATAAAGAGCACATACAGTATACACATAAGATAAAGAGAACATACAGGATACACATAAGATAGAGAACATACAGTATACACATAAGATATAGAACATACAGTATACACATAAGATACAGAGAACATACAGTATACACATAAGATAGAGAACATACAGTATACACATAAGATATAGAACATACAGTATACACATAAGATACAGAGAACATACAGTATACACATAAGATAGAGAACATACAGTATACACATAAGATAGAGCACATACAGTATACACATAAGATATAGAACATACAGTATACACATAAGATAAAGAGAACATAAAGTATACACATAAGATAAAGAGCACATACAGTATACACATAAGATAAAGAGAACATACAGTATACACATAAGATAAAGAGCACATACAGTATACACATAAGATAAAGAGAACATACAGTATACACATAAGATAGAGAACATACAGTATACACATAAGATATAGAACATACAGTATACACATAAGATACAGAGAACATACAGTATACACATAAGATAGAGAACATACAGTATACACATAAGATAAAGAGCACATAAAGTATACACATAAGATAAAGAGAACATACAGGATACACATAAGATAAAGAGCACATACAGTATACACATAAGAAAGAGAACATACAGTATACACATAAGATAAAGAACATACAGTATACACATAAGATAGAGCACATACAGTATACACATAAGATAGAGAACATACAGTATACACATAAGATAGAGCACATACAGTACACACATAAGATAAAGAGAACATACAGTATACACATAAGATAAAGAGCACATACAGTATACACATAAGACAGAGAATATACAGTATACACATAAGATAAAGAGCACATACAGTATACACATAAGATAGAGAACATACAGTATACACATAAGATAGAGCACATACAGTACACACATAAGATAAAGAGCACATACAGTATACACATAAGATAGAGAACATACAGTATACACATAAGATAGAGCACATACAGTATACACATAAGATATAGAACATACAGTATACACATAAGATACAGAGAACATACAGTATACACATAAGATAGAGAACATACAGTATACACATAAGATAGAGCACATACAGTATACACATAAGATATAGAACATACAGTATACACATAAGATAAAGAGAACATACAGTATACACATAAGATAAAGAGCACATACAGTATACACATAAGACAGAGAATATACAGTATACACATAAGATAGAGAACATACAGTATACACATAAGATATAGAACATACAGTATACACATAAGATACAGAGAACATACAGTATACACATAAGATAGAGAACGTACATTATGCACATAAGATAAAGAGCACATACAGTATATACATAAGATAGAGAACATACATTTTGCACATAAGATAAAGAGAACATACAGTATACACATAAGATAGAGGACATACAGTATACACATAAGATAGAGCACATACAGTATACACATAAGATATAGAACATACAGTATACACATAAGATAAAGAGAACATACAGTATACACATAAGATAAAGAGCACATACAGTATACACATAAGACAGAGAATATACAGTATACACATAAGATAGAGAACATACAGTATACACATAAGATATAGAACATACAGTATACACATAAGATACAGAGAACATACAGTATACACATAAGATAGAGAACATACATTATGCACATAAGATAAAGAGCACATACAGTATACACATAAGATAGAGAACATACATTATGCACATAAGATAAAGAGAACATACAGTATACACATAAGATAGAGAACATACAGTATACACATAAGATAAAGAGAACATACAGTATACACATAAGATAAAGAGCACATACAGTATACACATAAGATAGAGAACATACATTTTGCACATAAGATAAAGAGCACATACAGTATACACATAAGATAGAGGACATACAGTATACACATAAGATAGAGCACATACAGTATACACATAAGATATAGAACATACAGTATACACATAAGATAAAGAGAACATACAGTATACACATAAGATAAAGAGCACATACAGTATACACATAAGACAGAGAATATACAGTATACACATAAGATAGAGAACATACAGTATACACATAAGATATAGAACATACAGTATACACATAAGATACAGAGAACATACAGTATACACATAAGATAGAGAACATACATTATGCACATAAGATAAAGAGCACATACAGTATACACATAAGATAGAGAACATACATTATGCACATAAGATAAAGAGAACATACAGTATACACATAAGATAGAGAACATACAGTATACACATAAGATAAAGAGCACATACAGTATACACATAAGATAGAGAACATACAGTATACACATAAGATATAGAACATACAGTATACACATAAGATAGAGAACATACAGTATACACATAAGATAAAGAGAACATACAGTATACACATAAGATAAAGAGCACATACAGTATACACATAAGACAGAGAATATACAGTATACACATAAGATAAAGAGCACATACAGTATACACATAAGATAGAGAACATACAGAATACACATAAGATAGAGCACATACAGTACACACATAAGATACAGAGAACATACAGTATACACATAAGATATAGAACATACAGTATACACATAAGATACAGAGAACATACAGTATACACATAAGATAGAGAACATACATTATGCACATAAGATAAAGAGCACATACAGTATACACATAAGATAGAGAACATACATTATGCACATAAGATAAAGAGCACATACAGTATACACATAAGATAGAGAACATACATTATGCACATAAGATAAAGAGAACATACAGTATACACATAAAATAGAGGACATACAGTATACACATAAGATAGAGAACATACAGTATACACATAAGATAAAGAGCACATACAGTATACACATAAGATAGAGAACATACAGTATACACATAAGATATAGAACATACAGTATACACATAAGATAGAGAACATACAGTATACACATAAGATAGAGAACATACATTATGCACATAAGATAAAGAGCACATACAGTATACACATAAGATAGAGAACATACATTATGCACATAAGATAAAGAGCACATACAGTATACACATAAGATAGAGAACATACAGTATACACATAAGATATAGAACATACAGTATACACATAAGATAGAGAACATACAGTATACACATAAGATAAAGAGCACATACAGTATACACATAAGATAGAGAACATACAGTATACACATAAGATAAAGAGCACATACAGTATACACATAAGATAAAGAGAACATACAGTATACACATAAGATAGAGCACATACAGTACACACATAAGATAAAGAGTACATACAGTATACACATAAGATAGAGAACATACAGTATACACATAAGATAAAGAGCACATACAGTATACACATAAGATAGAGTACATACAGTATACACATAAGGGCAGACTAGATGGACTGTATGGTCTCCTTCTGCTGTCAACCTTCTATGTTTCTATGGAATGTAAAGATCCAGACAAGGTTCCCTTCCATTTGTGGATCAGTGGGTGCCCTGCAGCCTTCGTCCCGGACCACATGGGATAAGTTCTTACTAATGCAGTGTTGTACAGTCCTTGAGAATCCCTCTCTATGTCCCTCTCCTCTTTTGATGTCATTAGTCACACAGACTCCTGTGGCCCCTCCCCCACGGCTGATCAGCTGATTGTCCATTACTTTGTGATACACTGTAACAATTTCTTGTCATACAGTGTATCACAATGTAAGGACCAGTCCGCTGTGTAAAAGTGGACCAGGGCAGGCATACTCACTCCTCCTGGGGCATCCAGATTCGGGCTGCCCCACTGTGCCAAACTCCAGAGGTCGCCCGGAAACTCACCTTCCTTCCCGGTCCAACGGTTCATGCACGAACAGCAGCCACATCCCCGCTATTCCTTTAGAAGAGCATGTGCCCGCGCAAGGCATTCATGAATGGGCACGCTCCCTGTTAAAGGGTAGTGGGGGATGTGGCCACAAGCTCTTGGAAGAAGGGGCAGAAGCGGATCCGAGCGCGCTGATTGGACGAGAGCTGCGCATGCACCACAGGACCTGGGAAGGGTGAGTGAGATCGGGCGATCTGGGGGGTTTCACACACCTGGGACAAGGACCAAGACCTGGAATAGTCAAAATCCTGGGTTTTGGTCCACTTTAAAGCGGAATTCCAGTCAACCTATAACCTCCTGCCCTGCCACTTACCTGCCGCTGATCTGCCCAGTTCAATGCCAGTGCACTTCAGTTCACAAGTCTCCCCTGTCTCATGACAAGATATGCAAGTCCGATGATGCCAGGGAGGGTGGCTACAGTCTGCCCAGCTTTGAGTCTGCCATCCCACCTGGATCTTGCTTAGCCTGTGATTAAAGGCTGTTTTTGAACATGTATCCACCAGTAACAAAGCGAAAACATATGGAATGACATCGTTATAACATTGTGACATGAACACATTAATGCCAGACCTGTAATGTCAATTCTGCATAAATATATAAAAAATGGAAAAAGTTTTCAAAAATGGCTTTTTCTAGGCCAGGAGAGGTCACAACATTATTTGAGATAAAAAAAAAATTATAAAACCCCCTGTTTAAAGAGAAGTAAAAGAACGCCCATAGAAATGTATGGGAGAGCAACAGGTAGCGAGAGGTTAGACGTGGCGCATTAAAAGTTTGAACGCCGGCGCTGCACGCTGAGGCTGGGATAATGTTGAATCGGACGCTACATGGCGTTAGCCCAGTCGCTCAACAGAATCTGCTTCATAAATGTGTAATTGCTGTGGCTGCCGTTCACCTGGCGCTACCTGCCGCTACCTGTCATTTACAAGGCGCTACCTGTCGCTATCCCTTCATGAATAAGGCCCTAACTTTGTATTTCCTGCCTACATTGATGG
Organism: Gastrophryne carolinensis; assembly: GCA_027917425.1. NCBI lineage: Eukaryota > Metazoa > Chordata > Amphibia > Anura > Microhylidae > Gastrophryne > Gastrophryne carolinensis. Next base: position 450,639,596 of record CM051237.1, read on the forward strand.
CGAACACAATAAAACTTAGTGACATTTCTTTGTAATGACAGTTGTCAGTGGCAGCGCCTGTGCTTCCTGTAATCACACTAGTGTGAGTCACCAATATAATCTAATAGTGATAAAGTGATACTAACATGATGCCTGTGCGGTGCAGCTGCTGGAAACGCACGGCGAGCACAGTACAGGCTTCTGTCGCACACTGTTTCCTATATGGCGATTGCCGCCCACACAGCAGTGACGTCCTGCCCGTTTCTTCCCTCCCATGAGTGTGAAAGTGAAAATAAGAGGGATAGAGGTGAGCCCGGCTCCTCCAGCAGCGCACAGCTCCGGCCATGAGACCTGCAGGCCAATAACACAGCACAGCTGCGGTAAGTCAGCATCGAAAGTCTACAGAAGTTTCATTTTGCCTTTCTCTTCTTTGTCTTTTGCTGTATTTGTTTCTACCTGAGCTTATCTCACCGTGTGATTGTTTTCTGATTCTAAAGCTAATAAGGGACATTATTATAATTGTTTATTTATATAGCGCCATCATCTTCCGTAGCGCTGTACAAAGTAGCAATTACAGACAGGGTAGAGACATACAGTACATAGACTATTACAAATGTAATGTTACAGAGTTTACAATGAATATTCTGAATACAAGATACAATAGGAGAGAGAGCCCGGCCCTAGGAGCATAGGCCCTTATTTATGAAGGAATAGCGACAGGTAGCGACTGGTGAGCTGCCGGTAAATGACGCTCACCGCCACGAGAACGCCGGCTCCCGACCACAATCACACATTTATCAAGCGAATCCTGCTTAGCGACTGAGATAGCGCCATATAGCGACTCATTCATCATTATTCCAGCCTCAGCCCACAGCGCCAGCGTCCGACCTTGAACAGCGACAGGTATGACCTCTCGCTACCTGGCGCTCTCCAATGCATTCCAATGGAACAATCTTTAAATATTCATAATTAATTGTTATTTATTTTTTTTTATGTGAAAAATTCTGTGGCCACTTCTGCCATTTTAAATAATTTTTTTAAGGTAAAAAAAAAAAATGTACAGAATTGATATTACAGGTCTGATATTAATGTATTCATATTACTAAATTATTTAAAAAACCTTTTTTTTTTGGTTTCCAAAAATATGGTGGTTTGGGGGTTAAAAAACTACTTTTAACCCATCGCCGCCAGCGCTCTGGGGTTTAAACATGCATTTCACAGCGCAAGAATTTTTTGAGTGTGATTTTTTAATGAATATGGTGGAAGCCGGTCGCTAGGGCCAGTCGCTATCATGCGCTCCCATACAGCGCGGAACCTGTCAAATAACTCCTGACCCAATATTCAACATTACGGCAAACCAACTGAGTCGCTATCAACAACCGAACAACGACCAAGCACAGCGACTACTAGCGGGCGCTCTGAAAATGCCGCTACAGTCGCTCAACTGTCGCTACCTGGCGCTATTAATGAATCGGCCTCCCCGTCTAAAGGATGGCCAGCCCTTGGGGTGTGTGAACTGTGTGAGTGCACACCGCTCCATCCTGATCTCTCTTTAAAGTGGACCAAAACCCAGCAGGATCGATCCATTCCCTCCCCGCGGGGCATCCAAAATCGCGATGTGTGAAACCCCCCAGGATGCCTGCAAACCTTACCTAAATCCCGGTCCAACGGCGCATGCAAGGGCCGCGGCCGCGTCTCGCGCTTCTCTCTAGCAGGGCGTGTGCCTGCGCCGGCCGTTTGTGAATGAGCGCGCTCCCTGTTAGAGGGAAGCGGGGGATGCGGCCGCCAGCGCGCTTGGAGCTGCTGGTCTTAGACGAGCGCGCTGATTGCAGCACATGCGCTGTGGGACCGGGAAGAGGTGAGTTGCGCTCGGCCATCTGGGGGGTTTCCCCGATCTGGGGTGCCCCGGGGGGAAAGGACCTAGACCCAGAATAGTCAAAATCCTGGGTTTTGGTCCACTTTATTGTTCAAAGGGGGGGTGGCAGCCGCTCAGACCATTTTATAACTAACCAGGGATGTGCACATTAGCAGGGCAATTAGAATACAAAAGTCTTAAAGGGGCCACAGCACTCAAACCAGTTAGCTTGCTGACCAACCTACAATCTGTCTCTAAACTAGGTTAAAAACAGAGGACTCGGTCACACACATCTGCAGAAGTCTGCTTAAGCTGCACCACCGGCGCCAAGGTGCCCCTGTGAGGTGCAGTCCTAACTCTAGTACTAATTCTAGTCTCTAAGAGCCCCATTTGGGACATACAATGCAATAGATAAATTGGGAGCAGCTTACCTGAGGTTGCCCTAAACCTCAAGTGCAAGCCATGGGGTGGAAGGGTCAAAGACCTTGCAATACAGCCTAGACCCCACACACCATGTGCTTGCACAAATTCAAAAGAAACAAAGGGGGGTGGCAGCCGCTCAGACCATTTTATAACTAACTATTGCAAGGTCTTTGACCCTTCCACCCCATGGCTTGCACTTGAGGTTTAGGGCAACCTCAGGTAAGCCTGCTCCCAATTTATCTATTGCATTGTATGTCCCAAATGGGGCTCTTAGAGACTAGAATTAGTACTAGAGTTGGGACTGCACCTCACAGGGGCACCTTGGCGCCGGTGGTGCAGCTTAAGCATACTTCTGCAGATGTGTGTGACCGAGCCTCTGTTTTTAACCAAGTTTAGAGACAGATTGTAGGTTGGTCAGCAAGCTAACTGGTTTGAGTGCTGTGGCCCCTTTAAGACTTTTGTATTCCACTTTATTGTTCCTCAGTCTTTCCTTCTGTTACCCGTTCCTTTCTCTTTTTCATCTACCTTTAGCCATGGTCGGCCCTTGGGGTGTGCGAGGCGTGCGGTCACACAGAGCGCCACCGCATCTTCTCTGTAAGGGGGCCCCAGGAGCTCTCAGCTGGACCAGTAAACCCTTCTTTTCTGAAATATCCCCATCTTTCTTCTTTCTTTCTTGCACATTCTTTTAGATTTCCTTCTTACTTTTTCCTTCTTCAATTTTCCTTTCTCCAGCTTTCTCTTTGTTTTGATGATCCCTCCATTTTCCTCTCTTTCCGTGTTCCCCCTTTTTTATGTCATTTCCCAATCCCCTCCATCTTTCTGTTGTCACCTTCCCCCAGTCTCCCCTCTACTCCTATCTGTTTTCAGCATCTTTGCATTTTCTCCTCCCACTTTTACCTTCCCTCCATCTCATTTACAGTTTCTTTCTTTCAGTTTTTCCCCTTTTTTCTTTTGTTCGTTCTTTTTTCAGTCTTTTGTTCTTTCTTTCTTCTTTTATTTCTTTTTCTCTCTATTTCTTTCACTCTTTCATTCTTTCTTTTTTTTATCTCTTATTCTTTCTTTTTTTCTTTCTTCCATTCTTTCTTTCTTTTTCTCTCTCTTTCTTTCACTCTTTCATTCTTTCTTTTTTATCTCTTATTCTTTCTTTTTTTCTTTCTTCCATTCTTTCTTTCTTTTTCTCTCTCTTTCGCTCTTTCATTCTTTCTTTTTTTTCTCTCTTATTTCGTTCTTTTTTTATCTTTCCTCCATTCTTTCTTTTTCTCTCTCTTTCTGGATTGCACCTCTTGCTGGCAGTATAAGATCTCCAGTCACTGGCACTTCCGTGTCGGCAATATGCTCTGCCCCTGTCCCTTGTTGTTCTTCTCTGTCCTTTTTTGAGGTTTAATATGAATATCTGCATCAATAAATCATTCGTTTGCCTATTCAAAGTGTTTATATTGTTGTAACTGTTACATCTTATCTCTATTTTTTCTCTCTTTTTTCTGTATTTTGTTCTTTCTTCCTTTTCTTTCTTTTTCTCTCTCTTTCTCTCTTTCTTTCACTTTTTCATTCTCTCTTTCTTTTTTCTCTTTTATTCTTTCTTTTTTATGTCTCTTGTTCTTTCTTCCTCTCTTTCTTTTTTCTCTCTCTCCTTCACTTTTTCTTTCTTTTTTTGAAGCCATAGTCCCTGTGCTTCACTGCAGGCAGAATCAGGCCGGCTCATAGGGTTACCAGGAAATTCCCTGGTGGGTCCCCTTTGAGAGCCTCCATCACTCAAACCTAGACCATGTAGAGCTTATTTGTGGCATCCCAAGTGGACAGAGACAATACAGTGTGACATCATGTTTCTGCGCCTGGTCCCTGAATATCAGCCAAAGATACTTGCATCGGGGAGGCCGATTCATTAATAGCGGCAGGTAGCGACAGTTGAGCGTCTGTAGCGGCATTTTCAGAGCGCCCGCTAGTATTCGCTGTGCTTGGCCGTTGTTCGGTAGTTGATAGCGACTCAGTCGGTGTGCAGTAATGTTGAATACGGGGTTAGGAGTCGCTATTTGACAGGTTCCGCGATGTATGGGAGCGCATGATAGCGACTGGCCATAGCGACCGGCTCCCACCATATTCATTAACAAATCACGCTCAAAAAATTCTCGCGCTGTGAAATGCATGTTTAAACCCCAGAGCGCTGGCGGCGATGGGTTAAAAGTAGTTTTTTAACCCCCAAACAACCATATTTTTGGAAACAAAAAAAACAAGTTTTTTAAATAATTTTGTAATATGAATACATTAATATCAGACCTGTAATATCAATTCTGTACATTTTTTTTTTTTTTAAATTATTTAAAATTTCTGTGACCAGAAATTCTGGTCACAGAATTTTTCACATTTAAAAAAAAAAAAAAAATTAATAACAATTAATTATGAATATTTAAAGATTGTTCCATTGAAATGCATTGGAGAGCGCCAGGTAGCGAGAGGTCATACCTGTCGCTGTTCAAGGTCGGACGCTGGCGCTGTGGGCTGAGGCTGGAATAATGATGAATGAGTGGCTATATGGCGCTATCTCAGTCGCTGATTAGATCCCATTAAATGGAAGACATATCCCTACCAAACCCCTGATGTTGAACTATTATAGGTTTTCACATATGATACACTGCAAAATGTCCTAAATTCTAAACGTATTCTTAACCTCTAATGTAAAATTATTGCTTATAGATTCTAATTTTGCAGATAATACACCCAACAATCTCCTAATACCTAACCAACCTTAAAGTGGACCAAAAGCCAAGATTTTGACTATCCTCCGATCAGGGTGCCCTGCTGTGTGAAACCCCCCAGATCGCCGCAGCCAACTCGCCTCTTCCCGGTCCTACGCCGCTCATCCTATCAGTGCGCTCGGAACAGTTGGCGTCAGGTCATCAGCAGCTCAGAGCATGCTAACGGCTGCATCCCCCGCTTCCCTCTAACAGGGAGCGTGCCCGTGCCGGCCATTCACAAATGCCATGCGCACTGCTAGAGGGATAGCGAGGATGCGGCCGCGGCTCACGCACGCGTCTTTGGACCGTGAAACAGGGTAATTATATGGGGCGACCTGGCGGGCTTCACACAGCGGGGCATCCCGATTTTGGATGCCCGGGGGGGAATCGATCGGCGTGGGTTTTGGTCCACTTTAAACATGGAACTCAAAGCTTACCTCAACCCCACCCCTAACGTCACTTTCTGCTAACTGTGTTTTCTTCAAAAATTTCAAATGGTGGCCAATAGGAAATACAGTTTTTCAAAATAAAAGTTTATCAGTCACATTTTTTTCTGTAGTCTTTAATATAATCAAGTTACATTTTCAGCGGTTTATTGATAGTTGTCCTTTAATGAATACCTCCCTTGTTCAAGTGGCTTTCACAATAAGGGATCCTATAGGGCAGTATTTTCACAAGAGCTTCGCTTTAACCTGTAGTATGTTTCTTCCAAAGTTTATAACCTTTATAATGTATTACTGTAACCTTTTATCTGTGATGGGAAATGGGACATTGAAATGTATTTCCTGCTCTGAATGGAAAATGCTGCTTCCTCTTCAGGCAGACAATGCAAGACCTCTGTTCTTATGTTTTATGGTAAAATACAATTTTAGGCTTATTATGCGGGCAGTCAAAAAAATACCCCCCTAGATGGCAACTACCTTTCTTTTCCAACTGTGCCAGGCTTTTGGCCCGGTTTAAGGATCGAGTGTCAGTGAAAGATCGGTAGCGCTTTCAGATCCTACACTAAGTTTTTTGGGTGACCATTTTTCTACTCTCTAGAAGAGTAACAATGACTCTATGAGGTAGGCCCTTCTTTCTTAGAATGCTCTGCTCAGGGCCCAGACTGCCAACTTTAGGGACTGGATCTGTGAATTCATAATGGGGCCCTGGTGAATGACCATCTGGAAATGCTGGTATAATCCATGGGGGCTCGATGACCATACGGGACAGGAGAGAAAACCAAGGTCTCCGGGGCCAATGTGGCGCAATCAGGAGAACCTTGGCCTGATCTGATTTTCCTTAATTCTAAGGGTAACAACCTCACTGGAGGAAATGCATAGCATAGGCCCTACCTCCCACACTGATAGTTGAACGCATCCAGACCCCGAGCCATCGGGTCCCTCTGGAGTTAGGAATACCCCCGACACTTGGAATTCTGGTTGCTGGCGAAAAGATCTATGTCCAGTTGCACCCAAGAGCAACTATCCGACCAAACAGTTGCTAGTCTAGTCTAAATCCGCCTGTTGAGTTCCCATTTTATGTGGACAGCTTTAATAGATCTGACCTTCTAGGCTCTCTAACAGGGATGTGTTAAGTCTGGGGAATTCCCACAATCTTGTTCCCCCTTGATGGTTTAGGAAGGCAACCACCGTCTGAATGTCCTTGGGCAACAAGTTTGGTTCTAATTCGTTCAGGGTCCTCCTCACAGCTAACAGCTTCCAGGATATGGCTTCTGACCAGGCTCCCTGGAAGTATTGCTCCTGTACACTTCCTAGCCCCAAGAACTGGCGTCTGTCACCAAAGGCTCCCTCAGGTGCCAGGGCCTGCTAATTTCTCTGACAAGGTCCACCATACCAGACTTTCCTGGGCCGCTCTGACAAGGTGACCAGGTGCTTCAAAGAGGATGGGTTCTTGTCCCATGCATCTAGGAAAAAGGCTTTCAAGGGAGGAGAATGGAACTGGGAACCGCTGGGATAAAAAAGTTCATGAGCCCAACATGGCATCATCTTCACCATTTTTGACCTGGGGAGAAAGATTCTCTGAGGGTATCTATCTCATACCCTAGATACGAACACCTGCTGCAGGGAATAAGGCTGGATTTCTCCAGATTCACTATCCACCCTAACCGTTGAATGCAAAGCAAGGTTTTCTGCAAGGCTGCTAGAAGGGAGGGCCTGTCCACTGCAAAAAGAAGCTGGTCATCCAGATAGGCTATGATCTTCACCTGATGAAGTCTCAGGTGAGCCATCACTTCTGACAGAATCTTTGTGAAGATCCGAATGGCAGAGCCCGAAACTGCCTGACCTTCCCTGAAACAGTATAGCAAATCTCAGAAACCTTCTGTGGACAAGGTGGATAGGAATGTGGAGATAAGCATCTTGTAAGTCATCTGAGACCATCAGTGCCTCCTTCTGTAAGATATCTTTGATGGAATAGATTGATTCCATCCTAAAGTTTTTGTATTTTATCATGCAATTTAACTTCTTCAGATTAAAAATCATGCGAAATTTCCCCGAGGGTTTTTGTACCAGAAAGATGTGAGTGTAAACCCCCTCCCTCCTTTGGTGACCCGGCACCGGCTCTATCACAGCTTTGTGTAAGAGTTCAGCTATAAGCGATGGGGAGGCTTCCCTCTTGACTGTCCCTTGGGAGCTGAGTCAACAGAAAATGGTGGCCAATAGGAAAATTCTAATTGATACCCTTCCTGAATTGTTCACAAAATAAAGGAGTTCCAGGCAAGTGAAAAGTCTTCCCCCTACTGAAATATCGTGACTGAGGCTTGGGGCCCTACGGAGAGCTAAAAGGAGGAGTACCCCTACCCCTGCCTTTCTTAGTTTGCCAGGGCTTTCTGATCTCTGGCCTCTTAAACTCCCTCTGGGGGTATCTTGGCTTCTTGCTCTACTTCTGAGGGGGCACTGGCGCTTTTCTTTTTACAGGAAACATGCCTCTTTACATCTTTAAACATGCCTGGGATTTAAACATGCCTGGGATAAGCACACATCTATCCTAAGATAAAGAGAACATACAGTATACACATAAGGGCAGACTAGATGGAGCATATGGTCTCCTTCTGCCGTCAACCTTCTATGTTTCTATGTTTCTATGTTTCTAGGAAACTCGTTGCCCCTTCCATAGGAAGGGAAAGAACTGAGTCTAACTCGGCTCCAAACTTGAGATTTCCCTCAAAGGGGAGTCCACCAAGATGCAACTTAGATGTCTGGACTCCCTGGAACTTTTGTTGAAAGTTTGGCCGAACCCGATCTTTGAGGGGTTCACCCAACACTACCCATGGGCGAATTATAAAGGTCTAACCTTTTAGGAAAATGTTCTTGGGGCTAACATAGTCTAAAGTTTCCTTTGGAGGCTTGGTTAATGGAAGTCAGGGACCGCCATCCATGGCTAGACCCTTAGAAGATAAAAGGATGTAGTCTTTCTCTCTTGCCTTTACCTTTCCCTTTCTCCTCTTATTTTTCTCTATCCTTTCCTCTCTTTTCATTTGTTTCTTAAACTGTTCTTGTTCTCATTTTCTGAATGTACATGATAATGGACCTGGATATAGATATGACTATAAATAAGAGGTCTGAAGGAATTATCTGTGGATGCAATTTGTATTATGTATAGGTAAATCATGTTTTAGAAGAAGTAGGTCATCATAGTAATTGGGCTTTATAAATACAATAAGATGGGTTCTGAAAATAGATTATGTGATAGTTCACTATAGTTTAATGTACAGTACGGTCTGATTCCCAGAATTCCTGATTATATTTTTTGCACCTTCACCAATGTAATTTGATATAGAGCCTAAATCTATGCTTATACTGGAAAAAAGAGGCTCAGTAATCACTAGCAAAAGCAGGAGACCCCTTCGCACAAATTGAGCTGCCACACAACGTTCACTGGTGATGCTCCAGTTCCTCATACATTCGGCACTCAATTTGATTTTTTAAAAATCCTGTATTTAAAAAATGTTGGATGAGCTTTAAATGATAAATTATGCTAAAAATCTATATAAATATGATGGATGGCGGGAGGAGAGGTCACTTATACACCCGGCATCCAGCCAGGCTTGTTTCTTTTTTTTAAAGCGGATCAAAACCCAATTTTGGATGATGCTCTGTCCCCTGTGGCCCCCCAGCCGAGCAGCACAGCCAGTGGGCTGTTTAAAAAAAATGGATTTTAGCCACGCTGAAGCCACGCTCCAGGGCAGTTTGAGATCGCTGATTGGCTAATCTGAAGCCGGTTGCATCGATGTGGTGTGGCCGCATCCCTGGCTTCCAGCTTGTGCACACGTGTGCACCTGCACCCTGGACGGGGAGGCCGATTCATTAATAGCGCCAGGTAGCGACAGATGAGCGACAGTAGCGTTATTTTCACAGCGCACGCTAATATTCGCTGTGCTTGGCCGTTGTTCGGCTGTTGACAGCGACCCCGTCGGTGTGCGTTAATGTTGAATACGGGGTTAGGAGTCGCTATTTGACAGGTTCCGCGCTGTATGGGAGCGCATGATAGCGACTGGCCCTAGCGACCGGCTCCCACCATATTCATTAACAAATCACGCTCAAAAAATTCTCGCGCTGTGAAATGCTTGTTTAAACCCCAGAGCGCTGGCGGCGATGGGTTAAAAGTAGTTTTTTAACCCCCAAACAACCATATTTTTTGAGAAAAAAAAAAAACATGTTTTTCAAAACATTTTGTAATATGAATACATTAATATCAGACCTGTAATATCAATTCTGCACAAATTTTTTTTTTTACCTTAAAAAAAATATCTAACATTGCAGAAGTGGTCACAGAATTTTTGACATTTAAAAAAAAAAACATTAATAGCAATTAATTAAGAATATTTAAAGATTGCTCCATTGAAATGCATTGGAGAGCGCCAGGTAGCGAGAGGTCATACCTGTCGCTGTTCAAGGTCGCTCGCTGGCGCTGTGGGGTGAGGCTGGAATAATGATGAATGATTCGATATCTGTCGCTCTGTCAGTCGCTAAGCAGAATCGGCTTGATAAATGTGTGATTGCGGAGGGGAGCCGGAGTTCTCGTGGCGGTGAGCGTCATTACCGTTCACTCACCAGTCGCTACCTGGCGCTATCCCTTGTTAAATAAGGGCCTTAGAAAGGAGTGCACACAGCAGCAGGGGATGTGGCACCGGTGATTGCAGCGTCGGGGGAGCCACTCCGTAAAGGTGAGTATACCAGCGACCCAGGGGGATTTCACACAGTGAGACAGTCTGTTATAGGATGCACCGGGGGCATGCTAGCGGCCTGCCCTGGAATCTTTTAGATTCCAGAGTCAGCCCAGTGGGGCTCCACTTTAATGGATGGAAAAGGAAATCATGGTGGGCCGAGAGACAGGTTCTGGCCCCCCCCTCTCCCTCGATACACTTAATAAGGTCACCCCTGGATTTTATCCCTTTCAGTAGAAGAAAACCACAAGCTTGAGGAGAATTTTTTTATGGAGGCATATAAGTCCGTATCTGGATTTATAATATTAGCCAATCTCAAATCTCATTCAAGTGACAAGAGATTTAGCTGAAGTCACAGGAGAAAATACTTCCAGTTACATTTTTAGAATAAGGCTTAAATTAATGCCTGACAGCTGACACTATAATAAAATGTAAGCACTACTCCCTTCCTTCAGAACTGCTGCCATGACCTGCTGCAACCCATCAGGGCCTCCAATAAAGAGTATAGTGGGCAAGTTGCCCCACTTCCTTGACCACACGGCCATTTGTTTGGTTACAGAACCAAAATGTTACTGTAAAAGGCCGGACACCGACTGGTGCTTCGATATCCTATTTTTTGTGGAGCCGTCATCAGTAGTCAGTGGCTCAGCTTGGTCCCTTGGGTAGTATGAATTATATCCTTGAATACTATGGTTCGGAAAAGTGCGCTGGACTGTGGCTCAGCTTGGTCCCTTGGGTAGTATGAATTATGTCCTTGAATACTATGGTTCGAAAATGTGCGCTGGACTGTTTGTTGAACTGTTGTCTATCTTGGGTCTCAGCGCCCCCCGCAATACCACAGATTGCAAATGGTGAATGGTGTGAGCTGCAAACCTTTTCCTCATTTACTATGCGTGGGCCTCAGATTTTGTAAAGAGGATCTCACAGCAGAGCCCTAGGTTTCCCAAGTAGGACAACGTTTTTATAGGGTTTCCCCTACTTCTGCTTGTGAAATCCACGTCTCAGTTTTCTGTGCTGGGGACACACAAATAGGAAGTAGCTTCACAACAACTCAAAGGGGCTGATTCAGGACCAGGAGCATAAAATGGTGGAGCAAGCCACCTCTGAGCCACACAAGCAGGGTCCACAAGCCACAAGCCCGAGCTACAGTTTGGGGACCCCTATGTAATATACCAACTTTTTTATTTATTTCAAAACATTTTTATTCAAGACGAACAAGAAAAAAAATGTACATAGCAATAACATTGTTAGAAACACCATGACTGTGAATTGTACAGAACTTCAGGTATTAAGAGAGTTGCCATTTATGTCCGGTTCTTATTTCTCGAATACATTTTACAACCTAAGGTATTTGTCCAAAGAACATACTTTAAAGAGGAACTTTGGACTCTTCTAGACTCCGACTTCCTAGGGCATCCCGATTTGGCCTTTTTGAATGGGCGGCACGGCCACGCCCACAGCTAGAGAGGTGAGTGTGGATGCGGCCAGTGGCACAATTGTCCCTATTCAGCTCTGCCAACCACATGCCGAATGGAGACGATCGCCCTGATTGACACCTGGGCCGTTGGAAAGGTGAGTTTCCTAGCCGATCCACGGGGATACACACAGCAGGGCATCCTCAACAACACCTGGGAATGTGAAATTGTTCCTCTTTAAATACTGTCATCAGAATTGTGGGATTTCTGTACCCCCTGGTGTGCTGATTAGAGGTCCTCAACACCACCCCCCTTCCCCAAACAGGTCCCAGTGAGAGAATCGGCTTATTGCACACTGCCTCTGCTCTTGTGAGGTACCAAGACCTCTGACCAAAACTAGATTTTAGTCTCAGTTTGAGTTCATCACGGAATGTGTCAATATTCTGCTAGGTGTCGAAAAAGCCAGCCACTGATCCCTCTTTGCGGAGTTGGACCTCCAGCTATTCTGTTTGGATTGTCTGAATGTCTGAATTTGGTCAGAAACAGAGCAGGAGATATCCAAAGCTGTAGGATACATTTCTTTCTGACCACAGAAATGATATATGCCAAATACTTACCCCCCTTGAGGACCCTGTTGACTTCCAGACAGCACACTCCGGCAGGGGCGTAGCTGGAGGGGGGGGGGGCAGGGTATGGCACGTGCCCCAGGTGCAGCAGGACAGGGGGGCACCAAAGGTGGGCCTGAGAACAGGTGGGGGCAGCATTTTGAATCTCTGCCCCGGGTGCCAGAAAGCCTAGCTACTCCTCTGCACTCCGGGGTATATAGGAGATGCTTAATTAAACATTTTAGACTAAAGGCAACAACCTGACGCCAGAAGGATTTATTCCAAGGGCAGCTCCAAAATTGATGGAGGAGATGTGCCGATCCCTCTTCACACTTAAAGAGGAACATTTCAGGTATAAGGGAGTTAATAAAAACTCCCCAAACCTGGCTTGCTCGCCCCCCCTTCCCCTCCGGTTCCACTTTATACAAGTTTTGAGTTACCTGTCTGGTCGCATCACTCTCCGGCATTCCTCCGTCCTGCGCTGTCTTCATTGGGCAGCGCCATCTTGCCGTCCCGTCATGCTCTGCACCGTTCCTCAGATTTTGCGCATGCGCAGTGTCACTGCATAAGCTGCAATGACACTTGGCGCAGAAGAGCGCTAGATCTGAGGAGCGGCGCAGGTCATTTGAAGAAAGGATGGCTACAGGTAAGGACAACTAACCCTGCAGCCTTCACCCACCAACGGCTAAGTAGGGATGGAAAAGGGCCAGGAATGCTGCCGGATGTCTGTGTTTCAGATAACGCCGACATCCAAAAGGCAGTGAGGGATGGGAGGGATGTTTAGAGATGAACATCAGAAACGGTCTGATGTTCCTCTTTAAAGTGGACCAACACTCTCTAAAACAACTGATCTCTGATCAGTTAAACAAAAAATGACACTTACACTTTGATGACTTTTGCAGTCTTCTGTCCCTCGCAGCGCCTGTATTCTTCAAAAATCTCGGCCGGAAGTCCCGCCCTCCAGCTCTTGTCCGTTCATTAGCATGCTGTCCGTTTTGATTGTCTGTTCATTTGCATGCTGTCGTCTTCCTTGTCCGTGGATACGCTTTCCTCCTCTCTCGCGCGATTTCAGCTTCTCTTCTCGACGTCATCGGGTGGGCGTGGCCTCTCTCCTCTCTCGTACCTAGGTAGGGGAAAAAAAGCAAATGCGCAGTAGCGCTAATTTAGGTCAGGTGAAGCGCCGCTCGCTACTGATGCAAGCGGCGCTTCACCTGACCTACTGCGCATACGCGAGATTTGCTTTAGGAAGAGGTCAAACGATCTCTTCCATTTACAAGCAAATCGAAGATGGCGGCGATAGATTCAAAAGGAAGCGACGCAGTGCTGGAGCATTAGAGGTAAGTTATTTTTCCTTTATTATTGATAACGGGTCCGGCAGCAGTATTGGCGGCATATATTTAAAAGGCAAAAAAAAACAAAAAACGGCAGGGTGACCACTTTAAGGCACCTGTCAGTGTTTGTTAGACCCATAAGGAAGGATCAGTGGGGGAAGCGTATGATGTGACAACCTTTGCTATAAGAGCATTTTTAAGCATTTATAAACATTTGCAATGTACATTCTTCTTTGAATAACGTCTTATTTTATCTCATATATTATTCTGAAATAAAACACGGACCTTATTTTCAGGAGATATTATTATTATTATTATTGTTTATTTATAAAGCACCATTGTATTCCATGGGATGAGTAACATACTTATAATATATACTGTACTTAAAATACACAGGGTATATAAGAGAAATGCGAAAAATATATACAGTATTGTAAGTCAAATGCAACAAAACACATGAAAGTGGACCAAGATTCCAGGGCCATCTATAAGATTCCAGGGCCGCTAAATTTCCTCCCTCCAGGGCATCCAGAATCGGGATGCCCCACTGTGTGAAACCCCCCAGGTCGGCCGGAAATTCACCTTCCTCAGGGCGCGTGCCAGTGCCAGGCATTTGTGAATGGCCGGCGCAGGTATGCTCCCTATTAGAGGGTAGCAGGCGATGCCGCTGGCAGGGCGCTCGGATTTGCTCGCCTTCGATGAGCTCTTAGAAACACCAAATCGCTATCAGATGCACCACTAATCCACAATTAATAATAATAAGAGGGTTATGTGCTGAGATGTCAATCCCCTTAGAAGAGAAATTCTCAAAGAATTGCAATTTGTGACTGTTCCAGCAACCGCCAGGGAACTGGCCTACTGCACCAACAGCCCTCAAATAGAGACAATCAAATAAAGTTCATTAATTTGATTTATTAGTAAAAGTTCATCTTTAAAAACATCCACTCACACACATACAAAGTAACAAGGCGAGGAACGCCACCTCTGGGCGAAACGCTAGACTAAAGAGTGACACTTTATAAACACCTCATGATAACTTGATACTAGTGTCTCCTACATGTCAAATCTGATACAAATATAAAAAGTGCTACAGTGCTGATTAAAGTGCTATACATGTGCAAAATACGCAAATAAATCTATATATACAAATCACCTACAATGTGAAGCCCATACAGATGGTGCCCCGCCGTCCCCCAAACAGGAGATTGAATGCAATTCCACGCGTTCCGTGGCTACATACCCAGCCACTTCATCAGGACATTGTGCTGTACCCTCGATGAGCTCTTAGACAAAGGGGTGAGAGTGGATACGAGCGCGCTGATTGGATGAGAGGCTGCACATGCGCCGTAGGACCAGGGAAGGGTGAGTGAGATTGGGCGACCTGGCGGGTTTCACACATCCTTGATCGAGGATAGTCAAAATCCTGGGTTTTGGTCCACTTTAATACAGGTCTACAGGAGAGCCATGACCTTGCCAAGTTGCCAGCTAACAATCTATAGCTTCCAAAAACAAAAAATGCATATTTTAAGGAAGGTTTACTGAATCGAGGTCCTTGTCTTCAATCAGTCCCTAAATAGACAATGAAAGAAAATAGAATTTTTTCTCCCCAAAAAAGTACATTTTTTGTACCTGGTGCTGAATCACCCCATACATTATCCACCAGGTGCTAACAAGTTTATTTTGAATGAAAAGGGTCATGTGTTGCTAGAAGTACACTTTACAGTATTATGCTCTGAATTTATGGTGGTAAACTAAATAAAAAAACAACCCAGATTCTCTCCATTTATGACGGTGTTATAGAAGGTGCGATTAGTCACTATGTAGGACGCAGTAACTTTTTGCCAGGGGTAAAAAAAATCCCGTACACACATCTGTAGGCTGAGGGGCATTGCCAGAAAGATTCCTGTAGTCCAGCATAGGGGGAACCCCTCTCTGATTTACAGTACAGTATATGATTGGGGCCAGAGCGGCCCATAGACAGGAATCGGGGCAGACCGGTGAGTCATTTCCACACTGTCACTGTCACTTACTCACAAACATCAGTTACAGGACAACAGCAAACCCAGAGATACCGAAAACCTAAATGAAATGATTATGTCCCGAAAAAGGGAAACTCCCCTCTCCTTCTTTAAACTGTAAGAGAATACCCGACCTATTCAGCTTGATGGTTACATACTGCTCGCCAGTGGCCGACTGGGGCCAAAAATCAGTCCTGGATTTTACCAACTCCTGGTCGACTCGATCCTTGCTGAGGCCCCCCCCCCCCCCCATGATGCCGGGGCTATAGCATTGGGGGCTGGGGTTCCCTAGCTTGTGAGTACAGTGGGTCTGGGTACAGGGGGCTGACAGGGAGACTAAGGGAACAGGGATTGATGGTGGTAAAGTGGACCAAAACCCACACCCAAGATTCCCGGGCCGATCAATTCCCTCCCCACAGGCGCATCCAAAATCGGGATGCCCCGCTGTGTGAAGCCCCCCAGGTCGGCCCATTCACTTACCTTGCTGCCCGGTCCAGCGGCGCGGGCCGCGCCCGCATACCCGCTATCACTCTAGCACAGAAGCGGGGATGGGGCCGCGGCTCGCGCATGTGCAGTTGGACTGGGAAACAAGGTAAGTGTATGGAGTGACCTGGGGGGTTTCACACAGCGGGGCATTCCAATCGGCATGGGTTTTGGTCTGCACAAGCGCAGTAGGACCAGGAAGAGGTGACTTGGCATCGGCGATCTGGGGGGTTTCACACAGGGGGAAAGGACCAAAACCTAGGATAGTCAAAAACCTGGGCTTTGGTCCACTTTAAAGAGGAACAAGACACCCGATTTTCACTTTTCGGGGTGTTGTTCCTCTCAGTGGGGGCATCCTGAATTAGGATGCCCCGTTGTGTGTATCCCCCCAGGTTTCCCCATTCACTCACCTTCCTGTCACTCCCACTGCGCAGACTCGGGTGAGAAAGAGCATGCGGATTGGCTGAGTGGCCCGCTCAACCAATCAGCGCGCTCGCTTTCACCCGGCTCCCTTCGGTGCCACTGATGGCTAAGCCGCCTGAACGGCCGAGCAGCGCCAAAGAGAACTAAGAGCTCCGTATGCCCCCCTCACCTCCTTGCCTTCATGTGCCCGCGCTGCCCATTCAGAAAGCTCAGGTGGGTGCACAGCTAGAGGTGAGCTGGTTTGAGAGAAGGTGAGTGAAAAGGGCCTTCTGGGAGGTTTTTCACAGCGGGGTATCCCAATTCGAGATACCCCAAGGAGTCTTTTAGACTCCAGGAACTCCCATGTTCCTCTTTAAAAGCAGCAGCCCAACTGGCCCCAAAGCAGTTTGGCCCACTGGGTATTGCCCTGGGTCTCCCTATGACCAGTCCGCCCCTGCTACTTGTGCTGTCACTAGCACAACATGTAAAGTTGCAACAATCCCACAACTGATACTTAGCTCCAATGTGGCAAAAGAAGGAAGTGGTATCAAGTTTTTTACACACACACATTTTCTGTGGCTGGTGTTGAGATATTACTCAAACAGTAAAAAATCAGTTTACAGTATTGCGCCATGTATATACAGTGTACATACATTGGACGTGACGAGCGACAAGAGGCAGGAAAATAACTCATACCTCCCAACCGTTCCGATTTCCCCGGGACAATCCCAGTTTCGGGCAGTTGCTCCCAGCGTCCCGTGGCGCTTACACTTGTTACGTGCCGTCACCTGCTACTGGCACCCGGGGCCGGAGGCGGTGGGGACCTGAGAGGCCGCGGCAGCCGGGCATCTGGGAGGCAGGCTGTTTCTTTAAGCACATTGGTGGTTCAGTGGTTGGGCGGAACTCCAGGAAGGAGCCTGGAGGGGAAGATTGCGCAGGAGGGGCAGAGGACCGTCTGCATTGGTTAGTGTGTGTTTGTGTCTCTGCTAACTGGCTGTAATGAGGGATGCCCCTAACTGGCTGTAATGAAGGATGCCCCTCACTGATTGTAATGAGGGATGCTCCTCACTGACTGTAACGAGGGATGCCATTAACTGGCTGCAATGACGGATGTCCCTCACTGGCTGTAATGAGGGATGCCCCTAACTGGCTGTAATGAAGGATGCCCCTCACTGATTGTAATGAGGGATGCTCCTCACTGACTGTAACGAGGGATGCCATTAACTGGCTGCAATGACGGATGTCCCTCACTGGCTGTAATGAGGGATGCCCCTAACTGGCTGTAATGAGGGATGCCCCTAACTGGCTGTAATGAGGAGTGCCCTTAACTGGCTGTAATGAGGGATGCCCCTCACTGACTGTGATGAGGGATGCCCCTCACTGGCTGTAATGAGGGATGCCCCTAACTTGCTGTAATGAGGGATGCCCCTAACTGGCTGTAATGAGGGACGTCCCTCACTGGCTGTAATGAGGGATGCCATTAACTGGCTGCAATGACGGATGCCCCTAACTGGCTGTAATAAGAGATGCCCCTAACTGGCTGCAATGAGGGATGTCCCTCACTGGCTGTAATGAGGGGTGCCCCTAACTGGCTGTAATGAGGGATGCCCCTCACTGACTCTGATGAGGGATGCCCCTAACTGGCTGCAATGAGGGATGTCCCTCACTGGCTGTAATGAGGGATGCCCCTCACTGGTTGCATAGGAGGGATGCCCCTCACTAGTTGTATTGGAGGGATGCCCCTCACTAGTTGTATTGGAGGGATGCCCCTCACTGACTCTGATGAGGGATGCCCCTCACTGGCTGGAATGGAGAGATGCCCCTCACTGGCTGAAACGGAGGGATGCCCCTCTCACTACAGCCCCTGGCTGTAATGTGTTTGCGGAGGCCTTGCCTGTATTATTATTTGTTTAATTCTTAGGTGGTGTTTCCCTTTAAGGGTGTGGCTGGGGCGTGATTTAAATGTTAAAAAATGTCTTCTCGTGTCCCTCTTTACGGCTTTCAAAAGTTGGGAGGTATGAATAACTAAAACACAAACATAAATATGACTTGCTGGTGGCGCTCTTAAAAAGCACCTGCCGCTATGTGTCTACTACGTGGCGTTTGCGTTTTTCAAATAAACCCTTAAAACTACCCGTCACACAAGATGAATGCGAAGCCTTTATTGGTTCCATGTGACAAGCTTAGGAGTCGGCTTCTTCCTTTCTTAGTTCTTTGGTGATAAATCTATTTTCTTTACTGTAATTAAAGTGATCCTATACCCCGTGTTTCTTTTTTACTAAAGCCTATTATTTATAACAACACAAATTAAATGCAGTGTGATGTCCGAATGGCAGCCATATGATAATTACTTCAGTTACAACTAAACTGTCACATAATGGCAGTTAGGCTGAAGAGTTCCCCATTGCTGTGCTGTGTGTACTGTAACTGAATGCATCATCGCTGGGGGCGGGGCTGCTTATCCAGGGAGCAATGTGACCAACTGCATCCAATTTGTGTTGTTGAATACATACCCCCAACCGTCCAGATTTCCCCGGGACAATCCCGCTTTCAGGCAGTTGGTCCCAGTGTCTCGCAGTGCTTCCACTTGTCCCGTGGCGTCGTCTGTTACTGGCTGGAAAATTGCCACAGCCTCTCAGATGCCTGCCACCACCGGCCCCGAGTGGTGGCAGTACAAACTTGGGTCGGTAGCGGTGGGTGTCTGAGAGGCCACAGCTGGGCGTCTGGGAAGCTGGCTTTTTTTTTTCTTTAATCTCATTGGTGGTTCAGTGGGTGGGCGGGACTCCAGGAAGGAGCCTTGCTGGAGATTGTGCAGGAGGGGGAAATCGCCTGCATTGCGGTGAGTCTGTGTGTGTGTCTCTGTGTGTTGCCCCTCACTATTTGTATTGGAGGGATGCCCCTCACTGGCTGGAATGGAGGGATGCCCCTCACTGGCTGGAATGGAGGGATGCCCCTCACTGGTTGTAATGAGGGATGCCCCCCACTGGTTGTAATGAGGGATGCCCCCACTGGCTGTATTGAGAGATGCCCTCACTGGCTGGAATGACGGGATGCCCCTCACTGGCTGGGATGGATGCCCCTCACTTGTTGTAATGAGGGATGCCCTCACTGGCTGGAATGGATGGATGCCCCCCACTGGTTGGGATGGATGCCCCTCACTTGTTGTAATGAGAGATGCCCTCACTGGCTGGAATGACGGGATGCCCCTCACTGGCTGGGATGGATGCCCCTCACTTGTTGTAATGAGGGATGCCCCTCACTGGCTGTAATGAGAGATGCCCTCACTGGCTGGAATGGTGGGATGCCCCTCACTGGCTGTAATGAGAGATGCCCTCACTGGCTGTAATAAGAGATGGCCTCACTGGCTGGAATGGATGGATGCACCTCAATGGCTGTAATGGTGGGATGCCCCTCACTGGCTGTAATGAGAGATGCCCTCACTGGCTGTAATGAGAGATGCCCTCACTGGCTGTAATGAGAGATGCCCTCACTGGCTGGAATGGATGGATGCATCTCAATGGCTGTAATGAGGAATGCTCCTCACTGGTTGTATTGGCGGGATGTCCCTCACTGGCTGGAATCTAGGGATGTCCCTCACTGGCTAGAATGGAGGGATGCCCCTCTCACTACATCCCCTGGCTGTAATGTGTTTGTGGAGTTCTTGTCTGTCTTATTATTTTTTTATATATATTTTTTATTTTTGGGGGTGTGGCCGGGGCGTGGTTTAAATGTTAAAAAAATGTCTTCTTGTGTCCCTCTTTACGGTTTTCAAAAGTTGGGAGGTATGATGAACATTGGGCAAAGGCTTCAGTACAAAAAGAACCAAGGGCTGTTTTGAGGCACTGGGCTGGGGATAGAAGGTGACCACATAAACTTCCTTTCTGGGTATAGGATCAATTTAAGAGCAACAAAATTGTACTTTTCTTTGAAGAATGGCTGTAGTCCCACTTACCCCAAATTAAAATATAAAATAACAGAGGGGTCTTTTATTATATGTTGTGTTACCATTGGTTGGACCTGTCCACAGACATCTACATCCATCCAATGCTATGGGCCAACAGGACCACTATGGCATTGGTGATACCTTCGAAGGCTGGGGACCTCATAGTAGGGCCCAAGGCAAAACCAAACTGCTAAACAGGATATGGAAGGTGTAAAAGCTGGGTAATTGTAACACAATCCCTGAAATAGAGCAGTGCCGTTATTCAGATATGCAACAGCTACGCAAAACTAAAATAGCTTCTCTGGCAGGAGTTTACCTTCAAAGTCGGGTTGTTATTTTCCGCCCCCTTGAAAATATTCTGCACGCCCTCTAATTTACACAAAGATGATATATATATATATATATATATATATATATATATATATATATTGCTGGTTCATACAGGAAGAGCTTCCTGTACAGTTCGGAGATAATATTTGCTTGCGTCCTGTATTCATCTTTCCACCCCTCACTTCTGTTCTTTTCTTTGCTATAACCGCAGAGCGAGTTGGTCAGACGCCTTTTATATAAACAGGAAGCTCATGTGAAAAAAAGATATTAGTAAAATCATCTCGTGTGCAGTTTGGAGATTGGGAGGATTTCTTCCATGGCACGAAAATGTGGGCGTGAGCTGATATTCAGTTATATGTAAGGGAAAGAGCTTCTCATGGTTTGGTGGTGGGAAACCTCATTTCCAAGGCAGCCAATCACATTGGAGAGAATTGCGTGGTCCTTGTAGTTCTAAACCTGAAGAGACAGTTATCTACTCCTTAGAAGCAGATGTTATGCAGTCAGTAAAAAGTATTATGAGAAACACACAGCGCTAGTATTGATAATATTGCAAAAGTCCCATGAAGAAGGCGATCCCACATGCATACCCCTAGACTAGGGGTACTCAACCACTTCTTGTAAAGGTCCATTTAAAGGCATCCAGTGAGAGGTGAAGGTCCGGACAGAGGACTGTCATGGGGGGGGGGGGGGGGTGGATAGTTATAAATCAGCACACTGGGGGAGGGGCTAAAGATTCCCCAGGCTAAACTAAAGTGCAGTACTTCATATTGCAATGCTAGGTGCCAGGGAGCCATGACACCGGCAGTGAGACTAAGAGACTAAGTACTACATCACCGATCAAGGGGGCAGTGCTGAGCACGGCAACACAGAAGCAACTGAATGCAGGGCTGTCAGGGCAGGTGTCTGGAAATCTGGCACTGAGGTCCGCATCCGGGCCCTGGTCCACCAGTTGAGTCTTAAAGGAGCCACAGCACTCAAACTAGTTAGCTTGCTGACCAACCTACAAGCTGTCTCTAAACTTGGCTAAAAGCAGAGGGCTCGGTGACACACATCTGCAGAAGTATGCTTAAGCTGCACCACCAGCGCCAAGGCGCCCCTGTGAGGTGCAGTCCTAACTCTAATCTCTGAGAGCCCCATTTGGGACATACAATGCAATAGATAAATTGGGAGCAGGCTTACCTGAGGTTACCCTAAACCTCAAGTGCAAGCCATGGGTGGAAGGGTCAAAGACCTTGCAATACAGCCTAGACCCCACACCCCATGTGCTTGCACAAATTCAAAGGAAACAAAGGAGGGGTGGCAGCCGCTCAGACTATTTTATAACTAACCTGGGAGGTGCACGTTAGCAGGGCAATTAGGATACAAAAGTCTTAAAGGAGCCACAGCACTCAAACTAGTTAGCTTGCTGACCAACCTACAAGCTGTCTCTAAACTTGGTTAAAAAGAGAGGCTCGGTCACACACATCTGCAGAAGTATGCTTAAGCTGCACCACCAAGCGCCAAGGTGCCCCTGTGAGGTGCAGTCCTAACTCTAATCTCTGAGAGCCCCATTTGGGACATACAATGCCACCAGTTGAGTACTGCCCTAGATACTCCATGATGTCCACCACCAATAGTGCTTAGACTCTTACCAAATAATTGGTGGAAGATACAGCAAAATCACAAGCGTTGCCGGTGGGTATTTCACTGGTTCCGATATCCAAATCCCAAAGTGTCAATATCAAATTCCCCCCCCCCCCCCCCAAAAAAAATTTTTTTACTACTTCTGTGGCTGCTTTTTGTTTCTGGATGTACTATTCGGTAAGGCCAAAAAGTTTAAAGACTTCAAACTTTTGTTGAGGGTCAAAACTTTCCCAGTCTGGCTGTCAGCAAAGTATACGGTCTTTTAAGCTTCTAAAACCTTTGTTCGTGGCATCTGGAGTCAGAGGTGTCACACTCAAATACACATTGGGCCAAAATTAAAGGACCAAAACCTAGGATTTTGACTATCCTGGGTTTGGATCTTGCCCCCTGGGCACCCCGATCGGAGGTGCCCCGCTGTGTGAAACCCCCCAGGTCACCCAAACTTCTTCCCGGTCCTACAATGCATGCGCGGCCGTTCATCCAATAAGCGCGCTCAGACCTGCTCAAGCTCCTTCGCCAAGGAGCTTGTCTAATACGAACTGTGTGGGAGAGGCCATCTTGATACACACCTGAGAGCCCTGCTTACACATGAGCATGTGTGGGGGGATGCGGAGAGGGTTTGCTAGCACACAGACACACTGCAGTTTAGCTGGGAGCTTCCTTATGATCATCCCAACCAGCCAAAGACAGATTTTATCTGTTTCCACGCAGAAAGGAGATAAAATCCTCCTCTAGCTCAAGTTGATTATAACTCCCCAGCTGTTTCTCCTTAATTTAAAACCTCCCGACTGTTTAAGATCTCAGTTTGAACTCATAAGACATATTACCACTGCTGCGAAGTTGATAATAGCGCAGTCTTGGAAGAACTCTGCCATTCCCCGAGGAAGTCTTTATTCCCGGGTCAATGAGGTCATGATGTTTGAGAAAATGGCGGCGGTTTTAAAAGGAGATTTTACTCTTTTTCTATCTACCTGGGAAGGATGGATTACTCACTTTCACCCGGGGGGGGGGCTTAATCGTCTTCTCCTTACGATGTAGAACCCTGCTTTGTCTCTTTTTATTGATTTGCTGAGAGGCTCGAAACCCATACTTTACCTATCCTTTCTTCTTCTTCTCCTCTTAGTTTTTTCTTTTCTTTTACCTTTTATTGTTCTTTTCTTCTTTTCCGGATTTTCTTTCTATTCTGTATTGTTCAAGAAGTGTTCTGAATACCTCCATTGATGATTTCGCTCAGTATTTGATCTCAGATGGTCGTATTTTTCTGTATGTAGGCTATATGGTTTGACTTCTGTATGACCTTTTGCACAGTATGGTGCTTGTCTTCAATGTAACCTTAGGCTATTTGTTCTTGCTCTACTTTAATAAAAACTATTATTAAAAAAAAAAAAAAAAATCCTCCTCTGGCTGATTACGTTGATGTAAAGATCAGCATGGCTGCAGTGTGCCTGTGTGATATTGTTTCTCAACACAAGGCAGGCTGTCAGCAGCTTGGAGTAGATAATGATTGACTGTCTAATGAGGAATAAAAATACAATTTGTTGTAACACACAAGTTGACCGGGGGTGCCCCGCTGTGTGAAACCCCCCAGGTCGGATCCGCTCGAGCGCCCTGGTCAAGGAGCCTGTCTAGTACGAACTGATCCAAGCACGCTGATGGCGGCACTACCCTCTAACAGGGAGCGTGCCTGTGCCAGCCATTCACAAATGCCTGGCATGGTTGCCTTGAATGTACTAATATTACCAGTTATGGGGACTGCGAGAAGGAGATGGTTGATCCACTCACCCAACTAAAAAGACAAAAGTATACTCACCTTTTGTCCTCCGCAGCTGAGCGGTCCTACTCCAGCGCTGGATTGCATCCCGTGCCGGTCGAAACCACACCAGCACTTTTCTGGGCAGATACACAGTGGGCCAAAATCCTAGGTTTTGGTCCTTGCCCCCTGGGCACCCTGATCAGAGGTGCCCCGCTGTGTGAATCCCCCCAGGTCACCCAAACCTTTTCCCAGTCCTACAACACATACACGGTCGTCCAATCAGCGCACTCGGATCCGCTCGAGCCCCTTCGCCAAGGAGCTTGTTTAATACGAGCGTGCTGATGGTCGCATCCCCGCTACCCTCTACCAGGGAGTGTCCCCGTGCCAGCCATTCACAAATGCCTGGCTTGGGCACCCCCACATCCGGGAGGGATCCCCGCTCCGCTGTGTGAAACCCCCTAGGTCATCCATACTGGTCTCTCTTTCTCAGTCGCTCCCTGTTAGAGGGTAGCGGGGGATGCGGCCATCAGTGCGCTCGCATCCGTTTGTATTAGACAAGCTCCTTAAAGGAGCAGTATCGCAAATTTTTCTTGGTGACTTATATTTAAATGGTACTTTGAATGTAGATAAGTGTTGGAGTAAGAATTACAAATGTAGAAAAAAATGATGTGTGTGTTGAGCAGTTGGAGACTAATAGCTCATGTTTATGTCTTCTGAGTGTCGGGGACCCGACACTCTGGCCTGTTCCATGCTGAGGAGAGGGGAGAAACAATGTATCAAAGTCTCAGCTGTTCAGTGCTGGCAGCCGTCCAGCATCAGATAACAACATTACAACAGTGCCTGGCCAGAACTTATATATTTAAAACAGAGAGAAAAGCTCTAGAAGTCATTTAGCTGATTTTGACAGTTTTCCCTTCATGTTGGCTCTGCTGCAGAATCTTTCAGTTTACCATTTTCTCTCTTTTTTCCATATGATCTTTCTTTCAGCTTTGTGTGTTTTGAGCAAAGCCCAACCCAGGATTCGAAGTTTTGTTTTGTTTTGTGTCCCTAGGGGCATCTCGACTTGGGATGCCCTGATATGTGAAATCCCTAAGTTTGCCTGTGAAAACGTCCCTTTCCCTGTCCCACAGCGCATGCGCGGGCTCTCATCCAATCAGCACTGTTTGCATGCTGATGGGGAGCCTGAGCAGTAACCTTCCTGGCCGCCCGGCCTGTCTAAATGTCTATCTGCGTGAGCGCGCCAGAAAAATGGGGGGATCTGTGGTTATCCAGGGGTCGTTTCACACAGTGGGGCATCCCGATTTAGAATGCCCAAGGGGCAAGGTCAATGGCCGGGTCTTATAGACTTCAGGGTCGGCCACTCAGGGTTTTGTTCAACTTTAATACCTTTAGATTTTCCTGCACAGTTATTCAAAGAAGAATTTCAGTCGTTTTCAGTCAGTTGAGTTTATTTTGTATAGATTTTACACATTTGAGTCACTTGGTCTCATAACAAAAGCAGCACTTCACACACACACAGCCGTTACCACTGATTACAGTGTCAGCCTCTGAGGTAAAGTGTTGCTAGGAGACCAGTGGGCTAAATGAAGCAGCTCACTAAATACAACCCAGCAGATCCCCCTATTCAGCAAATGGACTGAGCCATTGTAATTATACAATTTAAAAGAGGCATATATTTTTTTTCTTTTTCTATCGCCAGATTATTTATACACATGTTAGAAGCTATTGTGTGGCTATTTAATTATCTTTTTTAATGCAAATTTCGCGATACTGCTCCTTTAACTAAGGGGCTGGCGCGGTTCAGAGTGCGCTGATTGGATGAGCGGCCGTGTATGTGTTGTAGGACCGGGAAGAGGTTTGGGTGACCTGCTCCGCTGTGTGTAACCCTCCGCATTCGCCGTTGGACTGAGAAAGACCAGTATGGATGACCTGGGAGGTTTCACACAGCAGGGCATCCAGAATCGGGATGCCCCGGGAGGAGGGAATCAATCGATTTCTGGGGCGATCTCCATGTGTTTTGGTCCATTCTAACTCAGTGATGTCACCTTCCTGTGCTTCTATTCCAGCCTGTAGATGGCCTGTGAAGAAATGACCCTGCACCCCGAGGCTCTGGGCCGTCAGAACTCTGGCATCGGCCTGTCCCTTGATTTTGAGCCCATGCTGGAGTACATGTTCGTGGAAAGCCTGCAAGACCGCTACAGGTGCGCCAGCTGCCGCCAAGTGCTGCATAATCCCCACCAGACGGGGTGCGGCCACAGGTTCTGCGAGAGCTGCGTGCTGGAGCTGAAGTGAGTACAAAGGTTCTAGGATTCTCTTCTATATCTTCTATTCTCTTCTATATCTGCCACGTTCTGCAGCTATTAATCCAACCAATGAGGCCTGGTTGCCTTGTATGTACTAACATTACCAGTCATGGGGACTGCTAGAAGGAGATGGTTGATCCACTCACCCAACTAAAAAAACAAAAGGCTACTCATCTTTTGTCCTCCGCAGCTGAACGGTCCTACTCCAGCATTGAATTGCATTCCGTGGCGAAACTACACCAGCACTTATCTGGTCAGGAGTGCACCCTTCCACTAACAGCCACAGGGGTGCAGCCACATCCTCTTCTTTAATTGTAGTGGAAGGGGTGTGCCTAGGCTGACACGCCCACTCCATTGTAGTTAATGGAGAGGGTGTGGCTACACCCCTGTCACAGTGGAGGGAGCGAGTCCCATACAGAAGTGCGGTGAATCGCCAGAGTAGGACCCAGCGGGATAAAAGGTGAGTAGATTTTTATTTGGGTGGTCAATCCCTTTAATAATAGAACAAGGGGGCGTAACATGAAGTTAGTCGGAGGGAAGACCAGGAACAACATTAGAAAATATTATTTTACTGAAGAGTAGTAAATGCTTGGAACTAATTTCCAGCAGAGGTAGTTGAAAAATCAACAGTAAGTGAAATTAAAGTGGACCAAAATCCACCCTGGAGTTTAAGACTCCAGGGCAGGCATACTGGCCTACCCTGAGACATCCAGATTCGGGATGCCCCACTGTGTCAAACCCCCCAGGTCGCTCGAAAAGTTTCTTTCCCGGTCCAACGGCGCATGCGCGAGCTGCGGCCGCATCCCCACTATCCCTTTAGCAGGGCACGTGTCCACTCCAGGCATGTGTGAATGGCCGGTGTAGGCACGCTCCCTGTTAAAGGGTAGCGGGAGATGCTGCTGCCAGCACTGACTGGACAAGAGGCTGCGCATGTGCCGTAGGATCGAGGAAGGGTGAGTGAGATCGGGCGACCTGGGGGGGTTCACCTAGTGGGGCATCCTTGATCGGGGTGCCCTGGGGGTAAGGACCAAAACCCAGGATTTTGACTATCCTGGGTTTTGGTCCTTACCCCCGGGGCCCCGATCAGGGATTCCCCACTGGGCAAAACCCCCCAGGTCGCTCGATCTCACTCACCCTTCCTCGGTCCTTCGGTGCAATTTAAACATGCACACTAAATGGACCAGATGGTCTCCTTCTGCCGTCAACCTTCTATGATTCTATGTTTTGATTGGCCACTGACAGTCGTAGTCTAAACCATGTTACTGACAGTGGCCAATCGTGGGGCCAGCGGAGGAGAATGAGGTTAGTTGAGGAAGTATTTGTGGGAAGCATTGCCAATTGAGCTGCCCAGATGCCCCCTGTAGCCCTACATGTTGTCATACATTAATGGCCAATACAACCAGCGAGGAGCATTCCTCGTTACAGCCATTGAGGGGCATCCCACCATTCCAGCCATTGAGGGCATCTCTGAATACAACCAGTGAGGGGCATCCATCCATTCCAGCCAGTGGGGGCATCCCTCAATACAACCAGTGAGGGGCATCCCTCCAATACAACCAGTGAGGGGAAGCACACAGACACATACACCGACTCACCGCAATGCAGGCGATTTCCCCCTCCTTCTGCCGTCAACCTTCTATGATTCTATGTTTTGATTGGCCACTGACAGTCGTAGTCTAAACCATGTTACTGACAGTGGCCAATCGTGGGGCCAGCGGAGGAGAATGAGGCTAGTTGAGGAAGTATTTGTGGGAAGCATTGCCAATTGAGCTGCCCAGATGCCCCCCTGTAGCCCTACATGTTGTCATACATTAATGGCCAATACAACCAGCGAGGAGCATTCCTCGTTACAGCCATTGAGGGGCATCCATCCCTTTCAGCCAGTGAGGGGCATCCCACCATTCCAGCCATTGAGGGCATCTCTCATTACAGCCAGTGGGGGCATCCCTCAATACAACCAGTGAGGGGCATCCATCCATTCCAGCCAGTGGGGGCATCCCTCAATACAACCAGTGAGGGGCATCCCTCCAATACAACCAGTGAGGGGAAACACACAGACACATACACAGACTCACCGCAATGCAGGCGATTTCCCCCTCCTTCTGCCGTCAACCTTCTATGATTCTATGTTTTGATTGGCCACTGACAGTCGTAGTCTAAACCATGTTACTGACAGTGGCCAATCGTGGGGCCAGCGGAGGAGAATAAGGTTAGTTGAGGAAGTATTTGTGGGAAGCATTGCCAATTGAGCTGCCCAGATGCCCCCCTGTAGCCCTACATGTTGTCATACATTAATGGCTCATTGTACTTCAGTAACAGTGTATTGTAGACTATATATCACTATATATCACACTTATTCATAACATTCCTTTTTTTCTTACTTCCAGCAAATTGTATGAAATACCGCACTGTCCAATAGATAATGAGATTATTAAACTTCAAGAGGTAAGTTTTGTGTGTTTAATGGAAGGCTGGGGTCAATTTAGGAGCAAACTCCTTTGCTAATCAGTGGGTCTATACTGTGTGAGAGGGTCTAACACCATGCAGATGTTGGAGAATAGCATGAAGATTCTGTACCCCTGAACTGCATGGGAGAGGCCATCTTGGTGCACACCCGAGAGCCCTGCTTACACATGTGTGGGGGGATGGGGGAGAGGTTTTGCTAGCACTCAGACAAACTGCAGTTTAGCTGGGAGCTTCCTTATGATCAGCCCGACCAGCCAGAGAAAGATCGTATCTGTTTCCACACAGAATGTAAGAAGGAGATAAAATCCTTCTCTAGCTGGTTACATTGATGTAAAGCTCAGCATGGCTGCAGTGTTCCTCTGTGATATTGTTTCTCAACACAAGGCAGGCTGTCAGCAGCTTGGAGTAGATAAAGATTGACTGTCTAATGAGGAATAAAAATACAATTTGTTGTAACACACAAGAAACATAAAGGTCTTTGTTTCTTTCCAGATTTTTAAAGACAACTGTTGCAAAAGAGAGGTGCTGAATTTGCTGGTCTATTGCAGGAACGCCCCCGGCTGTGATGGAAAGGTGACACTAGGGAGGTTCCAGGTAATTTTTTTTCAAATCCTTATTTCTATTAGATGGCATAGTAGTGACCGGTGGTGATGGGCTTTGGTTTTAACCCATAGTTAAATGCCACACTAAATTCAGTTCGGCGCAACCAGACCCAAACAGCAACCCTTCACCATTGGGGCTATTGGCCCAGCACACCAGGCATAAGAGCTGGTATGCACACCACCTCTGCCTACCTGCCCTTATACTCTTCAGCACAGGTCCAGTGCTCATCCAGGGCTGCTGGGTACACCCTCGTACCCAGATAATTTTGCAGGGTTCGTAGCAAGCCACTCTCTGAATGCTGAGCAGTTGGCTTGCTGACCCAACCATCCTTTGAACCAGTATATTGGTCCTTGCAATCCTTCAAGGGTATAAACTAAGGGCTTTATTCATCAAGGGATAGCAGCAGGTAATGCTTTGTAAGTGTCAGGTAGCGACAGGTAGCATCTGGTGAACGCCGGCCGCGGTACGCAATACCACATTTATGAAGGCAAATATGGTGAGCGCCTCTTACAGCGACACGTAGCGACCGATTCATCATCACAGATGGCTCTGCGGATCCCGGAGGTGCTCTGGTTTTCAGAGCGCCTGGTATTACCTGTCGCTACCTGTCGCTCTCCCATAGATTTCAATAGACGTTACTTTTCTTCTCTTTAAACAGTGTTTTCTTTAAATATTTTTTTGGTTTTGAATCAGATAATTGTGTGACCTCGCCTGGCCTATTTAAATACATTTTTGAAAACTTTTTATTTTTTTTATTTTTTTATGCAGAATTGTCCTTACATGTCTGGTATTAAAGTGTTAATGTCACAATGTAATAACAATGTAATTTCATATGTTTTTGCTTTGTTACTAGTGGAAAACGGACTTTAATCACACAGCTTCTGGCGTTTTGGGCTACAGCGACACAATTTTGAGCGCCGGCGCTGTGTGAGGCTGTTTTTTAGATGAAAATGGTTTGAGTCGATCATCACACTGACCAGTCTCTACCGTTCGCTCCCCGTATAGCTCTGTACTGGTGTTATAGCGACTCACACATCAAATTCATCAATGCCGGCAATGTTACTACAGCGACTGAGGCGCTCTGTAATAGCGACTCATGGCCGATCAGAGCGACCACTAGCGGTCGCTCTTAGCGCCGCTGTACAGGCGCTCATCTGCCGTTACCTGGCGCTAGTAATAAATCAGCCTGTCCATTTACCATTCGTAAGAAACTTTTCCCCCTTCTGACGCTGAGTGTTCCCCCTCCTCGTCCTCTGGCACCTACAGCTCTGCTAGCTTCAGCAGTGGCACTAGATCCTCAGAGGGACACAGTTCAGTATTACTTCATCTCTGACGTGCTAGAGGCATAGGGGCTGGTAAGCCGCCATGGTCTGGTGCGCTGGGCTGATAGACCTGGGGGTAGGGGAGATACAAACAAACAAGGAAAAAAACACTCAAATCATTTAGAAACATAGAAACATAGAAGGTTGACAGCAGAAGGAGACCATACGCTCCATCTAGTCTGCCCTTATGTGTATACTGTATGTACTCTTTATCTTAGGATAGATGTGTGCTTATCCCAGGCATGTTTAAATTCAGTGACTGTTGATTTTTCAACTACCTAAGTTTGTTCCAAGCATCTACTACTCTTTCTGTAAAATAATATTTTCTAACATTGCTCCTGATCTTCCCCCCGACTAGCTTCAGGTTGGGCCCCTTGTTCTATCATTAAGCTTCTTCTTAAAAACACTTCCCTCCTGAACCTTATTCAATCCTTTCACATATATAAAGGTCTCAATCATGTCCCCCCTCTCCCTTCTTTCCTCCAGACTGTACAAAAGTTCTTTAAGTCTCTCCTGATAAGTTTTAAGTTTAAGACCTTCCACCATTTTTGTTGCCGGCCTTTGGACCCGTTCTATTTGAATAATGTCTTTTTGCAGGTAAGGTCTCCAGAACTGCACACAGTATTCTAGCTGTGGCCTTACCAGGGCTCTATACAGCGCCATCACAACCTCCCTCTTCCTACTGGTGATGCCTCGAGCTATGCAGCCGAGCATCCTGCTTGCTTTTCCCACTGCCTGGCTACACTGTCCACTCATCTTGCAGCTATCAGTAATCAGTACCCCTAAATCTCTCTCCTCCGAGGTCCTGGATAACACAGTACTGCCCATATGGTACTCAGAGCAGGGATTCCTTCTACCCAAGCGCAGGATTTTACATTTAGAGACATTAAACTCTAGTTTCCACCATCTATCCAGTAAAGTTAAATCATTTTCCATGTTGCAGACACCTCCAGGAATATCCACCCTATTACTAACCTTTGTATCATCAGCAAACAGACAAAATTTTCCTACCAAGCCTTCTCCTATGTCACTTCCAAACATATTAAAAAGAATGGGGCCCAGGACAGAGCCTTGCGGCACACCACTTGTAACTCGCCTTTGTTCAGATTGCACGCCATTTACAACAACGCTGATACCGATCCCTCAGCCAACTGGAAATCCACTGAACTATCCAGGGATTGAGTCCCACCTTCAATAAATTATCTATGAGCTCCTTATGTGGTACAGTGTCAAAGGCTTTGCTAAAATCCAGATAGGCGATATCCACAGCACCACCTTCATCTAACACTTTAGTGACATTGTCAAAGAAATTTGCCTGACCCCCTCCCCCCCAATAGATTTTAATGGTGTTTAAAATAAATAAATAGCCGAACACCTTTGGCCTCTTGAACAAGTAGAGGTGATACCAGTCAGTAGATACACATTTGTACACAGAATTGGAAGACATGATATACCACCATCTGGCAATGGAGTTTACCAGCCCAGTAAACCCTTTTGATTGTGCTGTGACCATATCACTGTTGTTTCCGACCAGCCAGGAACATTTTCCAGCTTTCAACAGGGCATCCCAAGCAGTAGGGATTAAAACATCCCGGCTTTGGTCTGTCCCCCTGGGGCACACCGGTTTGTGATGCCCCTCTGTGTGAAACCCCACCATTCACCAGATGCCCAATGAGCGCACAGCGCAGTCGCGGCTCTCCTCCAATCAGCTTCTCCAGCCGTGTTAAAGTGGACCAACACCCAGGATTTTCACTATCCTGAGTGTTGGTCCACTTCCGCGGGGCACCTGTGCCGGACAAGCGCCAGATAAGTCGCCACCGCCTCTCGCGCATCCCTCTTACAGGGCGTGCGCCCGCGCCGGTCATTCACAAACGCCGGTGCGCGTCCTGCTAGAGGGATGCGCGGGAGGCGGCTTATCCGTCGGCAATAAGGTAAGTGTTTAGGGGCTTTCTGGGGAGTTTCACACAGCGGGGCATCCCGATTTCGGATGTCCCGCGGGGAGGGAGCTGATCGGCCCGGGAATCTTATAGATCTGGGATGGGTGTTGGTCCACTTTAAGATAAATGGAGAAGCTGAATAGAATCCCAGCCGCACATGGAGCGGGGCGCGGCATCACTCGCAGCCTTTGGCTGTGTGCCGGCATGCACAGCCAATCAGTTGCGGCGGCGTGGCAGCGCACAGCTGGAATTGGATGCGAGCGATGCCGCCGCTGGCCGCCCATGCATCGTTGGCTTGTTCCACAGTTAAGAAAACCAGGTGAACGGTGGGGTTTCACATAGTGGGACATTCCAGTTCTCATAGACTCCAGGGCCGGTTTTGGTCCGGGTTTCTACAGGAGTTAGGAGTTATTTTTTAATTTGGGAGAAATTTCTCTACCTCCTATTTAGGTGGTAGAATTAAAAAATTAAAAACTGTCTGCACTTTCTTGTATGCCTAGCTGTTCAAACCTGGTGAATACCAGGTGAATAAAATGTCAAGCTTGCCACAAGTTCTCCACATAGGTCACTGGCAGGGGTGTAACTTGAGGGGACACAGGGGCTGATACTGCACCAGGGTTCAGAAGGTCAGGGGGGCCCCATCATTGTTGCTCCTCCACCTTATTTATCATATTGGTGCTCACTTTGCATCATTTAGCTAAAGGAAGCAGCATTTGTCTCTGCGGTTTCAGTCTTTAGTTGTCACGCTGCATCCAGTTGAGTGAAAAAAACGGATAATCGTTTACTATAAGAGCCGTGAAAGGGACCCATTTAATGTTTGCTCCAGGGCCCCATCACATTTAGTTACACCACTGGTCACTCCATGTAGATTGCTACTTAAACCCTGTATTTCCCCTTCAGGACCACCTTGCCCAATGCCTATATGAAATGGTGGAGTGCAGCAATCATGGATGTCTTGTCAGAGTCTGCAGAAAGGACATGGAGGACCATTTACAGACGCAGTGCGAGTTGAGAGACGCAACGTGCCAGTACTGCAGCAAGAGCATGACGCTGACTGATCTACAGGTAACGCTGTAACCATATATCTATGAATATAGTCATGGAAGTCTATCTACTTCTGTCTGAACATGCAAACATCTCCCACATACTGTATGTGCCTGCTGATCAATTCATCTCATCATCATGGGCATTACATTCTGACTTCTATCCATTTGTTACATAGCTGTGGGGATTTGCTCCTATTGAATTCACTAGTACCAATGATATCACGCACCAATGTTGAGGGATAAGGGCAAGTCTGGGCTCTGTGGTTGCCAGTCGGGTTTCTTTTTGGATCTGTATGCTCAGCTCATTGTCCTATCATGACACATGCTTATTGGATTAAAAGAACTGTGTTTTTCGACATATTTTTGTGGACTACAAGTTAAAGCTGACCATAAAGCCTTCACTCTGAATATAAGTTTATCTTATATGTTTCCCACACCCTGTACATACAGATTGCTCACATTAAAAATCATCCTGCTTGCTCTACTGCATGTTATGAGCCTTTAAACATCCAAGATGGCGGCTCGTGGAACATCAGGCAGCCTGCAAACAGGAAGTGCCTTCTGACTGTGTTGCTCTGCATTCTGGGATTGCTGACCTTTTCCTAACCCCAGCTCTGCTCTGCCTGAGCAAAGCACAGCTATAACCCCACCCCCCATACTTTATCCCGCTCTCCTCTCCTAAGTATGTGATGCTTCTGAGGCAAGATGGCTGCGCCCGTATCCTAGAGTCCCGAACAGAGTTGCAGCACGGCGGGGGAAAGGATAATAAGTAAGTGACTAAAAACTTAAAATATATTAATTTTAGATGCTGGGGACTAGTTTTTTAAGGGTTTGGGCTTTTCATTAAATGATGCTGAAGGTCCGGTTTTAATACCAGTGCACTGTGTCACTACTGTGAGATAGGTAGTCCCCTGCACATGTGTCATCTCACTCTGTGTTAGATTAGGTAGAGATCTCGCCTACAAGATATCCCTAACCCACACATGTGCCACAAGAAGACACCCTTTCCCTGAGCCCATCAGGTCCAGGTGGGTAACATATAACAATCACAGGTCTATCTGAGAGACCCATCGGAAGGTGGTGCCTCATCTAAGAAAAAGAAACACACCAAAAGGAAGTGATGTATGTGCTGCTGCTTCACCTGGACAGAGTATGTGACCGGCTCCATTAGGGTGGTACTAGAACTATAAATGTAACAGTTTGTAAGCACAGCAGTTGACTTAATAGGAGTTTTTTCTTCTCTGTTTCAGGCCCACATTGGAAAATACTGCCCGTTATATCCGGTTCCATGTCCCAACAACTGTAACAATACTTGTTCAAGAGAGGAGGTAATCTAAGTCCGCATTAAATGTTACGCAACACTGCTGGGGCACCTTCATTTTTACTCCTGAATAATAGCATACAGAAGTTTAAAGTGGACCAACACCCAGGATTTTCACTATCCTGGGTGTTGGTCCACTTCCGCAGGGCACCCTGATCGGGGGTGCCCCGCTGTGTGAAACCCCCCAGAAAGCCCCGAAAACTCACCTGACCCCGCTCCCACGTGACTGGCGGACAAGGTGAGAGCGCCCGCCGCCACCTCCCGCGCGTCCCTCCTACAGGGAGCGCGCCCGTGCCGGCCATTCACAAATGGCCGGTGGGGGTGCGCGCCCTGCTAGAGGGATGCGCGAGAGGCGACAGCGGCCCCCGCATGCGCCGTTGGAACGAAGAACAGGTAGGATTTGTGGGCGTCCTGGGGGGTTTCACACAGCAGGGAGCTGATCGGCCTGGGAATCTTATAGATTCCCGGGCCGATCAGCGGTGGGTGTTGGTCCACTTTAAAGTCATAGTTCATGCATGTTTATATCTGGCGCTGACCTAAACTGTTTACCATGTTTTAATTGAAGAAGAAATGTCGGAGATATTGAGGTTTACAGGTTCACATTATGGGCCTTATTTATATTTGTGCGCCCATTTTATGGCTACAGCGCCAGCTTCGGAAAGGCCAGCATTCCCGTCTTATTTGGCACTGTGCAGTTGCTGCGCTGAACCCTAATTAGCTTTGATTGTTACACTTAGATATTGGCCGGCATATGTCAGCGCCTGTTGGACCCCTCGATTATCGCAGCACCAGTGAGCGCCACTTTGTATTGCCGTTATTCTGGCGCTCAACATCATATTTAGGAATTTTTTCCTCCTTGAAATCTTTGGCGCTGTATTTTTCCGGCGCTGGTCGGCGTTTCTTCATTACAGTTACACGAAATCACTGCTGGGGAAAAACTTTACAGTGCTTTGGCTGCGTTTTAGATGTTGGTGTCCAAATTACACATTGTTAAGCAAAAGAATCCAATAAAATAGATTTTAAGAACCGCTAAGGCCAAAAAAGTGGCACTATGTGGCGCTGACGCTTCTTAGATGAGGCTCCTCGTTTCTTCTTCTGAAACATGTTGGTGTGGTCCTTGGAGCTGTGATGCTACATAATAATCAGCATAATGGGCACCCTGGCTGTGCTCCTCTCCTCTCCCCTATTGCTAGGGCGACATTGGAACCTAGACCAACACTCCCAGAAACACATGGCTGCACTCCCAATCGCACATGAACGCAATCCTAAACACGCATGCACGTATTCCCAAACCTGAATGCGCGCGCAACCAAACATACATGCATGCACTCCCAAACGTGCATGTGCGCAAAAAACGCTCATTCTAAAATGTGCATGTGCTCAATCCTAGAAGCACATACACGCACTCCCAAAAACACATGTGCACACTCCCAAATGCACACGTGTGTACTCCCGAATGCATATGCGCACATTACCAAATGTGCATGCGTGCAATCCCAGGTGCGATGCACATACACGCACTTCCAGACGCACATGCACACAATCAGAGAAGCACATACACACAATCCCCGAAGCACATACACACAATCCCAGAAGCACATACACGCAATCCCAGAAGCACATGCACGTACTCCCAAATGTTCATAGGTGCACTCCAAAATGCACATGCATGCACTCCCATATGTGCATGCGCACACTCCCAAACACAACGCGAGCATACGCAGACTCCCAGATCGGTAGGTGGACAGGTAGGTAGCTGGGTCAATAGGCAGGTAGATGGGCAAGTAGATAGGTGAGTGGGCAGGTAGTTGGGTGGTTAGTTGGGGGCAGCAGGTAGATAGGTGGGTGGATGGGCAAGTAGGTAGGTGAGTGGCCAAGTAGGTAGATGGGTGGGCAAGAAGGCAGGTGAGTGGGTGGGTAGGTGGGTGGCCAGGTTAGGTAGATGGGTGGGCTAGTATGTTGGTGGGTGGGGCAAGTAGGTAGATGGGTGAGCTAGTAAGCTAGTGGGTGGGCAAGTAGGTAGGTGAGTGGGCAAGTGGGTAGATGGGTGGACTAGTAGGTTGCTGGGTGAGCAAGAAGACAGGTAGGTGGCATATTTTCCCAAAGCAGCCTCATGCTACAGAGAGAGGAAACCATTGCACACCATTGGTGGTCCCATCTCCTCCAAAGGATGCTCGTTTGGGTGAATGCAGTGGAAGCCATTATATGTAGCCCCCCAGAGTGGCTGCGCCAGGTCCTGTAAGGCTGGAGAAACAGCGCATGGATCCTGGATAAAGTTAGAAGTGTGTTTTTTGCTGAAACTTAAAAATATTTTAAAGAATACCAAAACCCATTTTAAGCCATAGAGTCTAGGGCTGGGTGAGTCCCTCTACTAGGGGCATCCAAATTTTGGATCTTTTGCAGTGAAAATTCCCCTGTAAAATCACCTTGATCCTCAATCCCACAGCTCATGTTTGGGCCTCTGGCAGACTTGGATGTCTGTCGGCCAGGCTGCGCAGGCTCGGAGGAGCAAAGATGCTCCGGGGGTTCACACTATGGGGTATCCCAAAATTGGCCACCCTTAGGGAAATCTCTTAACGATGATCAATTCATTTTTATAGGTTTTGTTCCACTAAGAAGCAACACATTTACACTATTTAGGAACTAGGGTGGCGGGTGGAGGTGAGCTCTATGCGACCTGTCTAAGTTCTATGCATCCTGCCTGACTGTAGCGGCGCCCACCTTCCACTTATGTTTTTGCTATTGCAGTTGGATGAGCACCTCACCACCACGTGTCCTGAAATGGAGATAGATTGTCCCTTCTCAAACTATGGATGCTATATAAAGGTAACTCTATAGAATAAGACATATTTCTACTCCTCGATTTAAACACGTTACAGGTTAATGTTATCAGGGTTGCTACATATGTATTGAATGTGAACATCCGGCTTCTGCTCAGGTTTATGGTAAGAGGTGGTGCTGATACATTCTTGGCTTTGACCACCAAAAATTGAGCTAGAACTTAGAATTTTCACAGTTATTCTATCACTCTTGGATGTTAATGCACTATTGACTGCAGTGCTGCATCCTCTTCCACCCATCCATATAGAATTCCCTCCAACCAGACGTCAGCCGCTGAATTTGCTTCAGGAATGGAATTGAAATTGGATCTCTAATCATTTCCTTAAATTAGAAAACAGATGATAGTCTGAGGATACCAGATCCTCGAGGACCAGGTCAGCTATTCTATATGAGAAGGCACATTGTCCTGCAAGAACAGAAGACCTTGAGTGGACTTTCCACCACTTTCTAGCTTCAACGCATCCTTCAGTTTATTCAAGTGTTGTGATAGTAGACCCCTTTAATAGCTGGTCCTCAAGTAATATCCTAGCTTCAACCCATACAGATGGACCATGGATGATGACTTCTTCACTCTGAACTTCTTTATACTGTATGTGGGGAACCACAGTGTCTCCATCTTCCTTTGGCCATCTGATGATGCCCATAGAGAGTAGTACCTGTGCTATGTGCTAGTAGTGTTGTGATAGTAGACCCCTTTAATAGCTGGTCCTCAAGTAATATCCTAGCTTCAACCCATACAGATGGACCATGGATGATGACTTCTTCACTCTGAACTTCTTTATACTGTATGCAGGGAACCATGTGTCTCCATCTTCCTTTGGCCATCTGATGATGCCCGTAGAGAGTAGTACCTGTGCTATGTGCGCTTCCACCTGCCCTTAAATGGGAGACCCACTATGTGCAGCCCATCCATTCATTTGACTGATGGAGTGGATGGGAGCGTGAGCAGCACAGGGAAAACACTCTACGGGTTGCATCAGGTGCCGGAAGGAAGATGGCAGCACCTAGCGCCCTGTTCGTGTCAACGTCGGCATTAGATTGTGGGCCAGGTAAGAGTTATTTTATGTAACCCCCACCCCCCGCTTCAGGACTAGGGAAGGGTGGCAGCGGACTTTGAAAACAGGCATACTGGCTGGAATGACCCTTTAAAGCTTTCCAATCCAATCTTCTATGTCATGGATAGCATTTATGGTTTTTGGAATGGTCATCAGTGTTGAAGGGGCCGATTTTCAATTTGGCAACTTAGGCCCTTATTTATGAAGGAATAGCGACAGGTAGTGACTGGTGAGCGACCGGTAATGACGGGCCCCGCCACGAGAACGCCGGCTCCCCACCACAATCACACATTTATCAAGCCAATCCTGCTTAGTGACTGAGATAGCGCCAGATAGCCACTCATTCATCATTATTCCAGCCTCAGCCCACAGCGCCAGCGTCCGAGCTTGAACAGCGACAGGTATGACCTTTCGCTACCTGGCGCTCTCCAATGCATTTCAATGGAACAATCTTTAAATATTCATAATTAATTGTTATTAATGTTTTTTTTTTCTAAATGTGAAAAATTCTGTGACCACGTCTGCCATGTTAGATATTTTTTTAACGTAAAAAAAAATGTGTGCAGAATTGATATTACAGGTCTGATATTAATGTATTCATATTACAAAATTATTTAAAAAAACTTGTTTTTTTGGTTTACAAAAATATGGTTGTTTGGGGGTTAAAAAACTACTTTTAACCCATCGCCGCCAGCGCTCTGGGGTTTAAACATGCATTTCACAGCGCGAGAATTTTTTGAGCGTGATTTGTTGAATATGGTGGGAGCCGGTCGCTATGGCCAGTCGCTATCATGCGCTCCCATACAGCACGGAACCTGTCAAATAGCGACTCCTCACCCAATATTCAACATTACTGCACACCGACTGAGTCGCTGTCAACAACCAAACAATGGCCAAGCACAGCGACTACTAGCGGGCGCTGTGAAAATACTGCTACAGTCGCTCAACTGTCGCTACCTGCCGCTATTAATGAATCGGCCTCCCCGAATAACACTCATCACCAAATGTTTGCTACGTCTCCATGAAGGTCTTTGGCCAACATCCCTTTCAGTGTTTCATCACTGAACAGCTCCGCACCTTGCAGGGAGCTCTGCTGTGCCATGTTGTCTTAAATGTGCACCAGGATCAAACATGAGCTCATGCCAACATTTGCACACAGAGTATTCTAAAGACTGACATTTAAAAGGATATAATTTAAAAAATTAACGCAAAGCACAAAATCAACTGTCATTAAAGCAGACCAAAACCCGCATTTCTAACTAGCATCCCCTGAATTGCTCCCCCCATGAAAAGCATCTTTTGGCAATTTTCACTGCTCCTGCTTTACTCTAATCCCAGATAATGACCCTTGTTTTAGCTGTAAAGCTCCGTCTCCTCTATTCATTGTCAATGTTGTGTTTGGCAATGATGTCATTGCCACATGTATGCAATATTATAGAGAGAGAAAGCAAAAAAATCAGTGTTTCAGGACAATTCGAAAAGTGAAAGTATCCATTTCTATTTCCAAACCCTAACAAGGGAGTGACAGGGGCCTTGGCTAAATGTATTTCACAAATTCAGTGGGTTTTCGTCTGCTTTAAACCGGACCTTCAGAGTGATTTAATGAGCAGCCCAAACTCTTAAAAAACAGTTCCCCAGCATCTAAAATGAATATATTTTAAGTTTTTAGTCACTAACTTATTATTCTTTCCCCCACTGGGCTGCAACTCTGTTCAGAAATTTAGGATACGGGTGCCACCATCTTGACTCAGAAGCATCCCACTTACTGAGGAGAGGAGAGTGGGATAAGGTACAGGGGGGCGGGTTATAGCTGTGCTTTGCTCAGACAGAGCAGAGCTGGGGTCAGGTAACGGTCAGCAGTCCCAGAATGCAGAGCAGCACAGTCAGGAGGCACTTCCTGTTTGCAGTCTGCCTGATAAGATGGCGGCTTCCATAAGCCGCCATCTTGGATGTTTAAAGGCTCATAACATGCAATAGATGCAGGTAGGATGATTTTTAATGTGAGCAATCTGTATGTACAGGGTGTGGGAAACATATAAGATAGACTCTTATTCAGGGTGAAGGTCTGGATTAATGTGAGCAATCTGTATGTACAGGGTGTGGGAAACATATAAGATAGGCTCTTATTCAGGGTGAAGGTCTGGATTAATGTGAGCAATCTGTATGTACAGGGTGTGGGAAACATATAAGATAGACTCTTATTCAGGTGAAGGTCCGCTTTAACTTCTCTTTAACTGCTCCTAGGCGAAGGAAAGTTATACACATAAGGGTTGATTCAGCACTGTATTTTTTTACTGACGCTTTTTCTGTGAGTAAACACTTTTTCTCACAAGTTTTTTTTCAATTTAGCAATATACCGGTATATAGCTGTGCAAATGTTTAAAAAAAATGCACAGCTAAAATTGATACTAAATTGCACCAAGCAGAAAAATCACAAGAAAAACAGTTTAAAGTGGACCAACACCCGATCTATAAGATTCCCGGGCCGATCAGCATCGGGCCTGCGGGGCACCCCGATTGGGGGTGCCCCGCTGTGTGAAACCCCCCAGAAAGCCCCGAAATCCCTACCTGCTCCTCGAACCAGCGGCCCGCGCCAGCCGTTTGTGAATGGCCGGCGCGGGCGCGCTCCCTGTAACAGTGACGCGCGGGAGGCGGCGGGGGGCGCGCTCGCTTGTCCATCGGCGGGGATTGGCTGCAGCGGTCACGTGGGAGCGGGGACAGGTGAGTTTTTGGGGCTTTCTGGGGGGTTTCACACAGCGGGGCACCCCCGATCGGGGTGCCCCACCGAAGTGGACCAAAACCCAGGATAGTCAAAATCCTGGGTGTTGGTCCACTTTGTAGGTAAAAAAATATGGTGCTGAATAAATATCAATCAATATTTTAAAAAATATCACAAATGCTAGATAGGAAAAGGAAAAACTTTACAACATTGCAAGTCCAGCCACAGCAAGACCCCCACCCAGTGCTGAACCTGATTGGTCTATGGAAAAAAAAAAAAACAAGACTCACCCGATGCTTCCGCAATGTAAGAGCCGCTGCCCTGACCATGGCTGACAACTTAGCCAATCAGTGCAGAAGTAGCACCATCGCTGTGCACTGACCCACTAACTCAGCAGTCAGTCTCCCTTTGGCTGCTGCCAAATGGATGTGAAAGGAACAAGTGTTATTTTAATACACAAGTGGAAAGTTGGGTGAGCGCTAAGTGAAAAAGCGAAAGAATTCGTTACAAAACAGAACACTCCTTAAAAGAGCAGTATCGGAAATTGTGTAATATTAACAATCCATATAAACACATCAGCTAATGAGAGGAGGGGTCACTTATACACCCAAACTTAATAAAACTCCCCCCCAAGCTTGTGGTTTTCTTAAATCCAGGGGTGACAGGTTTAGTCTATCAGGGGTGACAGAGCCTGTCACCCCCGATT
Source organism: Gastrophryne carolinensis (assembly GCA_027917425.1). Lineage (NCBI taxonomy): Eukaryota > Metazoa > Chordata > Amphibia > Anura > Microhylidae > Gastrophryne > Gastrophryne carolinensis. The sequence continues at coordinate 450,681,974 of CM051237.1, forward strand.
TCCTCTTCCATTAAAATAAAAAAAACAACCCTGAACTTTTTTCTTTTGATACCGAGTGTAAAAGTGACCCCTCCTCCAACAATCCAACATATTTATATGGATTTTTATTATTGTGCGGTCATGCTCCTTTAACTATTGAGATATAAGGGAGAGTGGGAGGGTTACTTTCTAAATGCAGGATTTTCATTGTTGCCTACAGCTGTCCTTTAAAGCAGAAAAAACCCTGGGTGTCCAGTCCTGGTGTCTAGAAGACTCCAGGGCTGGTTGCTGATCTTCCCCTGGCACCTTTGTCTAACGGGCCTTCCCTACTGCCGAGCTCTGCGTGGAAACATAGTCGTATGCCGATCATTAATATGCACCAAAGCCAGGGAATGCGTAGTGGAGGTACATTTTATGGGGGATTTGGGGAGTCTTCTAAATCAGGATGCCCCCGGGGCAAGGATCCAAAACCTGTGAAAATCCTGGGTTTTGTTACTTTTGGCCCCTGCTGGGAGAGGTGGGCTTCATGTCACTCATATAATCTTTTGATGTTTTCTGAGCTGCAGGAATATTTAGTATGATAGAATGAGAACATGTGTTGTTCTACTTACAGGTAAAAAGAGGAAAGCTGAAAGTGCATGAAGAAACCTTCCTCGGAGATCACATGTTCTATGTCCTGAATAGAAACACAAAGCTGGAGAAGCAGGTAAACCCACCAACAGGGGCATCTTGGGTCCTCGGTTTCATCGTTTTTCGAGAATGTCTATTAGAAGAGTCATGGTGTATAGGACAGGGCCGCCACCTGGACCCCATATGACAACAACATCTGGGACCCCGCTCATAACCTACTGTATATGTGGTGGCTTGGCCCTTTGGTCCCAAAGCAACCAGCGTCCCTCAATATTCCAACCATATAGAAAATGGAGGTTCAATCAAGCAGAGATGCCAAGTCACCCATTTTCACGTACTTTCAGGGAGTTACCCGGTTTTGACCCCTCTCATCCAGGCACCCTGTCAAACTAAAAAATCACCCTGCAAAACATGACTTTCTTCTTTTTCCCCACTGATTGGCTGACTGAGATCTCCAACCCATGCGCCATTGGCTAGCAGACACCACTAAATGATTGGCTGGCCTCCAGCCCCTCACTCTTGGCTGCCTCTGACTCCTAAATGTAGAGTAAGGCCAGAATTACTATGTAAGCATTATGTATTTAAAACCCTTATATACCTGCAAATTCCATGAATAAGCCACGCCCCTAAACCACACTCCCACCACACCCATTACCCTGTAAACTGGTCTCCAAGGTTGGCATCTCTGATCAAGGGGCATAGCCATTATATTATAGGTTATGGAGAGTCCAGACACAATTTTTGCTGTGCTGTATAGGGTCTGGCCCCTATGAACCATGAGTGATGGATTATTTTCTATGGACATGGATTATTTTCCTTGGGCCTTCGTTTTAATTGGCCCCAAGACAAACCAGCTTGGGGGTCAGACATGCTCATTCATTGTTAAAGTTGGCAGCAATAGTGTTGCAATTCACGATCAAAGCTATGATTATCAGGTGCCGAAACCAGGCTTGCAGGAGGGATATGCACAGGGGGCATCTGCAATTGGGATGCCCACCCCGACACGAACTGTGATCAACACTGTGTTGGATCACTTTAATGAGCTTAGATCCTTTCACTTCCACATCAAGGGGCACCCTGTGACAGACTCTCTGCCCTTTGGACTTTACACAGGTTCATTACTTTCCTTTTCTTAAGCATGTACAGACTGCCATTGTGTTGATTGATTACGTTATTCATTGTTCTGACTGCCATTGTATTGATTGATTACGTCACAGACAATGGCATTGTTCTGATTGAGTGTATTACAGACGTCTATTGTGTTGCTGATTGCGTCACCGGCAGAGTTGAGGGATTGTGTGCCCTGCTCCCATTGGTCCGTGTGTTTGTCATGCAGTCTTCCATCAGGTCCACGGGGGAGGTCCCCTTGCATGGAGCCTGGCATATAAGGCACAGTGTGGCACTAATAAAGTTGCCTTCACCTTCACCCTCAATACTGAAGTTCTGTCTCTTATTGGGGGAAACGCTATATTACAATTCACTAGCCCTTGTAAGGGCTGTTCCTGGTTCCTCACGGACGACTCTGGGATTCCAGCAGCACCTCTTACGATTGGGAAAAGGACGTCTCGGGCGGTGAAGCCCTCCGGCGATAAAGGTTATCGCTACACACCCAAATACAAGTGAATGGCAGCCACACAAAGAAACGGCTGCCCAGTCTTAGACTTGTCAAGAGGGCTTCCACAGTGAGCCATCCTAAATCAGGATTCCCCCATGTTGCGGAGGTTAGAGGAGTGACCAAGTAACCACCGGTGGCCAATCGTTATCAGAGCCTCCTGGAGATGGAAGCTTTATATATCAGGTGCTTGACGCCAGGCTTACTGGCATATGTGCAAGGGGGCATCCAAAACTGGGATGCACCCCTACCCTGCACTGCGGTCAACACTCATATGAGTGTTGGATCCCTTTAATGGATTTAGTTCCTCTCATTCCCTCAGCAAGAGGAAATCCTGATACATATGAATGGCAGCCATAGAGGAAACCTCTGCACAAAAATAGCTGCCCAAATAGGAGTCTCGTGGGACTTTTGTGCCTTTTAAAGTTGCTTTTTAAAATCCAATTTGGTGGATTTTCTTTACAGACCCCAGACAATAAGTGCTGTTGAGGCTCGAGACTCCCCTGCTCATTGCTACTCCTGTGGCATATATCGCTTTCCTGAAGCCCCAGCATCCAGCTTACGGAGTTTGAAGTGTCCATAGAAAATAATGAATGTCTCTGTCTGGCCTCCAACTTCACACACGCCCCCTTGAGACTGGAAGCCGATAGTGCGGGACCCTTTTCCTGGAAGCCCAAAATTGTGCTTAAATACCCATCTTTCTGTGTTTCAGACTGCAATTGCTGTGGCCTGTGTAGCTCCTTTTTTCCACATTATTTCACATTCCCTCCATCTTTATTTTCTGTCATTTGCCAAGTCCCTATGTTTTTCTTTGGCCCACAATCCCTCCATCTTTTTCTCTGGCCCACAATCCCTCCAATGTTATTTTCTTACATTTCCTCCATCTTTCTTTCTTTTGCCAAGTTTCTTTGTCTTTCTCTCTTATCCATATTCCCTCCATCTTTATCTTTTTCACACTCCCACCATCTTTAAGTTCTTACATTTCCTCTATCATTCTTTCTTTTCCCAAGTCCCTGTGTCTTTCTCTCTTGTCCACATTCCCTCCATCTTTTTCTATGGTCTACAATCCCTCAATCCTTATCACTGGTCCACATTCCCTCCATCTTTATGTTTTCCCATTCCCTCCATCTTGAGTTTCTTACATTTCCTCCATCTGTTTTTCTTTTCCTGAATCCCTTTGTCTTTCTCTCTTGTCCACATTCCCTCCATCTTTATCTTTTTCACACTCCCGCCATCTTTAATTTCTTACATTTCCTCTATCATTCTTACTTTTCCCAAGTCCCTGTGTCTTTCTCTCTTGTCCACATTCCCTCCATCTTTATCTCTTTCCCATTCCCTCCATCTTTATCTCTTTTTCCCATTCCCTCCATCTTGATTTTCTTACATTTCCTCCATCTGTTTTTCTTTTCCAGAATCCCTTTGTCTTTCTCTCTTGTCCACATTCCCTCCATCTTTATCACTGGTCCACATTCCCTCCATCTTTATCTTTTTCCCATTCCCTCCATCTTGATTTTCTTACATTTCCTCCATCTGTTTTTCTTTTCCAGAATCCCTTTGTCTTTCTCTCTTGTCCACATTCCCTCCATCTTTATGACTGGTCCACATTCCCTCCATCTTTATCTTTTTCCCATTCCCTCCATCTTTATCTCTTTTTCCCATTCCCTCCATCTTGATTTTCTTACATTTCCTCCATCTGTTTTTCTTTTCCCGAATCCCTGTGTTTTTCTCTCTTGTTCACATTCCCTCCATCTTTTTCTATGGTCTACAATCCCTCCATCTTTATCACGGGTCCACATTTCCTCCATATTTCTCTCTTTTTCACATTCCCTCCATCTCTATTTTCCTTCTCTTCCCCTACATCCCTATCCTCATACTTTCTATCTGTCTCCTCGTTTGGGAGGCGTCTTCCATAAATCCTGCACAGTTGTGCCTCTTCTATGGTTGGCTGTGGCTACAGGCAATCCAATGTGCAGGAGAGGCTGCGCACACTATATGTGGAGCTGCGCACACTCGGTGAACCTCATTTATTTGGGGTTTCTGTAGCTGGTTCCTGTGACACCCAAGGCTTTCCTGTCAGATGTACATGTTTTTGGTCAATATATATGATAAGTGACCCTGTATATCTACAAATTAGTTGAAGCTAAAAACTAAATACATCTTACTTGTGTATCTGAGCCTTTCCCTGTAGTACAATGCTTTGTGTATTTCCATTAATGGTGGTGTCTTCTGTCTTTCACAAGATGCTGGAGCTGAAGCAAAGCTTGGAAGTGAAAGAGACCAAAATCCAGGAGCTGTCTGACACGGTGAAGTGGTGTGAGAAGGAATGTCGCCAGTTTGTGCAGTTTAGCGGAACGAATGGAAGTCATATTTCAGGTCCTCAGGTGAGAGTCGAGTTTGCCAGGAGAGAAAAACAAAATCTGAGAAGAGGTCTAATGCCACCATGGCCGGCCCTTGGGCACGAGGCGCCCACCTGATCGATTTCTGGCGGGGGGAGCGACTGGGGATATCAATCAGGTGCCCATTTAGGCTGAAAGATCTCAGCTGGCTCAGGAGGTCTCTCTTTTTCACATTTCCTCCATCTCTCGCTCTTTGTTTTGCTTGGTTATTCTTTTCGCATTTTTATTTTCTTACATTTCCTTCATCCTTCTTTTATTTTAAGTTCCTATGTCTTTCTCTCTTGTCCACATTCCCTCCATCTTCATATCTGGCCCACAATCTCTCCATCTTTATCTCTTTCTCACAATCCCTCCATCTTTATCTCTTTTTCACAATCCCTCCATCTTTATTTTCTTACATTTTCTCCATCATTCTTTCTTTTCCCGAATCCCTGTGTCTTTCTCTCTTGTCCACATTCCCTCCATCTTCATATCTGGCCCACAATCCCTCCATCTTTATCTCTTTTTCACAATCCCTCCATCTTTATCTCTTTTTCACAATCCCTCCATCTTTATCTCTTTTTTACAATCCCTCCATCTTTATCTCTTTTTTACAATCCCTCCATCTTTATCTCTTTTTCACATTCCCTCCATCTTTATTTTCTTACATTTTCTCCATCATTCTTTCTTTTCCCAAGTCCCTGTGTCTTTCTCTCTTGTCCACATTCCCTCCATCTTCATATCTGGCCCACAATCCCTCCACCTTTATCTCTTTTTCACAATCCCTCCATCTTTATCTCTTTTTCACAATCCCTCCATCTTTATCTCTTTTTCACAATCCCTCCATCTTTATCTCTTTTTCACAATCCCTCCATCTTTATCTCTTTTTCACATTCCCTCCATCTTTATTTTCTTACATTTTCTCCATCATTCTTTCTTTTCCCAAGTCCCTGTGTCTTTCTCTCTTGCCCGCATTCCCTCGATCTTTATCTATGGTTCACAATCCCTCCATCTTTATCTGCAAACCGTGCGGATCGATCTCTGGTAGGGGGTGCAAGGGGATATCAATCAGGTGCCCATTTAGAGAGAAAGGTCTCAGCTGGTTCCGGAGGTCTCTCTTTTCCACATTTCCTCCATCGCTCTCTCTTTTTTTTGCTTGGTTTTTCTCTTCTCTTCTTCTCCTGTATTTCTCTCTTTCTTTGTGTTTCCCCCATCAGTTGCTTTTTTTTCACACCACTCCACCTTATGCCTTACTAGGCCACACAATGCACCATACCAAATCCCAGACCATATGGGACCACACCATACCACACTAGGCCACCCCAGACCATACCATCTCAGTTTAATCCAGCCCTGTGTATGACCTCAGAGCCCCCCTGAGCTCTAGGGGCCTGGAGCAGGTGTTCCATTGCACCAATTATACCCTATGACCCTAACAGTTATGCTGGTATAAAATAGGTGCTTTAAATAAGAATGTTCTGCTTCTTTCTTAGACTTTGGTCAGTTACATGGAGAAGGCTTCCTGGCTGGAGGATAAAGTGATGCATTTAATACAATTAATCAGCGAGCAGCAGAGCCACCCTGATTTGGGGCCAATCATTGAAGCCATTGAGTCTATCAAGCAGAAGGTCACTGCCATGGAGAGCTGCAAAGGTCGCCTAGGTAAGTGCAGGTTCTCATATAAACTGAAATTAATGAAAATGAGGTTAATTTACTTTTGGCTTACTTTTTGAATAAATATTTATTGATTTCCTATAAAAGGGCAGATATTAAATGTAGAGAGGTGTCAGAAAAAATCAATTCTGTCAAATATTGTGATATTTCATTAGACAATACTAGTATCGTTTCAAAATATGTTAGAATCGATCTTTTATAAACTAATTCTAAGTAACATTTACTCCCGACCACTAGTTGGCAGCGCACCGCACAAGAGCCTGTTATTCATCAGCCCTGTCCCACCCACAGCAGAGAAACATTGAGATCCCGCGAGAATCGTCCTGCATTGTTGTTATGTATGTGTGAATGTTGTATTGATGTGCAGATTAGGTTTTCCAAAGCTATATTCATAAAAAAAAATCGCAAAATATCATCTTTGAGATAGAATCAGGATATATTATGATATATTGTATCGTGATACATATCGTATCGCCAGATTCTTGCCAATTCACACCCCTAATGGCCCATAGAGAGCACTTTCTTATTACAGTGGTGTCCAACATTGTCTAGGTATAATGGGCATAGTGACACGCTGCTAGTGTCCTCACTCATGGGGGTGGCCATCTTATTGTAGCCCCGCCATTGAACACTGACCCTGATCGCCGGCTCAGGTGAGTGTACAGTCACTTCCTATCTGCTGCACACACTGCGTTATGTTAATGCCATCCCTCACACGCCGCCTCTCACTTTTTTTTTTTTTAAATGGTCGGTCTGATTTTGCCTCTAGGGGCCCCTAGACAGATAGACGCCCCCCCATCCGCCAGTCATTCCTTGTATTGTATTTGTGGGTAATTTTGGGTCACCAAGTTCGACTCCATATTGATTTCTGTGGCGTTCAGGTTAAGTTCGGGTACCCAAGTCGAACTTCTGGTCAAAGTTCCGCAGGACTTGCCGAACCCGAGCTTCTACGGGTTCGCTCAACACTACTCTCCACCAGCCCCAAAGAAATGTAAAGGCTGAGTTGGCTAAGTGGAGAAGTGTGCTGGCTTACCTGTTTCTATAGCTTCTGTCCTCCATATTGTTAGGCTAAGAACCCAAGTGCAGGTAAGTCGGCACACTTCTCCACCTTCCCAACTCTTCATTAACCACAGACAGCCCATGAGCCACACATCAGGGGCCCGTGAGCCACAAGTGGCTTCCAAGCTACAGGTTTGGGACCCCTGCTCTATACTATGTATGTCCTTATAATCAAATATATGCATGAGGCACCTGGCTTTCCATATCACATAGCCTTTTGAGGCTATAGGTAGAATGCAGAGCTGAGGGGGCAGTGCACAGGCTCGCCAGACTTGCTAGATATGCTTGACAGCAGGGCCAGCGCCAGCACAGGCAAACCTGGGCAATTGCCTGGGCCCCTTCAGGGGTAACCGGGTGACAACGGTTAGCAATGATGGAGTCTTAAGTGGCAGTGGAGCAAGCAGTAAGGGCTGAAGGGCGCTTGGTAGCAATAGAGAATGCAACAAGGACTAGAGGATGATTGGTGGCTATAGGGAAGGCAATAAGGACTAGAGGATGATTGGTGGCTATAAGGAAGGCAATAAGGACTGGAGGGCAATCAGCAGCAGGAAATGACCCATTTGTAGCAGCAGAGCTGAAAGGTTACATCATGTGACACACTACTTTGGGGCCCACTAAGACTCTCCTGCCCCCCACAAACCTGGAGGCAGCCCTGCTTGACAGCCATCTTGGTTGACAACTCTTGGCTCCCTTCTTTAAAGATTGTCGTGTTGTGTGCTCATCAGTATATCTGCCTAAAGCTTAAAGTGGACCGAAACCCAGGATTTTGACTATCCTGGGTTTTGGTCATTGCCCCCGGGGAACCCCCGATGTGAAACCCCCCCAGGTCACCAAAACAAACTCACCTCTTCCCAGTCCTGCAACACATGCGCGTCTGCTCGTCCAATCAGCCCGCTCGGATCCGCTTAAGCCCCTTTGTCCTGAAGCGGATCCAAGCGCACTGGTGGCCGCATCCCCCGCTACCCTCAAACAGGGAGCATGCCCGCCTGTTCACAAAAGCCTGGCGCGGGCACGTGCCCTGCTAGAGGGGTAGCAGGAATGTGGCCACTGATGGGCGACCTGGGGGTGTCACACAACAGGGCATCCTGATTCTTGATGCCTCTGGGGGAGGGAATAAATCGGCCTGGGAATCTTTTAGATTCCTGGGCCGATCTCCATGGGTTTTAGTTCACTTTAAAAAAAACTTTCGACTATTAAGTAACAGGTGAGCCTTGATTTGCAGTGACCTCTTAGCGAGCTATCCAGACCCTGCAGACCTCCTCCCTCCATGACCTTTGCTATGGGGCCTTGTGAAACCTAACAGAATTCTTTTTATCTCTTTAGTGTATGACCTCTCTTACCCTTGTCCCATTGTCTTGCCAGATGAGCTGGAAAATCAGTTCAACAAGCAAAATATGCAGATCAACCTCCACCACGCCCAGCTCAGCAGCAATGAAGAGCGCTTCAGACTTCTAGAAGGCACCTGCTACAATGGCAAGCTGATCTGGAAGGTCACCGACTACGAGAGGAAGAAGAAGGAGGCCGTGGAGGGCCGTGTGTTGTCCATCTTCAGCCAGCACTTCTACACCAGTCGCTGTGGTTACCGCCTCTGCGCTCGGGCCTACCTTAACGGGGACGGTTCGGGCAGAGGAAACTATTTGTCTTTGTACTTTGTGGTCATGAAAGGAGAGTTTGACTCGCTCCTGCCCTGGCCTTTCAAGCAGAAGGTCACCCTGATGCTGCTCGACCAAAGCGGCAAAAAGAACCATATCATAGACGTCTTCAAAGCTGACCCACACAGCAGCAGCTTTAAGAGACCCGAAGGTGAAATGAACATCGCCTCGGGGTGTCCGCGCTTTGTCTCTCACGCCATGCTGGAAAGCCCGAAGAACTGCTGCTACATTAAAGACGACACCTTATTCATTAAAGTGGTCGTGGATCTGACAGACCTGGAGGAACTATGAGCCAAGCTCCGGAGTTCAAAGCTGGAGGCCTGGTGTGAAGCCAAATTTAGTCCAAAATACACAAAGCACCTAAGCCAAGAAGAGCAGACTTTACTAAATGCTGACCTAAGCTTTCTTTTTTTATTATTTAAAGGAGAACAACCAGAAAAGGACATTTGCCCCCCCCCCCGACAAATATTACGGAGAGGGGCTGTGTCCTGAAGTGAAGCGTTTTAGTAATGCTTCAGGAGGAAAAGCTTACATAAATCTCTTAAACAAATGCAGCCCTTGTAGTTAAATAGGACCTAAACCTCAACTGACTAGATGTCTCACTTTAAAGTGGACCAACACCCAGGGGGGATCAGCCCGGGAATCTATAAGATTCCCGGGCCGATCAGATCCCTCCCCGCGGGGCATCCGAAATCGGGATGTCCCACGGGGTGAAACCCCCCAGGAAGCCCACAATCCTACCTTTTCCACGTTCCAGCGGCGCATGCGCATCCCTGTAGCAGGGCGCGCTCCCGCGCCGGCCATTCACTCCCTGTAAGAGGGACGCGCGGGAGGCGGCGGCGGACGCGCTCTGCTTGTCCGGCGCTGCCTCTTGCTTCTCCGGCGGCGGGGATTGGCTGCAGCGGTCACGTGGGAGCGTGGAGAGGTGAGTTTTCGGGGCTTTCTGGGGGGGTCTCACACAGCGGGGCACCCCCGATCGGGTTGCCCCACCGAGGTGGACCAAAACCCAGGATAGTCAAAATCCTGGGTGTTGGTCCACTTTAAGTTGCACCAGGGCTGGGGTTAGGGGGCGGCAATCTTGGTAATTGTGCACAGCCCCAGTGCTCGGTTTCGGGTTGCCTTCTGGGAGTGTGTATAAGGCTGGAACTAAAAAGAAAACGTCCAGTATGTGGTCTCTTGGTTAGGGTCAATAATTGAATGTAAGGGAAGGGTCGGATTAATAATTTGACCTCAATGAGGAGCGGTTGATACAATCTTTCATAACCTGGTTCCTAACTTTTACTTTTTGCCCAGGGGCCACATTTCATCTAAAACCGATCCTGGGAGGGAAAGTCACACTTTGAGGAAGTTTGTTCCCTCGTTCCCCCTGAAAAACTCTGGGGACACATAATTGCCCCACTTTGCTCATATTATGGGGAAGACTGTCCCACTGGATGTCTGTCCACCAACATCTTTATGGAGCGAAGATTCCTGGAGGTGGTGACCGGGGCAGAGCTACACCTACACACACGAGTACCGTAGAATGTTGTGGACATTTGTTCCCTAAAATCCGTAAATAAGCCACACCCTGGGCATTTCTAGGGGAGGTCGAGCAGGGCGATCACCCTGGGCGTCAAGGCTATTGGGGAGGCGGCTTTACTAACCGTGACCCATCAATAGAAAACATGGTTAGGTGCCGCCCATAACGTAGGCCCCTCAAACCTCCCCATGTTGGGCTCAGACATGGGGAGGAGGCAATTCATGGGAAATACAGTAGCACCATAGGATGGAAGGAGGAACAGTTTTTTTTTTTTTCTTCCCCCACCGTGTGCTATTTTGCCCAGAAACTGCTCTGGCCACATCCCTAAACCACACTCCAACTAACCTAACATACCCCTTCACACCATCATTGAGCCCTGCAATCGAGAGATGCTCACCTTTCCTTTTCCATAAGGGACAGGAGATGGCTACACACACACGCAGCAGCTGTACCCCCTCCATTCTTCAATGCAGCTTGCAGCTATTTTTTGCACCTATACATGTCTGTTCCCAGGGGTCCTACGGATTCCCCACCGCTGCCCCCATCCCAGTGAAATGAGAGCACCACGCTGGTTGACCTCCTTTTCAGCAGCCACTGCAGGCTGACCGTCTGATCCAGACAGCTTCAAACCACTTTCCTGACATCTAACCAGTCAACCTGGACCTGGCAGTGACGGCTCTGCAGATGCAGCCGCTGTATAAAGTAAGACGGACAGATTCTGGGTAAGTGTGATGGGTGAGAATTGCTCGAAACACAGCTAAATAAAGTGCATTTTATGCCCAGTATGTATGAATTATTGTATAGTAATATCTGAATCTATAAAAAGTAATGTATTATAATATCATTTTTTACTTCTAAATTATTTTGCAACAAGTTGTCTATGGTTTAGTATCAATGATATACTTGTCCTGCACAGCTCCTCCATCTGGCTCCAGTGTTTTTAAAGTGGACCAACACCCAGGGGGGATCGGCCCGGAAATCTATAAGATTCCCAGACCGATCAGATCCCTCCCCGCGGGGCATCTGAAATCGGGATGTCCCGCAGGGAGGAACCCCCCAGGAGGCCCACAAACCTTACCTCAGCCCCGTTCCATCGGTGCATGCGCGAGCCGCGGCCGCATCTCGCGCTTCCCTCTAGCAGGGCGCGCACCCGCGCCAGCCGTTTGTGAATGGCCGGCGCAGGCTCGCTCCCTGTTAGAGGGAAGCGCGAGACGCGGCCTCCAGCGCTCGGAGCCAGCTGAGCTGGTATGCGCGTCCAAGCGGCCTTGGACGCGCATACCACAGCGGCTCTGAGCGCTGTGATTGGCTGGTGCGGTCACGTGGGAGCGTGGTGAGGTGAGTATTTCTGGGCTTTCCGGGGGGTTACAGACAGCGGGGTGCCCCACCGAAGTGGACCAAAACCCAGGATAGTCAAAATCCTGGGTGTTGGTCCACTTTAAACTCACCCAATGCTGAAAACTGGCTCTAGGGCGAGTTGGATCCCCCCGGGTGCCTGTATAGCTTGTTTAAGGATCCCACGGCCCATGAGCAACAATTGTTTGGCATCCTTGCTTTGTGCAGTAACCGCACCCCACAGACCGGAGTGGCTGCCTGCAGGTAGGTGCAGGGTGTAGGTTGGTGCTCATGTCATCGCATCACAGCATTCCTGTTCTCTCCACCCTGTGCGCACCCCTGTTGGCAGCCATTTAAAGCGGGCCTTCAGTGTCATTTAATGAAAAGCCCAAACCCTTAAAAAATAATTCCCCAGCATCTAAGATTTATATATTTAACGTTTTTAATCTTTTTTATTCTTTCCCCCACTGGGCTGCAACTCTGTTCAGGATTCTAGGATACGGGCGCTGCCATCTTGGCTCAGTAGCATCACATACTGAGGAGAGGAGAGCAGGATAAAGTACAGGGGGGGCGGGGTTATAGCTGTGTTTTGCACAGGCAGAGCAGAGCTGGGGTCAGGAAAAGGACAGTAATCTCAGAATGCAGAGCGGCACAGTCAGAAGACACTTCCTGATTGCAGGCAGCCTGAAACTCCATCCGCCATCTTGAATGTTTAAAGGCTCAGAAAATGCAGTAGATGCAGGAAGGATGATTTTTAATGTGAGAAATGTGTATGTACAGGGTGGGAGAAACATATAAGATATGTTCTTATTGAGGATGACGGTTTAAAGAGGAACATCAGGGGAGGTTGAAACCTCACCGGACTGCTGACGCCAGGGCATCCATCGTCTGGGTCCCTCAGTTTCCAGGGGCGCCATCCTGCATCCCATCAGGCACTATACGCAGTGCCCAATCTTGTGCCTGCCCAGTGGGATGCAATGGAGCCGTCCGAAATCCCACAAGACTTTGCTGACATTGAAGAGCATGGCTAAAGACGTGCTGTCATTAACCGGCTAAGCCAGCGAGGGGAGCAGAGGATCGGGCATTAAAGCAGCCGGATGTCGGCGCAGCAGGCAGCGACGACATCCAAAAAGTATGTAGGAGCCGATGGGGGGGTGAAATCGGCAGCTTTTTATTTTAGGTCCGATGTTCCTCTTTAAGTCTGCCTGGCATGGAGAGTATGCAGACCAGGGATGCTGCAGGGCATCCTAAATTGTCATATCTCGGGGCCTCTATATTCTCCAAAGGCTATATGCATAGCTGACGACTTTCAGGAGCAACTGTTGAAGGGGACCCTGGACTTCCCCAGAAGAAACTAGACAAGGGAGAATTGGTCAGGATTCAGTCACAACAATGGTGCACTTGTGGCCTTCACCAACCATGAGAGAGACACCAGTAGGAATGATGGTGACAAACAGGCCGATTCAGCACCATCCGAAAGCACTCTGGCAAACTTGCATGCGGAAAATATACATTTTTAGAGTGATTTTTAGAGAACCACCCGAATATTTTCCACATGTGAGAAATAGCATAGCTTGCATGTAAGATTTTCATTTTACTGCTGCATATGATTTCTGGCTTTGACCAATGAAAAAGAAGCCATGCTGTAAATGTCAGCACGTTTCTTTTAAAACAAGCCATGTTTGCATTTCTTTGGTTTTTTTTTTTTTTATTCCCCCACCGTGTGCTATTCTTTATTCCCGTGTGCAATTTTTTATTCCCCCCCTCCCCAATAATAAAGCACCACAAGACCAGATATGGGGGGGGGGGCCTATACCAGTTCACAGGGTCCTGTACATGCATCACTTTTCCTTGTGAAATGCTGCCAGATAAAAGCTGCACAAATCATTCCGCACAATTGTGCACTTTAAAGCGGGTCAACACCCACGCGGCCGGGCACTGGGATCTAAAAGATTGCAGACCCGTTCGCTAACCTGCCCCGGGGCATTCCCCAATCGGCTCTGATTGTTTACAATGGGGACACGCTCCTGCCCCAGTGATTCAGATCGGCTGGAGTAGGAGACGCACACTGCCGGGAATGCGGCAGCGCACGCTCCCTATTAAAGTGGACCAACACCCAGGATTTTGACTATCCTGGGTATTGGTCCACTTCCCCGGGGCACCCCGATTTGGGGTGCCCCGCTGCCTGAAACCCCCCCGAAAACTCACCTCTCCACGCTCCCACGTGACTGCGCTGCCCAATGCCCGCCGACGGACAAGTGACGTCCGTCGACGGACAAGGGATCGCGCCCACCGCCGCCTCCCGCGCGTCACTCTTGACGTGTGCGCGCCCGCGCCGGCCATTCAGAGACAGCTGGCGCGGGCACATCTAGAGGAGCGCGAGTGAGGCGGCGGTGGCGGAAGCAGCGGCTGGAGAGGTAAGGTTTTTCGGGGGTTTTGGGGGGGTTACACCCCGCGGGACATCCCGATCTCGGATGTCCCGCGGTGTGTGATCTTATAGATTCCCGGGCCGATCACCCCTGGGTGTTGGTCCACTTTAAAGGCAAATCAGGCAATACTCTTGTTGAAATATGTAAACACAGCAAAGGGCTCTGATTGGACGTCATGTGTCATTGGACCGAGGAAAGGTCAGTTTTACTGGGCGAACCGAGGGGGTGCACAGAACAAAACCTGCGAAAGGCAAATTCCTGGGTTTGTTCCACTGTAAGAAGCCAACAAATAATCAGGTCTATGAAACATATTTAATACCATTCAAAAGAGCAGCAAAGGGTCGCAGCACATCACATCGGCGACCACTTCTTGGTGGTGTTGAGGTGGTCGAGGTGGTCGCTCAGGAACTTGTGTGGGGGGAAGTTGGCCTGCTTCTGGGCCTTCATCTCGGCGTATTGTCTCTGCCTGCGCTCGGCCGCGTGCCGGAACTCCTGCTGCTTGTTCATGTATGGCCGGCTGATCCAGTATTCCGTCTCCGCTTCTATCTCCAGTCTCTTAATCATTCGGCTCTTGATGTCCTGCGTCACCACCCGCGGCCGCCGGTACTTGCCGATCCACTGGCGCCCGGGGATGCCCTTCCGCAGAAGGATGTTGGTCAGGAACATGGTTGCGCTATTCCTGGAAAGAAAAACAAAGAGGACATGTAGTGATCAGAGGCGACCTTCTCTCTCCATCACAACAGCGCTGCTGCCTGTGGCCTTGGATCCCTTCCTAAACTACCCGACCCTCCACCCCTGGAGCTCCCCTGCCAGGCCCCTGGCACCTATTGCCCTTCCAGACTCCTGGCATGGCGGCCTGTCCTAACCAATACTTATACATTCAAATCAGTTAAAAGTGACCCCTCCAGATTATCTTAAAGAGGAACAAAACCTCCCAGTGATTAATCTTCTGCATCACAGGTACACAAACAATACTTTGCTTATATATATATATATATATATATATATATATATATATATATTTTTTTTTTTTTTTTTAACTTAGACAATCCTTTTAAAGCAGAACAAAACTCACCAGCAGCTGGCCTGGAATCTAAAAGGTTCCAGGGCATCCCAAATCAGGACACCCCACTGTGTGAAACCCCACAGCGTTCCGGTAATAACTCACCTTTCCCCGGTCTAAAGGTTAAACCGGACCTTCAGCATAATTTAATGAAAAGCCCAAACCCTTAAAAAACTATCCCCCAGTATCTAAAATTAATATAGTTTAAGTTTTTAGTCACTTACTTATTATTCTTTCCCCCACTGGGGTGCAACTCTGTTCAGGACTCTAGGATATTGGCACCGCCATCTTGTCTCAGAAGCATCACACATACTGGGGAGAGGAGAGCGGGATAAATTGCAGGGGGTGGGGTTATAGTTGTGTTTTGCACAGACAGAGCAGAGCTGGGCTCAGGGAAAGGACAGGAATCCCAGAATGCAGAGCGGCACAGTCAGAAGACACTTCCTGTTTGCAGGCTGCCTGAAGCTCCATGTGCCGCCATCTTGAATGTTTAAAGGCTCATAACATGCAGTGGATGTAAGTAGGATGATTTTTAATGTGGGCAATCTGTATGTACAGGGTGTGGGAAACATATAAGATAGGCTCTTATTCAGGGTGAAGGTCCGCTTTAATGAAAACATTTCAGATTTTTTACAATGCAGAGCCCCAACCCCCGGCAGCATGCGCCAGGCTCCCACCCTAGTCATTCAGTTAGGCATCCCACCGCTGGGAATGCGGCAGCGTGCACTTCTAATTTAAGGCAATCAGAGCCTTTGCTGAAGGATGTAAACATGGCAAAGGGCTCTAATTGGACGAGAGCCCGCACATGTGCATTTGAACCAGGGCTGTGGAGTCGGTAGATAAATGTTCCGACTCCGACTCCTCTGTATTAATATGTGAATGTATTTATATATATATAGGCGACATACATGTAATTACTTCTAGCAGAGAGAGGTAGTTGGGCAGAAGCTGCCTTCTCCTTTCTGTGTGCTGATCTTCTGCTGAAGATAGGGCAGTGGGAGGATCCAGAAAGGGGCCTTAATTATAAAACATGATTTCCCTAGTAGAATCCCATAGTCATGTTTAAAGTTTAAGCTAACAATCGAAGTTTACAAGTTTTTATAGCCTTTTGCTGAATGACAGCAGTTTTTCCAATGGTACAGCTTCAGTCTTGAACTATTGATCCTCCATTCCCTTCACTTATACAAGTGTCTCTAGTCCTGCAAAAAACATATTTACTTAATCCCTTATCAGTGAGAGGCTAGGTTACCCATGGGTTCCCTGTAACAGCAGAACACAACACTATGCAAAGTATAAGTATTGCCGCTTCTAATTGTGCGTTGCGTGCCATATAGTGAAGCACATGAAAAGCACGCTTCTTCACGGTCACTTAACGCGTTCGTTTTGCGGTTACGTGAGGCACTGCATGCATTGGTCTTTATTCTTACAATAGAGAAGTCATTAATTATAACTTTTTGTGAATTGGGACATTTAAACTTGCTAAATCAAAATTTAGTAGGAGTCGGTGCATTGTTTGCCGACTCCGACTCCAGTTACCCAAAATTTCCTCCGACTCCTCGACTCCAACTCTACAGCCCTGATTTGAACTGAGGAAAGGTGAGTTTTACTGGGGGGGGGGGGGTTTCACACAGCGGGATATCCAAAGTCGCTGTGAAACTCACCTTTGCCCTTGCTCCCACAGCAATGGTGGCTGCATCCTCAGCATCTCAGGGCTGCAGCACACTCACGCGCCCCGCCATTCACATAGATTAGGGGTGGGCGCGCGCCCTTCTCTAAAGGGAAACTAGGGATGCGGCATCTCCTGCTTATTACTTCCGAGCTCTGCGCCAAAACAATGGCATATGTCAATATGCATATCAATAATATGCAGGGCATGCAGCACTGACTGGATGAAAGCCAGTGCATGCCCCGTAGGACCATGGAAAGGAACTTGTATTTAGGGGCGATCTGGGGGGGGGGGGGGTTTACTTAGCAAGCCCGGGAAAGAGAAAATCACAGGTTTTGTTCCTCTTTAAAGAAAGTTAAGCAAAGCTAAGTGGATATGCACAGCCAAGAGGTATAAAAAAGGTGCAGGCTGATGGGGCTAAATGACCTAAACAGAGTTGCGATGCTGGGATTCTACATATGTCCCAAAAAATCCCCTTTAATAAGCCGCACTCTAATATAAAATCCAATAATAATTAATAATAGGACATAATTAATAATCATCACAATTTAATATACGATATGTAAAAAATGATATATCTACCGTATTTTTCGCCCTATAAGATGCACCGGCCCATAAGACGCACCTAGGATTTGGGGGAAGAAAATAAGAAAAAAAAAATTTTAACCAAAAACGCACCATCACAGACAGTGTGGCATTCCCCTATCCAATTCCCATAGGCAGTGTGGGATGCCCCCATTCCATAGACAGTGTAGCATGCCCCCATCCCATTTCCCGTATATCCAGTGTGGCATCCCCCCCTCCCATTCCCCATATACCCATTGGCTGTGTGGGTTTCCCCCTCCCCCCATTAGTATAGGCTGTGTGGCATCCCTCTCTCCCCATTCCCATAGGCAGTGTGGCATCCCCCTCCCCCCATTAGCATGGGCTGCGTGGCATCCCCCTCTCCCCATTAGCATGGGCTGTGTGGCATCCCCCTCTCCCTATTCCCATAGGCTGTGTGGCATCCCCCTCCCCCCATTCCCATAGGCTGTGTGGCATCCCCCATTCCCATAGGCTGTGTGACATCCCCCTCCCCCCATTCCCATAGGCTGTGTGGCATCCCCCATTCCCATAGGCTGTGTGGCATACCCCTCCCCCCATTCCCAAAGGCTGTGGGGCATCCCCATCCCCCCATTCCCATAGGCTGTGTGGCATCCCCATCCCCCCATTCCCAAAGGCTGTGTGGCATCCCCATCCCCCCATTCCCATAGGCTGTGTGGCATCCCCATCCCCCCATTCCCAAAGGCTGTGCGGCACACCCCATCCCCCATTCCCAAAGGCTTTGTGGCATCCCCATCCCCCCATTCCCAAAGGCTGTGTGGCACACCCCATCCCCCATTCCCAAAGGCTTTGTGGCATCCCCATCCCCCCATTCCCAAAGGCTGTGTGGCACACCCCTCCCCCCATTCCCAAAGGCTGTGTGGCCACCCCCTCCCCCCATTCCCATAGGCTGTGTGGCATCCCCATCCCACCATTCCCATAGGCTGTGTGGCATACCCATCCCACCATTCCCATAGGCTTTGTGGCATCCCCCTCCCCCCATTCCCATAGGCTGTGTGGCACACCCCTCCCCCCATTCCCAAAGGCTGTGTGGCATCCCCCTCCCCCCATTCCCATAGGCTGTGTGGCACACCCCTCCCCCCATTCCCAAAGGCTGTGTGGCATTCCCATCCCCCCATTCCCATAGGCTGTGTGGCATACCCCTCCCCCCATTCCCAAAGGCTGTGGGGCATCCCCATCCCCCCATTCCCATAGGCTGTGTGGCATCCCCATCCCCCCATTCCCAAAGGCTGTGTGGCATCCCCATCCCCCCATTCCCATAGGCTGTGTGGCATCCCCATCCCCCCATTCCCAAAGGCTGTGCGGCACACCCCATCCCCCATTCCCAAAGGCTTTGTGGCATCCCCATCCCCCCATTCCCAAAGGCTGTGTGGCACACCCCATCCCCCATTCCCAAAGGCTTTGTGGCATCCCCATCCCCCCATTCCCAAAGGCTGTGTGGCACACCCCTCCCCCCATTCCCAAAGGCTGTGTGGCCACCCCCTCCCCCCATTCCCATAGGCTGTGTGGCATCCCCATCCCACCATTCCCATAGGCTGTGTGGCATACCCATCCCACCATTCCCATAGGCTTTGTGGCATCCCCCTCCCCCCATTCCCATAGGCTGTGTGGCACACCCCTCCCCCCATTCCCAAAGGCTGTGTGGCATCCCCCTCCCCCCATTCCCATAGGCTGTGTGGCACACCCCTCCCCCCATTCCCAAAGGCTGTGTGGCATCCCCCTCCCCCCATTCCCATAGGCTGTGTGGCACACCCCTCCCCCCATTCCCAAAGGCTGTGTGGCATTCCCATCCCCCCATTCCCATAGGCTGTGTGGCACACCCCTCCCCCCATTCCCAAAGGCTGTGTGGCATCCCCATCCCCCCATTCCCATAGGCAGTGTGGCATCCCCATCCCCCCATTCCCATAGGCTGTGTAGCCCCTCTCCCCACATTCCCACCCCCCTCCCCCCGTTAGTATAGACAGGCGCCAAAGTATAAAAAAAAAAAAACTTAAACTCACCTGTCCGCTGACACCGCTGAGCTGAGCGGCCGGCTCCGTGAATGGGGTGGGCGTGGCCTGCGCCGCAGCGTCGACGCAGGCCACGCCCACCCCATTCACGAGCTGGCTCTGTCCCGGCCCCGCCGCTGCGATCGCTGTCTTTCCAGGCAGCGATGACAGCGGCGGGGCCAGAGACAGAGCCCCTGCCGCTCCTCCATCTGCTCCCCGACATGCGATCACGAAGGTCCGGGCAGCGGGTGGGCGTGGCCTGCGCCGGTGCAGGCCACGCCCACCCACTGCCGGGACCTACGTGCTCGCGTGTGTTCTGAGCCCGGCAGCAGATGGAGGAGCAGCAGGGGCTCTGTCTCTGGCCCCGCCGCTGTCATCGCTGCCTGAAAAGACAGCGATCGCAGCGAGGGGGCCGGGACAGAGCCCCCGCCGCTCCTCTGGCCTCTCGCACTGTGCCAGACAACGCGGGAGCGCCGGGGACGGGTGAGTTTTTTTTTTTTTTAATTTTTTTTTTTTTTTTACATTCGCCCGATAAGGCGCACTGACATTTTTCCCCCACTTTTGGGGAAAAATAAGTGCGTCTTATAGGGCGAAAAATACGGTATATATATTTTTTTTTCTCCTTGAACATGTGGCATAATATTGATATTTATAATATTTTAATTATTCATTTGTAAATAGTCATTTATTTCGTGGTCCCCCCTTCAACCCTTGTTGTTTGTGTATATGTTTTTTAATTGTGTCCTTTTATACCATATGCTGTATGTTTATTCATTTTCAATAAAATATTGGATGTTATATTAGAGAGTGCGGCTTATTAAAGGGGATTTTTTAGGACATATCTAGAATCCCAGCATCACAACTCTCTTTAAAAGTGGACCAACACCCAGGATTTTGACTATCCTGGGTGTTGGTCCACTTAGGTGGGGCACCCCGATCGGGGGTGCCCCGCTGTGTGAAACCCCCCCCGATCGCCGCAAAAACTCACCTCTCCCCGCTCCCACGTGACCTCGTCCGGCCAATGACAGCGCTCAGAGCCGCTCTGGTATGCGCGTCCAAAGCCGCTTGGACGCGCATACCAGAGCGCTGTCATTGGCTGCGTCTCTCGCTTCCCTCTAACAGGGAGCGCGCCTGCGCGGGCCATTCACAAAACGGCCGGCGCAGGAGCGCGCCCTGCTAGAGGGAAGCGAGAGACGCGGCCGCGTCTCGCGCATGCGCCGTTGGATCGCCGGTAAGGATTGTGGGCCTCCTGGGGGGTTCCTCCCCGCGGGACATCCCGATTTCGGATGCCCCGCGGGGAGGGATCTGATCGGTCCGGGAATCTTATAGATTCCTGGGCCGATCCCCCCTGGGTGTTGGTCCACTTTAAAGAAAGTTGACTTTCTTGGGTTTTGTTCCTGCTAGTGGGGGTATCCTAATTTGGGATGCCCGACTATGTGTATCCCTAGGATTTTGTTCCTTCTGATTTGGGATGCCCCGCTATGTGCATCCCCGGGATCAGACTACGCTACATCTTTAGCCAGATGCAGGCCCACTGCAGGAATTTATGAATGGCCGGCCCGGGCGCGTCCCCTGCTAAAGGCTAGCAGGGATGCGTCCGTCTGTGCGCTCGGCTCCATTCGGCTCTTAGCCGTATCAAGCTGAGAGTGCTGATTGGCTGCGCACCCGCCACTGGATCAGCAGTCAAGTAAGTTTTCCTGGAGATCTGATGGGTTTCACACAGCAGGGGGCAAAAACCAAAAACCTCCATCCCCGGACAAAAACTGGCCATTTGATTGACCAACAGGGGTCATGTGTCCTGTTCTTGGGATTCCTCTTTGCCAGCCAAGAACACGTGACTGCCGCCGCCCATGGATCTAGCTGACAGGTACGATTCAAGAGGTTTGCAAGGGGTTGATTGGGGGGGGGGTGCCCAGACCATGGCACCCAGGAAGCAGATGGGGGTTAGGTGCTTTAAGCCACTACTGCCTCTTAAAGTGGAACATCGGACCAAAAATAAAAGGGTCCGATTCCTCCCCGCCTCCTACTTACCCATTGCCTGCTGTGGTGACATCCGGCTCCTTCAGGGGCCGATCCTCACCCCCACCGCTGGCTTAGCCCTGCTCTTCAAAGTCTCACAAGATTTCAGGCGGCTCCATTGCATCCCATTCATGGGCACTGCGCAGGCGCAAGATCGTGGACGGCGCGCAGTGCCTTATGGAATGCAAGATGGTGCCGGCCGTTGGAAGGTTGCTCAAAATTCGAGGGACCTAGAAGATGGATCGCCCAGGTTTGGGGGAGGTTTTAAAGTGGACCAAAACCCAGCTGGATCGGGCCGACCCATTCCCTCCCCGCGGGGTATCCAAAATCGGATTCACTTACCTTAATCCCGGTCCTACGGCGCATGCGCGGGCCACGGCCACATCCCCGCTATCCCTCTAGAAGGGTGCGTGCCACGCTCCGTTAGAGGGAAGTGCGAGATGCAGCTGCCAGCGCACTCAGAGCCGCTGCGCTAAGACGTCGGGTTAGACGTGCATAGCTCAGCGGCTTAGAGCACGCTGATTGGACGAGCAGCCGCGCATGCGCCGTAGGACCGCAGTGAGGCGAGTTGATGCGGGAGATCTGGGGGGTTTCACATAGCGGGGCACCCCCGATCGGGGGAGTGGACCAAAACCCAGGATAGTCAAAATCCTGGGTGTTGGTCCACTTTAACTTCCACTGATGTTGCTGCCATAATAATATTAATGCTAATGTGTGAGTGCTTCCAGGGTCCTGCACATGCACTGTGGGAGCGAGGATCAAGAGGATTAAAATGAGGAAATCAACACAAATCGCATCTCAAATCGGGACGCCCCTAGACTCTAGGAGTGGCTGAAATGGTTTTTGGTCCTCTTTCAATGGTGTGTCTGCAGGGATCGCCTCAGTATCATAACAACACAACGGTGTTTCTTGGTGCACTACTCTTATGATAATAAGTAGAACACTGCGGGTGGCACCTTCTATAACGTTTGACAGTAATATGAGGTGCACTGCCCTATAGGGAACCCTGTAAGCCACTCTGACACCAAAGGATTGGGGGTGCCCTCCAAGAACCCCCCACTAAATGGGCCCCTGGGGACTAACAATTGCACTCTCAAGAGGTCAATAAGTAAAGTAATCTTTATTAAAGGTCATCTCATTAAAAGCAGTTTAAAAACAACATTATCCCAGTGCTGTTAACATGACCAGCCACATGGGGGAGCCATCCTGCCAGATACAGTCTATTACAATGTGCAATCTATGCACAATATATATACAATAAAGTGCTAAGTGCTAAGTAAAAAGTGCATCAATGAAAAACCGGATGTCTGAGTGGAGGTAAGCCCAATCGGGGAATAAAGTGCAAGGCATATAGACAAAACATGGAAAACGCAACAAAAACTCCTTACTGGTATGATGGCGGCCCTACAGCGAGTTTTTGTTGCGTTTTCCATGTTTTGTCTATATGCCTTGCACTTTATTCCCTGATTGGGCTTACCTCCACGCAGACATCCGGTTTTTCATTGATGCACTTTTTACTTAGCACTTAATTGTATATATATATATATATATATATATATATATATATATATATATATATATATTTGTGCATAGATTGCACATTGTAATAGACTGTATCTGGCAGGATGGCTCCCCCCACTTATGATAAGGAGATCTCTGCAGACACACCAGTCTAAACTCCTGCAGCCTCCCCCGAGCCCCCCCCCCCTCCACCTAACTGGGATACCCAGTTACTTAAGGTCCTCTAGAAAACCTGTAAATAAGGGTAAGGTTACTCACCCTGCCGATGCTCCAACACTATTGGTTGCCCAGGGAGTGGTGTACGCATTCCTGCCTCCAATAGGGGGAGTGCGGAAGGGTGAGTATTTTGTCAGAATTTGGCTTCGAGGGGGTTCTAGTGGAGGATGGGCATCCCAAATGAGGACGCCTGAGACTGGGAGGGAAAAGGCAGACCTAAAGTCATTTTTACAAGCCATCCAATTAACCACCTGAGGATTTTTTTTTCATAAATTAAAGAGGAACTATGGTCAGACATGACTGGAGTCCCTCTATAATACGCAGCAGCGGGGCGGCCTAGGTGGGGCTAAAAGAAAGAACCGGGCCGCCGCAACACTCACCTCTTCTTGGTTGCCACAAGCACCCTATCAGCTGACCCTGCTCCCGCATATTAAAGAGGGACTCTGGTCATTTCTGACCATAATTCCTCTTTAAAGTGGAACAAAACTCTGGAATTTGACTTTCCCGGGTTTTGTTTCATCACAAATTGGGATGCCCCACTGTTTAGAACCCCCAGTGTGCCTGGTAAAATTCACTTCACTCTCCTTCATCCAACGGCACAGAGTCAATTGCCGTGTTTACATCATTCAGCAAGGGGCTTTGATTACCTTTAAAGTGGACCAACACCCAGGATTTTGACTATCCTGGGTTTTGGTCCACTTCCCCAATCGGAGGTGCTCCGCAATGTGAAACCCCCCAGATCGCCCGATTCTACTCACCTCACCCCGCTCCTACGGCGCATGCGCGGCCAGTCGTCCAATCAGCAGGCTTGGAGCCGCTGAGCTATGCGCGTCAAAGCCGAGCACGCTGGCGGCCGCATAATTGTAAAAATATATCTATTTTTATTGCAAAATCATTGTACCATTACAACAGAGAAACACACAGTTTAAAAAACATATAAAACAAACAATTTCATAGTCTGCCAATGGGGGGCGCTGTTGTACCGTACTGAGTTATATAAATGTATATCAATAGTGTTAATATCCCCAAATGTATTCCAAACATAAAAATATATATCATTATTATTTACAACAAGCGCTAAGTGCATTGTGCCAACTTAAAGTGGACCAACACCCAGGGGGGATCGGCCCGGAAATCTATAAGATTCCCGGAACCGATCAGATCCCTCCCCGCGGGGCATCCGAAATCGGGATGTCCCGCGGGGAGGAACCCCCCAAGGAGGCCCACAAACCTTACCTCAGCCCCGTTCCATCGGTGCGTGCGCGAGCGCGCGGCCGCGGCTCGCGCTTCCCTATAGCAGGGCGCGCACCCGCGCCGGCCGTTTGTGAATGGCCGGTGCAGGCGCGCTTCCTGTTAGAGGGAAGCGCGAGACGCGGCCTCCAGCGCTCAGAGCCAGCTGAGCTGCTATGCGCGTCCAGGCGGCCTTGGATTGGCTGGCGCGTGGTCACGTGGGGAGCGGGGAGAGGTGAGCTTTTTGAGGGTTTCTGGGGGGTTTCACACAGCGGGGGCACCCCGATCGGGGTGCCCCACCGAAGTGGACCAAAACCCAGGATAGTCAAAATCCTGGGTGTTGGTCCACTTTAAGCAAAGTGCATCAATCCCAAATAGACAGCTGTACAGACAAAAATCCCTATTAAATCTAGACCACAAGGAGACCTAAGTCAGAGTAAAAAGAAGTGCTACTTATCTTGAGACTGGGTAATAACAGCAAAAGCGCGACCCCCCACAGTGCCCACGCGTTCCGAGACTCGGTGTCTCTTCTTCAAGGCAGAGTGTGAAAGCAGAAGGTGCTGTGAGTTTCCTAGGTTATATACCCACCTATCCCCGCTCCCGCCGCCGCCATTGTTGGGAAGGCCGGTGTGCCTGTGGACGCACCCCGGCCGGAAGTGCGTCACGCGCGCCGTCGCCGGAAATGACGTCACCCGCGCTCCATGCATCAAACTAACGCTCTGCGGAGATGAGCCAGCCCTCCCCCTGCAGAAGGGAGGCACTTAGAGGCCCATCTCAGACAGAGTGCGGCGCGGGACTGGGAAGCGAGGAAGGTGAGTACCAACCCGGTGGGGATCCACACCCAGCAAATATTTACACAGAGACAACAATAAAAACATTTTATGAGCAACCATCGAAAACCATAATCCCTATATAAAATTTCCAAAAAAGAAGAAAGAAGACACATTATCAATGTTATTGGCGTCTTAAAGAATAATGATCAAAATAGATTGTGATGTCCCACACCCTGTACATACAGATTGCTCACATTAATCCGGACCTTCACCCTGAATAAGAGTCTATCTTATGTTTCCCACACCCTGTACATACAGATTGCTCACATTAATCCGGACCTTCACTCTGAATAAGAGTCTATCATATATGTTTCCCACACCCTGTACATACAGATTGCTCACATTAAAAATCATCCTACCTGCATCTACTGCATGTTATGAGCCTTTTAAACATCACAAGATGGTGGCTCATGGAGCATCAGGCAGAAGTGCCTTCTGACTGTGCTGCTCTGCATTCTGGGATTGCTGACCTTTCCCTCACCCCAGCTCTGCTCTGTCTGTGCAAAGCGGAGCTATAACCCGCCTCCCTGTACTTTATCCTGCTCTCCTCTTCTCAGTATGTGTGATGCTTCTGAGGCAAGATGGCGACACCCGTATCCTAGAGTCCCTGAACAGAGTTGCAGCCCAGTGGGGGAAAGAATAATAAGTAAGTGACTAAAAACTTAAAAATATATTAATTTTTAGATGGCTGGGGAATCGTTTTTAAGGGTTTTTTCAGCACGATGCTGAAGTTAGTTTCTTATTTGGCCAGTTTCTTATTCATCATTGGGCCGATCGGGGGCGCCCCGCGGAAGTGGACCTAAACCCAGGATAGTGAAAATCCTGGGCGTTGGTCCACTTTAAAAAACGATTCCCCAGCATCTAAAGTTAATACATTTTACGTTTTTAGTCACTTATTATTCTTTCCCCCACTGGGCTGCAACTCTTGTTCAGGACTTAAGGATACGGGCGCCGCGCATCTTGACTTCTCCCTTACTGAGGAGAGTGGGATAAAGTACAGGGGGGGGCAGGTTATAGCTGAGCTGGGGTCAGGAAAAGGTCAGCAGTACCCAGAGTGCAAAAGCGGCAGAAAACAAAGTCAGAAAACACTTCCTGTTTGCAGGCTGCCTGATGCTCCATAGACCCCGCCATCTTGGATGTGTACAGGCGAGTGAAGGTCCGATTTAACCATTTCTGCCATTGTAGGCAGCATGTTAGGCTGACAATGGCGGGGAAATCGGGGGCAGCTGTGAGGGAAAGCGTCACAATGGCTGCCCTTCTCTCATGACATGTCCTCCTTACTGTCACACAGTTTATCCAATACCTCACGCTACTCACCCGCTCTTCTCAAGCTGTCTCTGCACCCAGCCGTCAAGAGAAACAACCCCCCAGCTTCCTGGCAGTTGCCCTTCAGCATGCGAGATGCTTTGACGTACACCGGAAGCGCGGCGTCCGCCATGTTTGATTTGGGAAAAAGCAATATTTAAAGTTGCACGTTTTCATTTCATAACGCAGTTTTAAAACATACTACAGATTTGAAATATGCATTTAATTGTGGAAGAAAATAAGTCTGTACATTCGCAGATGTGCAAGTTTTTCCATCACTAAGTATGGCGCCCTGTTTACGTGCAATGGTTGTAGTGGGGGCGGAAGTGACGCGCCATCGCAGTGGAGGGAAGCGTGTCTCCAGATCTGTGTTTTCTTCGGATGTTAGATCACCCGGTGCTCCGGAGGTCAGTCTGTAACTGTGGGAGGTGGAATTTGTGCGGAAACATAGAGTGTCAGCTCTTGGGGTCACTGTAGCGGTGCTGCATTGTTCTTATGGGTGACATTTCATTGTAGGTGTAAATATCCTGCGCCTGGCAACTGTGTCCGAGCTCATGTTGGGGAGATGTTACTTCATATCCTGGAGGTGACAGGAAGTTACCTTACAGCTGCTCTATAGGAAAGTACAGGAGAAACCTCCCTAAGGAGGACCTCCAGCCCCAATAATGAATGCTGCTTCCTGCAAGCTGGAAAACACACTAACCCTTACTTTACTTACTTTATCAGAGGGGGACTGGAAACTGGTGCACAGCTATTGGGGAGGCTAGAAGCTGATGCACAGCTTTTGGGGGGGGGGGGGGGCTGGAAGTTGATGCACAGATATTCGGGGCGGACTGGAAGCTGATGCACAGATAATGGGGGGACTGGAAGCTGATGCACAGATATTGGTGGGGACTGGAAGCTGATGCACAGATATTGGTGGGGACTGGAAGCTGCTGCACAGTTATTGGGGGGGGGGGGCTGGAAGCTGATGCACAGCTATTGGGGGGGACTGGAAGCTGATGCACAGCTATTGGGGGGACTGGAAGCTGATGCACAGCTATTTGGGGGGGGGGGGCGGGGAGCGGGGAAGCCGATGCACAGCTATTGGGGGGGGGTGGGACTGGGAAGCCGATGCACAGCTATTTGGGGGGGGGGGGGAGACTGGGAAGCCGATGCACAGCTATTGGGGGAGGGAGACTGGGAAGCCAATGCACAGCTATTGGGGGGGGACTGGGAAGCCGATGCACAGCTATTGGGGGGGGGGGGGACTGGGAAGCCGATGCACAGCTATTGGGGGGGGGGGACTGGGAAGCCGATGCACAGCTATTGGGGGGGGGGGGGACTGGGAAGCTGATGCACAGCAATTGGGGGGGGGGACTGGGAAGCCGATGCACAGCAATTGGGGGGGGGGACTGAGAAGCCGATGCACAGCAATTGCAGGGGGGGGGACTGGGAAGCCGATGCACAGCAATTGGGGGGGGGAACTGGGATGCCGATGCACAGCAATTGGGGGTGGACTGGGAAGCCGATGCACAGCTATTGGGGGGGGGGGGGGGCTGGGAAGCCGATGCACAGCAATTGGGGAGGGGGGAACTGGGAAGCCGATGCACAGCTATTGGGGGGGACTGGAAGCTGATGCACAGCTATTGGGGGGGGCTGGGAAGCCGATGCACAGCTATTGGGGGGGGGGGGAGACTGGGAAGCCGATGCACAGCTATTGGGGGGGGGACTGGGAAGCCGATGCACAGCTATTGGGGGGGGGACTGGGAAGCCGATGCACAGCTATTGGGGGGGGGGGGGGGACTGGGAAGCCGATGCACAGCTATTGGGGGGGGGGGGACTGGGAAGCCGATGCACAGCTATTGGGGGGGGGGGACTGGGAAGCCGATGCACAGCTATTGGGGGAGGGAGACTGGGAAGCCGATGCACAGCTATTTGGTGGGGGGGGGGGGGGGGGGGGCTGGGAAGCCGATGCACAGCTATTGGGGGGGGGGGACTGGGAAGCCGATGCACAGCAATTGGGGGGGGGACTGAGAAGCTGATGCACAGCAATTGGGTGGGGGGACTGAGAAGCCGATGCACAGCAATTGGGGGGGACTGGGAAGCTGATGCACAGCTATTGGGGGGGACTGGAAGCTGATGCACAGCAATTGGGGGGGACTGGAAGCTGATGCACAGCAATTGGGGGGGACTGGAAGCTGATGCACAGCTATTGGGGGGGCAGGACTGGAAGTTAGTGCATGTCTATTGGAGGAGGCTGTAAGCTGAAGCACAGCTATTGAGGGGGTGGGACTTGAAGCTGAAGCACAGCTATTGGGGGGGACTGGAAGCTGATGCACTCCCTGCTGGCTGACAGGAATTCATCTTTGCCTGCTGCTGGCACGCCGGGTGAAAGCAATAGGCTGCTGGTGGTCACATGGGACAGTAAACCTGCGAGGGAAGGCAGAAGCAGGGAGTATAGGTGGTGTGCGGGGGAGTGCATAGCGAAGCATTCATTTAGAAGACACTTCCTGTTTGCAGGCTGCCTGATGCTCCATCAGCCGCCATCTTGGATGTTTAAAGGCTCATAACATGCAGTAGATGCAGGTAGGATGAATTTTAATGTGGACAATCTGTATGTACAGGGTGTGGGGAACATATAAGATAGACTCTTATTCAGGGTAAAGGTCCACTTTTTAAGTCTGTTTGGTTGGACTTCCTCTTTAAAGTAGAACAAATCTATCCCAGGTTTTGTTCTGTGTCCCGGGGGGGGGGGGGGGGGGGGGCATCTTGAATTGGGGTGTCTCGCTGTGTGAAACCCCCAGAACGCCTGTACAAACTCACCGGACCTGCGGCGCACGCGTGAGCTTTCGTCCAATCAGAGCCATTTGTCGTGCATTTGTAATGTTTACATGTGGGAGCCGCGCACAGGCCAATGATCCGGGGATGCGGCTGCTGCTGTTTACATCAGCGAGGGAGCCAGGAAAGAGGTGAGTATTGCGGCGCCCCTGGGATTCCCCAGGGGAAGACCAGCAGCCGGCCCTGGATTCTTTTAATTTCCAGGGCCGTTCGGCTGTGGTTTGCAGTTCTTGCTCATGCACAGTGAGCGTCCCGAGCCCCGTATATGTGACGTGTCAGAGCTGCCCAATATAACGGCTGTGTGACGGCTTTTTGTTGCAGGCATGACGGACAGCCGCGGCCATAGATCCAGGATGCGCTCCTCATCCTCCTGCCGAGATTCAGGTGACTTCTAGCTGTTTTGTTGTCATGGTTACACAACACATCGGCTAATTAGATTAATTTAGTGACTATAAAAGCATCCATGGAAGAAAACAAAACGGACTGTAAGGACCGGGCCCCACTCCTAGTGCATTCCTCTATATTAATGTGTATTTGCTGAATCTCTGTTACATCTGATAATACTCAATAATATATAACATAATATATATATATATATATATATATATATATATATATATATATTACAACTATGTCCCACTCCCCACTGCAGCCTCTCTTAAGACCAAAATTGCCCCTAGTGGGTGAACCCTGTGCAGGTTCTTGTCACATTCATGCCGCATGTCAGGTGTATTAATGGCCGACATATGGCTGTGTCTAGACACAGAGCTTGGCAATAGGGAGTGAGAGCAATCGCATCCCCAGTTCCAGAGATGCTGGGGATGCTTTTGGGGTGACCCGGGGGGGGAAGGGGGTTACACAGTGGGACATCCCGATTTGGGGTGCCCCAGGGGAAGGCCAGCGGCCAGCCCTGGAGTCTTTTAAACGCCATAGTTGGATGCCCAGGGTATTGGTCCATTTTTAACCAATCACTTTGTCTTCCCATGAAGGAGCTGAGCAGTGGCAGCCTAAGTGCCTGGTTTAAAATGGACCAATACCCTTCGCATCCAACTATGGCATTTAAAAGACTCCAGGGCTCAGCCTCCACCTTGAGCAGCAAGTCTACAACGTAAATAAGGATGCAATCACATTGCTGGTAGCTCGAGTTGGTTGATTTGATGTATATAGTCTTGACTTAGGGTACAATGCCTGTAGGAAAAACAATTTTCCGGATTCATGTGATACCATGTTTGTGTTGCTTCTTTTCTGATCTAAAATTATGGCAAGACCGACCTATGTACTTTGTATGTTGAAGCTACATTTGTATAAAAAAAACTCAAATAAAAAGAATTAAAAAAAAAAAAAAAAGACTCCAGGGCTGGCCGCTGGCCTTCCCCTGGGGCACCCCAAATCGGGATGTCCCAGTGTGTAACCCCCGGGTCATCCCCAGAATCTCTGGAACTGGAAGAGAGGGTGAGGCCAGATTTTTATTGATGCTGGGTATTGGAGGTACGCGGCATTTACATACATAGGCTGCCACTGCTCAGCTCCTCCATGGAGCTGAATGTATATAAATGCCGGATACCTCCAATACCCAGCATCAATAAAAATCTGGCCTCGCCCTCTCTTCCATTCATCCAGGTCATGGTATATCTGTAGGAATAAATCAAGGCAACGGGACTGTTTTATTTTCTTGAAGACGACTTTCTCTATTCAACTCTGAAGCCGGTTGCGTGACTAACAAAGTGGATAAAACCATGATCCAGTTGCCTTGCTTTTTGTTTCTGCTGTACGTTGTGGTTATAGTCAATCGCCTCTTCCTTTTATCTTCTTTAGGAAAGGAAAAAAAGAAAAGGAAACGTAGTCGGAGCAGATCATCGTCTGTGTCTTCCTCTTCGTCCTCTTCATCTTCCTCTTGCTCATCGTCATCTTCTTCTTCATCTCGCTCTTCCTCGTCTTCTAGCAGCCGAAGCAGCTCCAGCAGCAGAGGTATGAATTGCTTGTGCTCTTTAGGCTGATCTGTCAAAGCGCATTTACCAACAGCTGCTTATTTAAAGCAGGCCCATAACCTAGTTTACCCGGCCCCAGGATATAAAAGCTTATGCCCGCATTAAACCCTGCCGGACCAGGACCAAGTAAGATTATGGCAAACCGGTGGGGCGTCCCTATACATTCATTGCAAAAACTGCCCCATAGTCCATTGTAATAAAGAGGAACATCCCCAACCTCCCCCAAGCCTCACCGATCTGCTGTCTCCTGTTCTCTGGTCTTACCTTAGGATTATTATAAATCATTATTTACTCACCTCGCCAAGGGATCCATCTTCTAGGTCCCTCGGTTTCTGGACGACCTTCCAACGGGCGACGCCATCTTACATCCCATCAGGCACTGCTCATGGCCCCCGATTTCGGATTTCGCGCCTGCGCAGTGACCATGAGAAACAAAATGGAAAGACAAAAAAAAAAATATGCAAAACAAAAAAAAACGACTGTGGCCTATAATATAATCGTATTTCATTTTGACAAATGTTTTAGGATAGTTGTCCTTTTTCTGCTGTCGGCTCAGCAAAATTGGGGCAGCGGGGGGCATATTATAAGACCGGAATTAGAGCACTTTGCGGTCAGTGGGCTGGCAGGACTTCACAGGAAGTGTAATCTTTATTTTAGTCTACAGAGGTCCTTTACATGGTTTTCTTTTTGTTCTTTTAGATTTGACAAAACACAAGTCAAAGAAGTACAGCAAAGAAAAACACAGTAGTAAGAAGGTACCGTCCACCTCCGTTCTCTAGGACTATACAGTCTGTCATTCCTGTGTCTGTTGAAGAGAGATAACCACCAAACAGAAAATCCATGGGCGTAACCCAGAGTAAAAAAAAAAAAAAATGCACGAAATTGTGTAATAATAAAAATCCGTATATACCCATCGGCTAATGAGAAGAGAGGTCACTTAAACACCCAAACTAAAAAAAAACTCCTGCAAAGCTTGTGGTTTATTCTCTCATGGTAGGAATAAAATCCAGGGGTGACAGGTTTAGTCTATCAGGGGTGACAGAGCCTGTCACCCCAGATGTCTTTTTCCATCCATTAAAAGAAAGAAGAACAAGCCTGGCTGGATATTTCTTGATGCCAGGTGTATAAGTGACCTCTCCTCTCACCATCCAGTATATTTACCGTATATACTCGAGTATAAGCCGAGTTTTTCAGCCCACTTTTTGGGCTGAAAAAAGCTGCCTCGGCTTATACTCGAGTCAGTGAAAATTTCCCGCCCCCGTGCCTGCTCCCGCACTCACCCTTGTGTTGTGGAGCAGGCGGCTGGGAGCGGAGGAACGGCTGTGTCGGCCACGTGCGTCCCCGGATCTGCGGTGTGAATCGAGGCGGAGGAGCGGGGAGGAGGCGGCTGTCCCCGGCGGGCGGCAGCACAAGACTGCTCCGGACGGCGGCGGAGGAGCGGGGAGGAGGCGGCAGAAGAGCCGGTGACACTGCAGCGCCGGGAGGTGAGAGCGGAGATACACCCACACAGTGCTGGGTGTAGCAAGATGGCGGCCGCCGAGTTCCGCACTAGCTCTCTGCCACAGAGAGGTCAGATGACGTGGGAGGAGGAGGGGCAGGAGCAGGGAAACACAGTCACCGCTGATGCGCCCCCGAGGTAAGCGTGTGTGTGTGTGTGTGTGTGTGTGTATGTCTGTCTCTCTCTTTGTGTTTTGTGTCTCTGTCTTTGTGTGTGTGTGTGTGTGTGTATTTCTGTGTGTGTTGTGTCTGACGTTCTTTCCAGCCGCGAAGAGAAATAGAATGGGGCATGAAAGGGGGGGGAGAATATTATGGGGCATGGTGTGTGAGAGGGGGGGTGGAATAGTATGGCACATGGTGTATGAGAGGGGGGGGGGGGAATAGTATGGCACATGGTGTATGAGAGGGGGGGGGAAATAGTATGGCACATGGTGTATGAGAGGGGGGGGGAAATAGTATGGCACATGGTGTATGAGAAGGGGGGTGGAATAGTATGGCACATGGTGTATGAGAGGGGGGGGGAAATAGTATGGCACATGGTGTATGAGAAGGGGGGTGGAATAGTATGGCACATGGTGTATGAGAGGGGGGGGGGAAATAGTATGGCACATGGTGTATGAGAAGGGGGGTGGAATAGTATGGCACATGGTGTATGAGAGGGGGGGGAAATACCGTAAATACTCGAGTATAAGCCAAGTTTTTCAGCCCACTTTTTGGGCTTAAAAAAGCCGCCTCGGCTTATACTCGAGTCAATAACTTTTCCCATTTTTTTGTGGTAAAATTAGGGGCCTCGGCTTATATTCGGGTCGGCCTATACTCGAGTATATACGGTATATGGATTTTTGGCATTAATTTTTTGCGATAGTGCTCCTTTTGTGAAAATTGCCATATTTCTGTCACAAGAAGATACCCCTCTGGTTTAGAGAGGGGAAATAGGAGAAAGACAAATTCTGAACCAGGCAGTGTGTCAGAATACCCCCAATGCCCCTATAACAGGTATTGAGCAGAATCTCCACCCCCTATAACAGTGTGCATAATACCCCCAATCTACCTTTAATAGGCAGTGTGCAGTATCCTCCTGTAACGAGCAGTGGGGCAGAATCCTCCCAATTCCCCTGTAACATGCAGTGTGCAGTGTCCGCCAATCCGTATAACAGGCAGTGTACAGAATTCCCTCAGCCCTATAACAGGCAGTGTGCAGAGTCCCTGATCCTTCTATAACAGTAGTCCTCAAACTTCCTCCTCAAGGGCCGAGACAGGCCAGGTTTTGCAGCTCTCCACAGGTGAATTAACTGGCGCTCAGACAGAGCTATAGCCCTAATTATTACATCTGTGCATCAGCATAGAGAGCTGCAAAACCTGGCCTGTCTCGGCCCTTGAGGAGGAAGTTTGAGGACTACTGCTCTATAGCAAGCAGTGTACCGAGTCCCCTCAATAACCATATAAAAGTGTGCAGAATCCCCCAATTCCCCTATGACACCGTGGAGAATCCCCCCCCCCTATAATATGCAGTGCGCAGAACCCCCCCTAATTCCCCTATAACACTGTGCAGTTCCCCCCAATTCCCCTACAACACTGTGCAGTTACCCCCCCCCCAATTTCCCTATAACACTGTGCAGTTCCCCCCAATTCCCCTACAACACTGTGCAGTTACCCCCCCCAATTTCCCTATAACACTGTGCAGTTCCCCCCAATTCCCCTATAACACTGTGCAGTTCCCCCCAATTCCCCTATAACACTGTGCAGTTCCCCCCAATTCCCCTATAACACTGTGCAGTCCCCCCCCCCCCAATTCCCCTATAACACTGTGCAGTCCCCCCCCCAATTCCCCTATAACACTGTGCAAAATCCCCCCAATCCCTCTTGACATATCTAATGGTTCCAGCTGATCGTTCTGTAGTATAGTGGTCATCAAGTCACCAGAGACGAATGCTCTTCTCACAGAAGGAAAGTATGCACATTTGTAGCTATAACTATATAACCGTGTGTAGAATTCCCCTAATAACAGGTAGTGTGCAGAATCCCCCCAATTCTCCAATCAAACTGTGGAGAATCCCCCCCCCTCCCCATTCCCTATAGGGAGCTACAACCAGGGATCTATTGGCCCTTGC
This sequence comes from Gastrophryne carolinensis, assembly GCA_027917425.1. Taxonomy (NCBI): domain Eukaryota; kingdom Metazoa; phylum Chordata; class Amphibia; order Anura; family Microhylidae; genus Gastrophryne; species Gastrophryne carolinensis. The sequence goes on from CM051237.1 coordinate 450,717,095, forward strand.
AGTAGGTCCTCTGGTGATCCACAGGCCATTTCTTCTATTTTCCAAAATCATAACAAAGTGGTCAAGGAACAAGTGGCGACCATCTCTCAGCAGCACTCGTGCCACTCTTCTCTCGCTGTACTGACTCCCTCATCTACAATCAGATATGCTATCCAGAACACAGTTGTGGAATCAGGCATTCCATAGAAATAGGCGTTCCTGGGGAAAGGTTTGCCAGTAAGTCATGGTGTCTGCAGCAGTGCCTAAGAGGACAAGCCGCAGCCTTGCCAGGTGAACACAACACTAATCAAGTGTGTCATGTTTCAGTCCTTCTGGAGAGCATGGCTGATGTTTGGTCTCTATTTAGATCTCCTGTGCCTTTTTGGAACTGAAAATTGTTCCTTTGGTCCTACAGGACCAACTGCGCTAGTCATCTCTGTTTACAAAGTCGTCAAATGGTTAGGCAAGCGGTACTTATGCCAATTGTCAGGAAATTCAAATACTATTGGACACCCACTGTTTTCTTGTCAAAACACCTCAACTTAGTTGAGATACTCTCAGGACAATGTGAGGGTTTATTGACCCTGTAGCCTACCATCAATGTTTGCAGGCCAACCATTTAGGATTCAGCCCATGGCTACTTTACTATAGTGTCTATATCGGTTCCTCCTTGGAACCTACTTTGGCTCTCCCTGGTCTTCAGCTTCAGACGAAAAGAAGTTGAAGAGCCATCCTTCAAGACTGTAGTAGTGAGAAGTCCAAGCCTCGCCTGATGCTGCCTCTGGTCTCTGGTTCTCCATACAGCCGTGTCTCCGAGATGCATAGAGTGTCTCTGCGAGTTAGCCTTACGCTGCTGAGCAGCCAGACATTCAGCTTATCCCGACCCTTTTGCTATTCACAGCTTTGGAATTTTCCTAATGATAGGACTCCCCTGTGTGACTTATCAAAGAGAAGAAAAGAGGAATTTTATTAGTCTTCTTGTTTTTTGCTTTTTGTTGCAGCTGTGTTGAAGGAGAACTCTGGAGGCCCTGGAGTTTAAAAGCCTCCAGGGTTGTCCGATTTCCACTCTTTGGGGCATCCCAAATTTGGAGAGGCCGAGCGGGGGAATGCGGCCAGCAGCACACTCGGCTGGCTTAGCTGCTGACAGCTGCGGAGGGAGCCAAGTGAAACTGAGCACACGGATTGGCTGAGCCTGTGTCGAGGAACAACACGAGGGAAAGTGAAATTCCTATGTGGTGTTCATCTTTAACACATTGTTGGATTGTTCTGTTTTTTTTTTTCTTTTAAGTGTTGGTTTCAGACCAGGCTCTGCTCTTATCAGGCCCATGTGTACCTGTCTTGGTGGTTATGCATTGATTTCTAGTTTGATTGAGGCAGTAAAGGGGCTGAAATTGCACAAAAAAACTTTAGCCTACAAAGCTACTATGAAAATTGCTCCTGATCCTACTTGGATTAAAACTTTATTTTTTTTTTTTATGTAGACTTGATAACATTTATTTTAACTCTGCAGAAGAGGAAAAAAGACAACAAAGACAAGAAAAAGAAGAAGAAAAAGAAGAAAACGGAGGAGTCCAAACCTGTACAGATATCCAAGGTGTGAATGCTAGAGGTGTTGGTCTCCATTACAGTCAGGTTTTCTGGGCACCAGTAATGTCAATGGCCTTGATTCAGTGGGATTGGAAAAAAAAATTCTCTTGGTAAAAAGTTCATTTTAGGAATAAAAAATCCTGAGAATGTCTCTGTTGCTGAATCACCACCTGGGAAGACAGTAAAGGTCAATGGGATCTTTTACTCCTAAGAAAAGTGTTGAACGTTTTACTCCTTTTGACACTTAAGTAAAAAGTGCCATTGCCTTTCATTGTTTTCCTAGCTGTTGACTAGGCAATAGTGATTTCGTTTTTTTTATCAACCACCTGTATCAGTGACGGCGAACCTTTTAGAGACCAAGTGCCCAAATTGCAACCCAAAGCCCACTTATTTATCGCAAAGTGCCAACACGGTCACATGACTCAGGGACCAATCACGGAGCCTGATTTTGCTGGGGGAGAGATTAGAAAGGTCAGATTTCTAGTTTTTGCGGGCATTCCTTTACAGAGGGCACCGGCAGTCAGGATTTCCCCCACGTTCTTACCAGCCAGATCCCAACCAGCCCTGCTTTACTGCTGTGTTGCTATGTCAGGGTTGGACTGGGTGCCTCCTCTTTGGTTTCCCCGCAGGTTGGGCGATGAGGTGCTGCTCTTGAAGCATTGAAACTGCTATGGCCCCACCGGGGTCCAGTCCAAGGACAGATAGCATTACCCATCTATCCTTGGCTTGCGACTCTGTTTTGGTACTCGCCAAGTCTCACTCCCTATACAGCCAGAAACATCCGCCCTAGTGCTGATGAGAGCCTAAAGCTCGAAACATGTGTCCACTAGTTGGATGTGTATAGCTAATCCCTGGCATTGCACCCTTAGCGTTTCTAAGGACCTTGGATGGCACAGAAACATAGAGATGATTTGCATAGCTCCGCCTACTGCAAGGATAGATGGGTAATGCTATCTGTCCTTGGACTGGGTACTGTGCAAATACTTTCCATTCTAGGAAAGCTTCTCTTTTCCTTTACCTAAGTAGAGGGTTCTTTGGTCTCTTTACCCCCTATATTAAGCTTAACATGGGTCTCTCCACATACTGTCTTGCCACTATGCATGATTAAAGCGATCCCACATTGCGCTTTTCCGGCGCACTCTTCAGTGAGGAGACCCGATGGCAGTTAATGGGCGCGCATGCCAAGGGAAAGCACTCTGCGTGCCGTCTTTGGCATGCGTGCCATAGGTTCGCCATGACTGCCCAGAAGGATGCTTTCAGTGTAGATGGGTGGCTCAGTTGTCATAATGTTTACCAGTGTAGCTCGGATGTGATACTTCTATGATGATCATGGTGTTCAGAGTAACTTGTGGACTGGGAGATGAGCACAACTATCTAATCCCAGAGCTGGGCTATCCTCTTGTCAACCTTGTTAAAGCGGTCCTTCACTCTGAATAAGAGTCTATCTTATACGTTTCTCACACCCTGTACATACAGATTGCTCACATTAAAAATCATTCTACCTGCATCTACTGCATGTTATGAGCCTTTAAACATCCAAGATGGCGGCTCATGGAACATCAGGCAGCCTGCAAACAGGAAGTGTCTTCTGACTGTGCTGCTCTGCATTTTGGGAACGCTGACCTTTCGCTGACCCCAGCTCTGCTCTGTCTGAGCAAAGCACAGCTATAACCTGCCCCCCTGTAATTTATCACACTTTCCTCTCCTCAGTAAATGTGATGCTTCTGAGTCATGAACAGAGTTGCAGCCCAGTGGGGAAAGAATAAGAGTAATAAGTAAAAAATTAAAATATATTAACTTTAGATGCTGGGGAATCGTTTTTTAAGGGTTTGGGCTTTTCAATAAATCATGCTGAAGGTCCGGTTTAAATACAAGCAAAACATTTTTTCCAGCAAGATTTTTCCAGATTTTTATGCCCACACTGTGATTGTCCAAAAATTGTAGCCAGTGGTCAGCTGAAATCCCTTTAAAAAACTTCTGCTTTATTGATCCATATTAAAGCAGTAATATACTCTCACCATTGTGCTGACAGACACAGCATAGAAAGTTCAGCTTGGGCCCCCCTGTGCCGACACATTTCAAGCATGGCACGGCCTGCTTCATGAAGTCATTACATCTGGGTTATTCCGCCACAAGGTGGCGCAGTGCACTGCAGAAGAGTTGTGGCTCCTCCCGGTACCATATAAAAACGGAATCGCCATAGATTCTGCGAAGATAGAAGATGGCTCTCTATATTGCGCAGGTGAGCGGGGCAACCAGACGCCGGCGAGGTCACGTGAGCGCCATTTTCGCGCTCTTCGGGGTGGGGCCGGTGGATGACGCGTACCGCGCTGTCCTCCCGCGGCCCGCCCCTCAAGGTTCCTCTGCTGGCGCCATTTTGCTTCTGCTGTGCGTCTGGGGCCCTGCTCATCCCGGAGCTGCTTCAGTGATCCCCGTCTATTGTCGCTTCCTCCTGTGGTCTGGCGGCTGGTGCCCTTGCCCTACCCCTTTCGGGGGTTTTTGGTTTCCTTGGGGCATGTGCTGCGGGATACTTATGTGTCTTATTTATGTCTTTCAGGCGGGACAACTGTGGGTTGTGGTTTCTCCCGGTACTACCCCTTACCATCCCTCATCTTCCCTTACTGGCTTCTGGGGGCATCTCGTGGGGGGTATCCCAGGTGGCTGTTGTTAGCCTTTACCCTGTGCTGGCCTATTGTGCCTTTTATTATTCACCATATGGAGGCTTCTGGGGATAGCGTGCTTGGGGGCCCTTCGGGGCAATCATGGCTGTGTTCCATGTGTGGGGTAGCCCCTGTGAGTAACAGTGTCAGGGTGTGCGTGCCGTGCGCCCAAGGTATCCTTGCTCTCCAGGCTGGGCTGCCCGCTTCGCTTCCCAGCTCTGTGCCCCCTTCGGCATCACCTACCCCCCCCCCCGCGCCTGCATTTAGCCCCCAGTGAGGGGGATACTAGCGGGGGGGGTCACGGTCTGATCTGGCACAGCGTGTGGCCAGTATTGAAAGGCAGCTTGCCAGGCCTGTTCCACGTAAGGCCTCTGGCAAGAAGCGGCACCTAGCTCCCGTGACATCCCTCTTTCCTTTTGTTGGCCTTTACCCCCTAGAGGAGGGTTACGGCAGTGACCCTGGGTCTGCGTCTGGGGAGGACTCATGGTTCCCTGAGGACACTGATAGCCTGTTGGCTCACATTTTTGAAATCTTGTACATTGTCCCCCCTTAGGTGGCTAAGAGGAAGCAGGGAGAGCTCTTTCGTCCTGATAAACAGCGCTTGGAGTTCCCTGAGCAGGGCCATTTCACTAATATGGTGCTCAAGAAATGGGAACGTCCTAGTAGATTGCCCGCGGTGCCCAAAGGGTGGAATAGGAGGTATCCCTTTCCTGCCGACCTGGTAAAGGGATGGTCCAACACCTTGGTCATGCCTTCACCTGACACTACTACACTGCGGGACAGCGAGGACCGGGGCATGGATCAGCTGGCCTGCCATGCCTTTACATATGTGGGGGCTGGGCTGCGCCCGGTCTGCGCTGCTGCCATTACAGCTATTGCCCTTAAGAAACAGCTCAAGCGCCTCCTGGAGGGCGCTATGGCTGGTAACGGGGGGGGATTATAGGTCCCTTTTGCTTTGCTCTGATTTTGTTGCCTTTGTCCTTACTGCCATGGATGATGCGGTACGGATGTGTGGTAGGACCTCTGCCCTTTTGGTGGCTATGTGCCGCTCTGTTTGGCTGCGTCAGTGGGCTGCTGATGCTGCCGCCGCTAAGAAGGCTCTCACTGGGCTCCCCTTTATGGGACTGCGGCTGGTGCTGGTGAGTGTTTGGATGTTTTAGCCCCTCCTTTCCCCTCCTTTCGTGCTCCCAGAGGAGGTCGTGGCTCCCTCTTCTCGGGTACCCACAGGGACTCTTGGGGACGTGGCAGATCCCGTGGTCATCCCGGTCTCTCATGGGGCCTCAAGCCTAAATCTTCCCCTAAGCCCCCTCAGGCATGGGGAGGCGCCCTCACCCATCCGGGTAGGGGGACAGCTTCGGCTCTTTGCTCACGTCTGGAGGCTACGCGTCTCAGACCGGTGGATTCAGGAGGTGGTGTCCTCCGGTTGCAAGATAGAGTTTGCAGCCTGGCCACCCCGAAGATGTCTCAAAACCCTCTGTCAGCTCAGGGTTTGCGCCTTGCGGTTCAACTTCTGTTGGAATCAGGAGTCATTTGCCTGGTGCCTTCCCAGGAACGGGGTCGAGGTTTCTACTCCAATCTGTTCACGGTCCCCAAAAAGAACGGGTCCCTGAGGCCCATCCTGGACTTGAAGGGCCTCAACAAGTTTGTCAGGTTCAAGCATTTTCGCATGGAGACTCTACACTCGGCGGTCAGTACCCTGCGCCCGGGCGACTTCATTACCTCAGTGGACATCAAGAATGCCTACCTTCACGTCCAATCTTTCCAGGTTCTCAGGTTCGCTCTAGAGGATCAGCATTACCAGTTTGTGGCCTTGCCGTTCGGTATCACCTCGGCCCCTCGGGTGTTCACCAAGGTGCTGGCGGGCGTAATAGCCCTTCTGAGGAACCAGGGCATTCGCATCCTTCCTTACCTGGACTACATTCTGATTGCGGCTCAGTCTCTTCACCAGGCCGAGAAGGATACTCAGGTGGTGACCTCCGCTCTCGAGTCCTTCGGCTGGGTGATCAACTATCCCAAGTCTTCACTGTCTCCATCTTTGGTGAGGTCCTTTCTGGGCATGACTCTGGATACCTCTCAGATCAAGCTATTCCTGCCTCAGCAGAAAGTGGAGGGCCTTCAGAAGCAGGCACGGACTCTGCTCTTGTGTCCCCATCCTTCCATCCGGCAGGGGATGCAGTTAGTGGGTCTGATGGTGTCCTGCTTCGAGGCAGTCCCCTTTGCTCAGTTTCACATGAGACCTCTACAGTTGCACCTCTTGTCAGTTTGGGATCGGGAGCCTGTGTCCCTGGATCAGGAATTTGCTCTGTCCCCCCTGGCCAGACAGTCCCTCTCGTGGTGGCTGGACTCAGGGAACCTTCTAGTGGGCAGGACCTTTTTGCCCCCGTGCTGGGAGAGTCACCACAGATGCCAGTCTGACCGGTTGGGTTTTTTTTTTGGAAGTCTCTGAAATTCCAGGGTCGGTGGGGCCCCCAGGAGGCCCATGCTCCCATCAATGTTTTGGAACTGAGGGCGATCAGGTTGGTTCTTTCTCAGCTGACCACACACCTTCGGAGTCGGGCTGTTCAGATCCGCTCGGAGAACCAGACGGCGGTTGCCTACACCAATCATCAGGGAGGGACTCAGAGCAAGCGAGCCCTCAAGGAAGTGTCTCTGATACTGTCTTGGGCAGAGGAGAATATTCTCTGCATCTCGGCGGTTTACATTCCGGGGGAGGAGAATCAGGAGGCAGATTCCCTGAGCAGGGGGAAGTCTCGGCTGGGGGAATGGTCCCTCAGCAACAAGGTATTTCACTCCCCGTGTCACCGCTGGGGTCAGCCGGATGTGGACCTGTTTGCGTCCCGCCACAATCACAAGCTTCCCAGGTTTTTCTCCCTGTCACAGGACCCTCTGGCCTAAGCCACGGATGCGCTAGCAATGCCTTGGACGGAGTTTCAGCTCCTCTGTGTTTCCTCCATTCCCTCTGCGCAAGATAGCCCAGGAAGGGGTACCAGCCATTCTGGTGGCCCCCTGTTGGCGGGTGTGGTTCGCAGACGTCGTGCAGTTGGCAGTAGATCAGTATGCCCTGCCCAAGGATCCAGATCTGCTCACTCAGGGACAGCTGCGCCATCCCAATTTACAAACGCTGGCTTTAACGGCTTGGCTGCTGAAACCTCCATCTTGATGGATAAGGGTTTGCCGGCCTCTGTTGTTGATACCATGATTAGGGCGGAGGAAGAAGTCCTCCTACTATCTACTACAGGGTCTGGCATGCTTACATTGCCTGGTGTGAGTGCAGGTCTCTTCCTTGTCAGGTGTTTTCTATCCCCAGGATTCTGGAATTTTTGCAACATGGTTTGGATTCGGGCCTTCAGCTTAGTACCCTCAAGGGACAGGTGTCAGCTCTGGCAATCTTTTTCCAAAGAGCCTTTGCCAATCACCGGTTGGTTAAGACTTTTTTCCAGGGAGTTACTCATGTGCGTCCGCCACGTAAGTCTATGCTACCGGTTTGGGACCTGAATCTGGTGTTGTCTGCTCTGCAGGGTCCCCCCTTTGAGCCTATCCGTGGGGCTGCCTTGCCCATTCTGACTCTTAAGGTGGCCTTTTTGGTGGCTATTACTTCGGTCAGGCGAGTTTCTGAGCTTGCAGCGCTTTCCATCAAACCTCCTTATTTTGAAAGGCATCAGGATAAGGTGGTGTTTCGGCTTAAGCCGGATTTCTTGCCTAAGGTTGTGTCTGCTTTTCATCTCAATCAGGACATTGTTTTGCCTTCTTTGTGTCCTAATCCTGCTAATTCCAAGGAGCGGACCCTTCATTCTCTGGATGTTGTCAGGGCTCTGAAGTTTTATTTGGTTGCTACTGAGTCTTTCAGGAAGTCTGACGCTCTTTTTGTTCTTCCTGCTGGACATAGGATTGGTTTGCCTCCTGCTAAATCCACTATCAGCAAGTGGATCCGTCAGGCGGTGGAGCAGGCCTACTCTGCCAGGGGGAAGGTTCCTCCTTTCAGGGTTACTGCTAATTCCACTCGTGCTATTGGTGCGTCTTGGACTTTTCAGCACCAAGCTTCTGTTGAACAAGTTTGTAAGGCCGCAACTTGGTCTGCTTGTCAACACTGGATAAGTCTATGGTGATTCCGTTTTTATATGGTACCGGGAGGAGCCACAACTCTTCTGCAGTACACTGCGCCACCTTGTGGCGGAATAACCCAGGTGTAATGACTTCATGAAAGTGGACCAACACCCACGGGTGATCGGCCCAGGGAATCTATAAGATTCCCGGGCCGATCACCTCCCTCCCTGCGGGACATCCGAGATCGGGATGTCCCGTGGGGTGAAACCCCCCCAAACTCCTTACCTTATCTTCGGCCAGCCGCCGCCGCCTCCCTCACGCCCCTCTAGGCGTGCGCGCGCCCACGCCGGCCGTCTGCGAATGGCCGGCGCGCGCGCGCACGTCAAGAGGGACGCGCGGGAGGCGACGGCGGAGGAGCCGCTTGTCCACGGCTTGTCCACGGCTTGTCCACGGCTTGTCCACGGCTTGTCCATCGGCGCGGGGAGAGGTGAGTTTTTCGGGGGGTGGAAGTGGACCAAGACCCAGGATAGTCAAAATCCTGGGTGTTGGTCCACTTGAAGCAGGCCGTGCCATGCATGGTAAAAGCAATTCTACAGGTGAGTACTCACAGAATTGTCATTTTGTCAGGTTTTTGGTGTTCTGACTTATTGTTTTCCTCTTTTGGAATGTAAAATAATCGTGTGTTAGGATTGTGTCCTTATACCTGTGATTCACTTATGTGGTTTCTATGATTCTCATACTTCGGGGACTCATTTTGCTATCTCAAGGATGGCTATCTGTCAGGCGGACCCCCTCCTTCGTGCCCGTTTAACGGGGGTCCTGGGTGTCCCTCAGTCTTTCAAATCAGCTTAGGACATAAGAAATATGCGAGACAGAAGGACACAGTCATTGGAATGCGTTCGACTATCTCACGGAGATACATCTGCTGCTCCCCCCTTTTACAATTTTATTTATAGTGAAATAGAAAACTTACAGATCTAGAGGGGGCATATCATCATATTAGAAAAAACGGAATATCTGGCTCGGTAATTGGTCTGTTCTACCTAATGAGCACGTTGGAATGTTATCTATGTCTAAAAAGGAGGCGACTCAAAATGCGCTGTCCATCTTCTCCATGCCATCTTTATAACAGTAATGTGTTAATAGCAGTGTGCTTCATTAACTTTATTGCACTAATTTCAGTACAAGCAAAAGGAAAGAATCAGTGCAAGTATATTTGGGTTACTGAGGTTTATTTAACCTTTATTAGCCACTAAAGCATACAATGCAACGATAGGAATCTGAAATCAACTAGTGTGAATGGAGAGAGGGAATGTTCATATAATTCATTTTATTGATTCTGACCTCCATCCATCACAGCTACAGTGGGACTGGTATTCATGGCCTTGATTTAAAGCAATGGACTACAAGTCCCATAATTCTTCCAATGTAACTGGTGAACTCTTAAACCGGACCTTCAGCGTGACTTAATGAAAAGCCCAAACTCTTAAAAAACGGTTCCCCAGCATCTAAAATTAATATATTTTACGTTTTTAGTCACTAACTTATTATTCTTTCCCCCACTGGGCAGAGTTGGGGTCAGGTAAAGGTCAGCAGTCCCAGAATTCAGAGCAGCACAGTCAGGAGGCACTTCCTGTTTGCAGGCTGCCTGATAAGATGGCGGCTTCCATAAGCCGCCATCTTGAATGTTTAAAGGCTTATGCAGTAGATGCAGGTAGGATGATTTTTAATGTGGGCAATCTGTATGTACAGGGTGTGGGAAGCATATAAGATAGACTCTTATTCAGAGTGAAGGACCGCTTTAAGTAGCTTTGGCTAAGTCTAAGCATCCTAATGACCTCTCCAGCCGAGAACCCAGCCGTTAACCTTTGCTACTGGAAAATGTGATCGTTTCAAACTGAAGAAGTTGAATTTCAGCAGATTGGGTTAAACCAGTCACCACTTTGGTGTACATAGCTAAGGTAAATACATTGTTGCTATGGAAAACTTTTATTTTAGAACACAGAGTTGCAAACAAATAGAAAATAATAAAAAATAACAGATAAGCTTGGCACATTGTCATTTTGCCACATAATAATGGAAACTCTTAAAAAGCCATTGAGCGTAGAATTACCCTTTAAGTTTACTTGGAACCTTGTTAAATACCCAGGACACTGGGCTTTAAGGCACCTAGCCCCTGCATTGCATAGGGCTGTAGTTTGATCATGATACAACTTTAAAAATGGAAGCAGGGATTGGTGACTGACATGTTGTCTTTCCCTTGGGCCCAGTCATCCAAAGAGATGCTCATAAATATATAAAGTCTATTTTCACAAAACATCCTCTGGGCAGCCTACATATGAGACCTTGTGTCTCCGCCTCTTGATAGGGACCTCCAGATTAGCATAAAAATTGACTCCTCCTTTCAGTCCCCAGTTGTTTTCGTGTTCCTCCGTGAGGTAGGAGCCAGACCACTATCCCCTAAATCAGGTAGGTTTAGGTAAGTAACCGGCGACGTGGGCTTTGACAGGCAAGTCCATTTCTCGGTCCTGGAGGTATACTCTGGCCAGGGGCCTGGGATAACCCCAGGAGTGTTCTGTTCTTTGATCCTGGTACCAGGGGATTTTTTTGTTTACCTGATGAGCGTGTCCATTATGTGGGTACTAATGACCAAGAAAGAGGGTTAACCTGCACAGCATAAGTTGAATACCATATTTCAAAACTGGATGCTGGCTAAAGTGGACCTAAACACCCAAAGTGAGGCGAATCTATATGTATAAAGAATGGGCCTACCAGCTCAGACCCAAGGTCCACCCATTTAGCCGCTCAACAGAACCATCAAAGAGAATATATTAAATTTATCACACAATTGTATTCACTATTGGCCTAAACATATATAAAAACAATTAAAAACATAATTGCTGGAATAGGAAGTGTTATGGACTAAATAAATTGTACAGAGATTGATATATAGTCAATTACAAGTTTAAAAAAAATTATTAGATATTAGATAACGGCCATATCACAGCCCACAAAATGGGTATCCAAATCTATTTATGCCCGGGAATTTCATAAGAGCTGTGCAAGTGATGATTTATAGTGCATAGAAATTCAGAACAAAGTGCACACACTCTGAGGAAGTGGCAGATCGCAGTCGCCACGCAACGCGTCAGTGGTGGTGGCATGCTGGATTGTGGAGTGGGACTTTATTACTGACCATGTGGTAATGTAGATTGATCTTTGTTATTACTAATATCTATTAGGGATTGTGATGCTGATCATTTGCCTTTGGCAGGAGTATACGATATATACCCTGGAGCTTCATTTCTCTTTAGCACTTTCAGCACTGGCACCTTCTATGCACGTAGCACTTTATTTCTTACTGACTATTACTGAGCATTGAGACTCATCTAACTTTCTTGTTGTATACATATCTCTGCAGTATGCACTTTGTTCTGAATTTCTATGCAATATATATATATATATATATATATATATATTCTCTTTGATGGTTCTGTTGAGCGGCTAAATGGGTGGACCTTGGGTCTGAGCTGGTAGGCCCGTTCTTTATACAGTATGTGGGTACCATTGGTTATAGTTAGATTGCTTGCTATGGCCGTGATTGCCACTGATCTGGTTATGTAGTCCTTATAAGAGAGGTCAGGCAAACGGATTCTTCCATGTAGGCTAATAGGGGCTCTGGGAAATCCCATTATGAGCAGCTTTACAGTGGGGGACGGGGGGAAGTTTTGCTTTCGCTTCTTATGTCCTAGAAAACACTTTAGATGTCTGTGTTCCAGTACCTGAAGAAGAAGGAGAACTACAGTATGATCACAGGGAAGAAAATCAAAATGAAAGTGAAGAAAAGCAAAGAAGACAAAGAGGTAAATAACTGCAATGGTGGTTTGATTATTTTTCTTTTTTTACTACTCCCAAGCTTTATTTTGCCTTTCACACATGATTATTTATATCTAATATGACATTATACACTTAGGGCTTTATTCATCAAGCCATAGCGCCAGGTAACGACTGGAAGCGTCAGGTAACAACAGGTAGCGAATAGTGAATGCTGGGCGCAGTACGCAATACCACATTTATCAAAGCTATTCTGGTGAGCAAATCTAACAGCGTCACATAGCGTCCGATTCATCATCGCAGATGGCTCACCGTGTACCGCCAGCGCTCTGGCTTCCAGAGCTCCAGGTATTACCTGTCGCTACCTGACGCTCGCCCATCGGTCCTTTTCTTCTGTTTAAACAGGGTTTTCTTTTATTTATTTTTTAATTATCAAATAATTGTGTCACCTCTCCTGGCCTATTTAAAGGCATTTTTGAAAACTTTTTTGATTTAAAATATTTTTATGCAGAATTGTCATTACAGGTCTGGTATTAAAGTATTAATGTCACAATGTAATAACAATGTCATTCCATATGTTTTTGCTTTGTTACTAGTGGATACATGTTCAAAAACAGACTTTAATCACATAGCTTCTGGTGCTCTGGGCTACAACGACCTGATTTTAAGCGCTGGCGCTGTGTGAGGCTATTTTTTTGATGAATATGGTGTGAGTCGGTCGCACTGAGCTGGAGCTACCGTTCGCTCCCATACAGCACACATGTACTGGTGTTATAGCGACTCACACATCATATTCATCAATGCTGGCCAGCGACTGAGACGCTCTGAAACAGCGAACCATGGCCGAGCACAGCGGCTACTAGCGGTCGCTCTGAGCGCTTCCGACGCTCATCTGTCGGTACCTGGCGCTAGTAATGAATCAGCCTGTAATTATACACCACGCCTTGGGGTCTGCAATGCTGTTTCAACTACGGAAAGATTACTGATAAGATGAGAAGGTCTACTGGCACCTGTTTATAAATTTCAGAGCTTAAACCGGACCAACACCCGTTATTACATTAATAGGTGTTGGTCCCGCTCTTTGCTGCTGAGAAGAAGCTCGAGGGGGGCTTTCAGAACGCTGGAGCCCCCTCGCACCTAACTTCACAGGACGCTTAAAACACTCACCTTCCTTACGAGCCAGCGCCAGGAAAGGAGTCCCGCGATTGGCCACTGGGCGGTCACGTGGGCTGGTGTTGGTCCGGTTTAAAGTGATTGTCCAGTTAATTTTAAAAATAAGTGGTGCTACTCACCTTTTTTCCAATGCGGTTCCACCACCTAAACCCGCCAGTATAAAATTGCCAAGACCGAGCATCCTTACGGTCCTCTCCAGTCCAAGATGGTGGCCGTGAACACCTGTGGCACCCCCTCTCCATTCATTGCAATGGAAGGGGTGTGCCAACATGAACCTCCACAGCACCCCCCATTGCAATGAATGAAGTAGGCATGCTGCAGGGCGTAAACCCGACACATTCATGGCTGCCATCTTGGACCGAAGAGTATCAGCAAGGACGCTCAATCTCTGCGGAAAGTTGTACACAGGCCAGACGAGTGATACAGCCGCACTGGACAATAGGCAGTAGTGGCATTTTTTACATTTTTGTCTGGACAATTACTTTAAAGCAGATGAAAACCCTAACAGGACGGCCATAAAAACTAAAAGACTCCAGGGCCGGCCGCTAGCCTGCCCTTGTGGCAACCTTTAACGAGATGCCCCACTGTTTGAAACTTCCTGGGGTTGCTGGTAAACTCGCCTTTATCGGCGGCTAACATTACGCTGCGATCACTGCCCGCCTCATCCCCCCCTGGCTTCCCTGTAGCTGTGCACGCTCCCACACCCAGCCATTCAGATAGGCCACAGTAGAAAGCCAGGGATGCAGTGAGCCGGCTGGCACGAGTCATATGGCAGTTTTAAGATCAGCCTATCGGCATCTCAAAACTGCCCCTGGGCGTGGCTATGGCTGTTGAAGAACATGGTGTTATTTTCCTATTGCATGGCACGGCCTGTTTCAATGTTTCAAGAATTCCTTACATATGAGATATTCCGCCACAAGGTGGCGCAGTGCACTGCAGAAGAGTTGTGGCTCCTCCCGGTACCATATAAAAACAGGATCACCAATAGACCTCTCCAGTGTTTCCTCTGCAGTGATACTGCGAAGATAGAAGATGGCTCTTTATATTGCGCAGGTGAGCGGGGCAACCAAGCCTGCGGCCCTGCATGTCTATTTCCACCCGTTTCCGGACCCTCTGTGCCTCCCAGCCTCGGCTGACGGATCGGGTGAAGGTAGAGGAGCACTAGGGTCAAGTGCTCAAGGAGCGCTGCTCCAAGCCGCAGACCCTGTACCACAAGGGGTGGCCGGCCATAGGCTTATGGTGAGCCTACTGAGGGATGTGGAGTTCCTGCCTTAGCTTCTGAGGGAGTGAGTGGATGTTTTTTGGGACTGTGTTCTGTTAGTCTCTCCCTGTTTTATTGCCTTTCTCTTGGGGTATTTGCGGGGGTTGGTTATTAATGCTGCCTGTTTTCGCCGCCACCTTGTACTCCGCTCCGCGGCGGGCGCCGTTATTGTTGTGAGGCGTTTTTGGGCTGCAATGGCGCCGGCGCGGGTCACGTGAGCGCTGTTTTCATGCTCTTCGGGGGGGGGTGCCGGGGGATGACGCGCATCGCGTCATCCCCACGCGGCCCGCCCCTTGAGGTTCTCGTTACAGCGCAATTTTGAGCCTGCTGCGCTTCTGGGACCCCTCTTCTCCCGTGGGCTGCGACGGTGATCGATTCCTGCGCTTCCTCCCATGGCCTGGCGGCTTGGTGATCTTCTGCCTTCGGTCTCCTTGGTCCGTGATTCGCCTTTGGGGGTTTTGTTTTTCCTTGGGGCATGTGCTGCGGGATGCTTATGGGCATGTTTGCTTATGTCTTTCAGGCGGGTGGTTTCTCCCAGTTCTGCTCCTCCCCCCCCCCCATCTCCCCTCTCCTGGCTCTTTTGGGGGCATCCCGGGTGGCTTTTTTTTTTTATATAGCCCTTATATAACCCTGTGCTGGCCTATTGCGCCTGTATTAATCAGCATATGGAGGCTTCTGGGGATAGCATGCTTGGGGGTCTTTCGGGGCAATCCCGGCTCTGTGTCATGTGCGGGGCATCCCCTTAGAGTGGTGGTGGCACGGTTTGTGTGCTGTGCGCCCAAAGTATCATTGCGGACCAGGCTCGGTTGATCGCTTCTCTTCCCAGTTCTGCGCTCCCTCCAGCATCGCCTACACCCCCGCTCCTGCATCTATCCCCCAGTGAGGGGGATGCTAGCAGGGGGTCACAATCTGCTCTGGCACTGCATGTGGCCAGCATTGAAAGGCAGCTTGCCAGGCCTGTTTCAGGTAAGGCCTCTGCCAAGAAGCGGCACCTGGATCCCGCATGCTCCCTTTTTGCTGAGGAGGATGAGGGACTTGATGCCTTTGGTGGCCGTGACTCCCTAGAGGAGGGGGAGCTTTTCCAGGACTCTGACTCCTCTGGGGCCCAGCTAGAGGGGTACGACAGTGACCCTAGGTCTGCGTCCGAGGAGGATTCATGGCTCCCTGATGACACTGATAGACTGTTGTCTGACATTTTTGAAACCTTGCACATCGCCCCCCTAAGGTGGCTAAGAGGAAATGGGGTGAGCTCTTTCGTCCTGATAAACGTCTGGAGTTCCCTGAGCAGGGCCATTTCTCTAATATGGTGCTCAAGGAGTGTAAACTTCCTAATAGATTGCCCGCGGTGCCCAAGGGGTTGGATAAGAGGTATCCCTTTTCTGCTGACCTGGTCAAGCGATGGTCGTGCCCCCCTGAGGTGGACGCTCCCGTCCTTGGACTGTCCAACACCTTGGTCATGCCTTCTCCTGACACTACTACGCTGCGTGACAGGGCGGATCGGCGTATGGATCAGCTGGCTTGCCATGCCTTTACATTTGGGGGGGCTGGGCTGCGTCTGGTCTGTGCCGCTGCCATTACAGCTATTGCCCTTGAAAAAAATCAAGCATCTCACCGATGGTGCTATGGCTGGTAGGAGAAGGGAGGATTATAGGGCCCTCTTGCTTTGCTCTGATTTCGTCGCCTTTGTCCTTACTGCCATGGATGATGCGGTCCGGCTGGGTGGTAGGGCCTCGGCCCTCTTGGTGGCTATGCGCCGCTCTGTCTAGTTGCGGCAGTGGGCAGCCGACACTGCAGCCAAGAAGGCTCTCGCTGGGCTCCGCTTTGCGGGGCTGTAGCTCTTTGGTGAGCGTCTGGATGTTCTAGCCAAGGATGGTAGGCTACCTCAGCGTAGGAAGCAGCCTCGGTACTTTCGGGGTACTTCCTCCTCCTCCTCCTCCTTTCGTCCCTCTAGAGGAGGTCGTGGCTCCCTCTTCCCGGGTAGTCGCAGAGAGTCTTGGGGCCGAGGCGAGTCCCATGGCTGCCCCGGTCTCTCTCGGGGGGCCAAGCCCAAACCCCCTCCCAAGGCCCCTCAGGCATGAGGAGGCGCCCTCACCCATCCGGGTGGGGGGGCGGCTTCGGCTCTTTGCTCACGTCCGGAGGCTCCGCGACTCAGATCGGTGGATTCAGGAGGTGGTGTCCTCCGGTTACAAGATAGTTTGCAGCCTGGCCGCCCCCGAGATTCCTCAGATCCTGGATGTCTCAAAACCCTCTGTCAGCTCAGGATTTGCGCCTTGCAGTTCAACGTCTGTTGGAGTCAGGAGGCCTGAGGCCCATCCTGGACTTGAAAGGTCTCAACAAGTTTGTCAGGTTCAAGCACTTTCGCTACGCTCGGCTGTCAGTACCCTTCGGCCAGGCGACTTCATGACCACCTTGGACATCAAGGATGCCTATCTTCACGTGCCAATCTTTCCAGGTCATCAGAGATTTCTGAGGTTCGCTCTGGAGGATCAGCATTACCAGTTTGTGGCTTTACCGTTCGGTGGCGCCTCGGGTGTTCACCAAGGTGCTGGCGGGCGTGATGGCTCTGCTGCGGAACCAGGGCGTTCACATCCTTCCTTACCTGGAGGACATTCTGATTGCGGCTCAGTCTCTTCATCAGGCCGAGAAGGATACTCAGGTGGTGACCTCCACTCTCGAGTCCTTCGGCTGGGTGATCAACTTCCCCAAGTCTTCACTGTCTCCATCTTTGGTGAGGTCCTTTCTGGGCATGACTCTGCATACCTCTCAGGTCAAGGTATTCCTACCTCAGCAGAAAGTGGAGGGCCTTCAGAAGCAGGCACAGGCCCTGGTCTTGTGTCCCCATCCTTCCATCCGGCAAGGGATGCAGTTAGTGGGCCTGATGGTGTCCTGCTTCGAGGCGGCCCCCTGTGCTCAGTTTCACATGAGACCTCTTCAGTTGCACCTCTGGCCTTCTCCACGGATGTTTCGGCTCCTATATGTGTTCCCTCCCTTTCCATTGCTGGGCAGGGTGCTGCGCAAGATAGCCCAGGAGATGGTACCAGCCATTCTGGTGGCCCCCTGTTGGCCAAGGAGGGTGTGGTTAGCAGACATCGTGCAGTTCGCAGTAGATCAGTATGTCTTGCCCAAGGATCCAGATCTGCTCACTCAAGGACAACTGTGCCATCCCAATTTACAAACGCTGGCTTTAACGGCTTGGCTGCTGAAACCTCCATCTTGATGGATAAGGGGTTGCCGGCCTCTGTTGTTACTATGATTTGGGCAATAAGTCCTCGTCTTTTATCTACTACAGGGTTTGGCATGCTTACATTGCCTGGTGTGAGTCCAGGTCTCTTCCTTGTCGGGTGTTTTCTATCCCCAGGATTCTGGAATTTTTACAACATGGTTTGGATTTAGGCCTTCAACTTAGTACCCTCAAGGCACAGGTGTTAGCTCTGGAAATTTTTTTCCAAAGATCCTTTGCCAATCACCGGCGGGTTAAGACTTTCTTCCAGGGGGTTACTCATGTGTGTCCGCCATGTAAACCTATGCTACCGGTTTGGGACTTAAATCTGGTGTTGTCTGCTCTGCAGGGTCCTCCCTTTGAGCCTATCCGTGGGGCTGCCTTGCCATTCTGACTCTTAAGGTGGCCTTTTTGGTGGCTATTACTTACTTACTATTGCGGTCAGGCCAGTTTCTGAGCTGGCGGCACTTTCCTTTAAACCTCCTTATTTTGAGCAGCATCATGATAAGGTGGTGTTTCGGCTTAAGCCGGGTTTCTTGCCTAAGGTTGTGTCTGCTTTTCATCTCAATCAGGACATTGTCTTACCTTCCTTGTGTCCTAACCCTGCTAATTCCATGGAACGGACCCTTCATTCTCTGGATGTTGTCAGGGCATTGAAGTTTTATTTGGTTGCTACTGAGTCTTTTTGTTCTTCCTGCTGGTCCTAGGAAGGGTTTGCCTCCGGCTAAATCTACTATTAGCAAGTGGATCCGTCAGGCGGTGGTACAAGCCTATTCTGCTAAAGGGAAGGTTCCTCCTTTCCGGATTACTGCTCATTCCACTTGTGCTGTTGGTGCTTCTTGGGCCTTTCAGCACCAAGCTTCTGTTGAACAAGTTTGTAAGGCCGCTACTTGGTCTTCTGTTCTTACCTTTTCCAAGTTTTACAAGGTTGATGTTAAGGCCTCAGCTGATGCTGCTTTTGGCCGCAAGGTACTTCAGGCGGTAGTGGCTTGAACTGCCTGCTGCTACTTTTTGGGGATCCCACCCTACCTTATGGACACTGCTGTTGGATGTCCCATACATAAGGACTTCTTGAAACAGGCCGTGTTAAGGAAAAATACAATTTTGTGAGTACTCACCTGTAGAATTGTTTTTACTATGCATGGCACGGCCTGCTTCACCCCACCCTTATCGTTGTTCTTGGTTGCCTCTTTATGGTTATGGTTCTAAGTTATGGGGTTTTTTACCTTTATAACCTCCCGGCTTCTTGTATAACTGCTTGTCAACACTGGAGAGGTCTATTGGTGATCCTGTTTTTATATGGTACCGGGAGGAGCCACAACTCTCCTGCAGTGCACTGCGCCACCTTGTGGCGGAATATGCCATACGTAAGGACTTCTTGAAAGAGGCCGTGCCATGCATAGTAAAAACAATTCTACAGGTGAGTACTCGCAGAATTGTATTTTTAAAGCTATGCCACTGTCAAGCCAGCAGCATCGCCTAAGGGACTCTGGTGAATGGTGGGGCAAAAAACTTAAAAGTGGACTGAAACCGAGCATGATCCCTTGCCCCGATCCATTCCCTCCTCCTGGGGCATCCAAAATCAGGATGCCCCACTGTGTGAAACCCCCCCAGGTCACCCCCTACACTTACCCTACTTCCCAATCCAACGACGCATGCCCGGGCCGTGGCCGCATCCCCGCTATCCCTCTAGCAGGGCGTGGGCATGCGGCCGCCAGCACACGTCGGCTTAGACGTCCATAGCTCAGCGGTTCTGAACGCGCTGATTGGACGACGGCCGCGCATGCACAGTAGGACCTGGATGAGGTGAGTTGATTTGGGGATCCTGGGGGTTCAGGAGGGAAGGACCAAAACCCAGGATAGTCAAAATCCTGGGTTTTGGTCCACTTTAAACCTGATCGAAAGTCAGATTATTATTCTGGTTCCTCTGGGTCATTTCATTTTGGGATGCCTCCCAGATAGAATTGCTAAACCCTTTCCCACTCCATTCACGGCATTCTGATTTGTGATTTCTCTTCAATAATAGAAGCCTCTATTAGGCCATAAATACCCTCCACCTTCTGCTTTCCTGGGGCTTGGACAAACGCGGACCCTCCCTGGCAAGCGTGGTGAGGATGAGCACAATCAAAGACCTGAGTAATCTTTAACCAGACGGGTCATCCCAATTAATTACAGCTCCTCTTTTATGCAAAATATCATTGTGGTATATTTAGGTGAAAGTATAAACTAATATTTACAACAGTCCAATCTTTGACAACTCTGCAGTTTTGGGAAAAACTTTGAACTTCAGTTGCGCTGCAATGAATAAATGTTAGAGGATTCTAACCGCAAATATTTTTAATATTCGGGTAATCTCTAGGAGTCCTCTAAATTTCAATTATTGGCTGTATCGGAAGATTAATCTCTCTCAGCAGCCCTGATAGGATCAGAAAGAATAGAGAGTATATATATATATAATATATATATATAATATATATATATATATATATAATATTTTTTTTTTTTTTTTTTTTAATGCATAGATGGCTATATATATATATAATATATATATATATATATATATATATATATATCTCAGTATTGCATGTCTAGATCTAGTGTAAGTTGGCAAAGATTAAAAAGAATGGGGCACTTACTGCTGCGGCCCGGGGGTTAAAAAACCTGACCTGGGCCCTTGAGAGTTAACCACTTCTGAAGATGAACCTGAAGCTTGTTATCGGGTGTGCGCGCCGCTCGCCGTGTATCCCAATGAAGTCAGGAGGTTATATGCGGTTAAATGTCCAATTTGTTTCTAGTCTCTGAGAGAGGGAGAGAGCTTCCAGCACAGCCACGCTTCCTGCTGCTTCTGTAGAACAACAACGTCCTCAGGTTCAATCCAATCAAACCTTTATTCATTGCAGCGCAACTGAAGTTCAAAGTTTTTCCCATCTTTTTTTTTAACCTTTGTTTTTACTATTTGAGCTAGCCCCTCAAATTCAGTTGCTGCTCTGTTTATTTACTCTAGCGCTTCCCTAAAACACTGTAAAAAACTCTGCACTTTTGTTTCTCCAGAGAGACCGAAATCGAGCAGAACTTTTGGAATTCCTTAATTCTTCTATGTGAGAGATGGGATTGTTGCGAGTTTCCTGCCCCGTTCACCAATTCATCAAGAATGGCGCCATGAGATGTCACTGTGCCGCCAGGATCATCCAAGAAAGTTCTTCCTGCATCGGAGCAGCACAGTGTCCTCTGAGGAAGCTTGTGTAGTAACACTCCTATAGGTGCCATTATTCTTCTTGCTGACCTCCGGGTGCTGTGCTGCTTATTGTATGGCTCATGGTCTTCTGGATCCGTCCATTGGGTGACTTTGGGAAATGCAGCAACCATTTGCCTTCCAGCTCTCATGTACTGCAAGTCAGAGGTGCTCTTACATCAAGTTCCCAAGACTCTGAACTCTCCAGTACTTTTTTTTTGTATAACATTTCCACCATAATTGCTTCTCCTGGAAGGACAACATGTGTACTTAAAGCAGAGCAAAACTGGGAATTTGACTTTCCTAGGTTTTGTTATGTGCCCCCTAAAACAGTTAGTCCGTAAAAGCTCACGCTCCAATGGTGCAAGCGGGGGGTCTTGTCCAATCTCCATGAAATGAATGGGTGCTGCTGCATCCCCCATAACCCCGGCTGCATGCGTGCTCCTCGTAAATGATGGTTCATTGGACAAGAGTGGGAAGGTGAGTTTTTATGGGCTTACTGGGGGGTTTCACACAGCGGGGAATCTGAATTCAGGATGCTCCAGGGAAAAGCCAGTGGCTGGCCCTGGAATCTTTTAGATCTGGGGGGGGTGTCAATATGACCCTGGGGCACAGAACAAAACCTGGGACAGTCAGAATCTCCGGTTTTGTTCTGCTTTTAAAGGACTCTTGAGGTTCATGGGAGCAGCCGTAAAAAGATTGCTGCCATTAAGGAGGGAGCGGGCAGTTCTTTTCTCATACATCTCAATAGATCTCATCATGGCTGCTCTCATGAACCGCAAGAGTTATTTAGACTGGAGTGTCCCTTTCAGGTGGACAAGATCCCAGAATGCCCCATTGATTCCATTAAAGTGGACCAAAACCCAGTATATTCTAAGTATGTCACACACCCCGCTTCAAGATAACCATAACACGTGGGTAATACCGACCTGAAGGGGCGTTCCTGCAGAGATGATAGCAAAAAAGAAAGCCCCTCCCTGATCCATAAATACCTGGGACCTCCCACTCATCACCCAGTTTTCCATCTCTGCAGACGGCGAGCAAGTCAGAAGATGATGGCTCCTCCTTGCACAGGGGGATTTCAGGTAGCCGGGATGACTCCCGGCCCGCTATTTACTTATTTCCGTTTGGACCTTTTTTCCCCAGAAATCCATATGCCTCCCAGCCTCGGCTGAGGGTCCAGGCGAGGGTATATCAGCACCTTAGGTGCTCAGGAGCTATGCTCTACCGTGAGACCCTATATGAGAGGGTAGGCGGTATTACCGGGTTGGTGACCCCGGTTTGGGATGCCCTGTCCCTTACTTTCATACAATGGCCCTCCCAGGATCCCCTTCCATAGGTGGGGTGGGGGAGTGTTCGTCTTTTTATTAATTTATTAGTTCATTTATTTTGCAGGACAGCATACTTGAGTGTCTGTGTGTGTGTTGTCACTTTAACTAGAAAGCGCTCCAGCCGGCGCGGTGCTGGCTGCCTTCTTCCCTTCATCACTTTTAATGGCGGAGGTATTCACCTCACGCCATGTTACTGTGCTTCGGGGGGGGGGGGGGGGGGGGCGGCGGGTGCCGGGCCGTCGGCGGGGCCGGGACTTGTCCCTCCCGTTTTTGCTCCCTTGTGTGTGTGTGTGTTTTTTTTTTTTTTTTTTTTACTTTTGCCGGGCCGGCAACCGCTCCTTGCTATTGCGGCGCCGGCCGGCTCTGAGCACATTTCTCTGAGGTGATTTCACGGTCTCCCCTCATGCAGGCTGGGGGGGGCGGGGCCGGAGTGACGACGCGTCGCCGCTCCCCGCCTCCTGCCTTCGCTGGTGCCGCTGCGGAGCTCTGTGGAGGGGAGAGGGGGGCGTGGCCAGCGCGGGACGCGCGCGAGGCCGGGCCACGCCCCCCCCTTCTCCCTTCTCTCTCTCTGACTGCGGCCCTGCCTGTTGCTGTGGAGCGTCTGGAACTTCCCTCACGGTCGCCATTTTGGTCGATTGGTTCTGTAAGTGGCCCCTGGCCATTCTTCCTTTTCCTGTATGCTTGATGTTTCTTCATTAGCCTTATCTAAAACAGTACCTCTGTTCTGTTTTTCAGATGGTGGTTCAGGAGGTTCGCCAGTAGCATTTAGGGGGTCCCTCCTGATCCTTATCACTGGGTTAATTGTTTGCCATAAATCCTCCCACTCGGGACATTAAAGGGGCATCCCGGGTTGTCTAACGGCGTAATTCCCTGGGTCATAGCGACTATTCCTAAACAAAGTTCACCTTATGGAGGCATCCCCGGATACTGGGCTCGGGGCCCCTGCGGGGCATCCCCGAAAGTGTATGTTATGTGGGGTATCCATTTCTGGGGACGATGTACTTCTGTGTATACCATGTGCACAGCAGACCATCACGCGGCAGTCCGAACCACAGGCGTCTGGGTCAGCACCGCCGGTCGCTTCATCTCCACCTCCCGCTCTGACACGCGCCCCGTGCGATGTCGTCATGGGCAGGGAGCTGCAATCTGAGATGTGCGCCAGATTGGCTAACCTTGAAAAAATTATCTCTGGCTCGGTTGCCCGTAAAGCTCCGACTAAGAGAAAGCATTTGTCGCCGGCTCCGCTGGCAGAGGACCTGGAGGATGTTAATAATCTGGATTGGTCTGACTATTCCCAACTAGAAGAAGGGGAAGTTTATGAGGATTCTGTTTTTTCGGACGATGAGCAGTCCTTTGGCACTGATGCCGAGCTGGGGGATTTGGGGAGATCCTCTGATACTCCCCACGCTCTGGCTCTGATGTTGGAGGTGTTGAATATTTCCCCTCCTGAGGAGGTGTCACAGCAGCAGGGTGAATTGTTTGAGGAATCCAAGCCGCGCTTGGAATTCCCTACACAAAGGCATTTTGAAAGAATTATTGCCAAAGAATGGGACAGGCCGGCTCGGCTCCCTGGCATCCCTCAGGGATGGGATAGGAAATATCCCTTCCCTTCAGAGGCAGTTAAGCGCTGGGCATCTCCCCCCGAGGTGGATGCGCCGGTTTTGGGGTTGTCCAATTCCTCGGTTTTAAATAGACCTGATTGTTCTATTCTCAAGGATGGAGAGGATAAACGTATTGACCAGATAGCTTGTCATGGTTTTGCTAGCGTTGGGTCAGCCATGCGGCCTGTTTGCGCATCGGTGCTAATGGTGTTGGCTGCCAGGTCCGTGGTTAGGGACCTGTTGACCTCTTCCGGGCTGCGTCCCGGTAGTGCTGAGTTCCTTAGCCTCAAACGGTGTGAGCTGTTTTTATCTTTTGTGTTGACAGCCTTGGATGACACTTTGATGATGTGTGGTAGAACGTCGGCGCTGCTGGTCACTATTCGGCGTTCGGTGTGGCTGCGCCAGTGGGCGGCAGATTTTATGTCCAAAAAGTCACTAACGGCTCTACCCTTTGTTGGGTTACGGCTTTTTGGAGAGACATTGGACTCTGTCACCAAGGGTGGTAGGTTACCTCAACGCAAGAAACAACGCCGCCCCTTTCGGGGGGCCCCTTCCTTTACCCCCTCCTTTCGTGGGGCCAGATCTGGCAGGGGATTTGCATTCCCTTCTTCCAGAGGAGACTCTGGGAGCAGGGGCAGAGGTCGTGCCCGTCCAGGATTCAGTTGGGGCTCTAAGCCCAAGCCGGCTGCCAAGCCGGCTCAGCAATGAGGGGGCGCCCTCACCCTTGCGGGTGGGGGGGACGGCTGCGACTCTTTTCCCAGGTTTGGGATCAAGAGGTCTCGGACCGATGGATCCGGGAAGTGGTGTCTTCCGGTTACAAGCTGGAGTTCGAGCTCCGCCCCCTTCCAGATTTTACAGGTCTCGGATGCCTTCAGAACCTCTAGCGGCACAGGGGCTTCTGTTGGCAGTGCAGAACCTTCTGGACATGACTGTCATTTGCCCAGTGCCTCCTTCGGATCAGGGCAGGGGTTTTTATTCCAATCTGTTCACGGTACCCAAGAAGGACGGATCGGTCCGACCCATCTTGGATCTGAAGTTTCTCAACAGGTTCATCCGGCCACGGAAATTCCGCATGGAAACACTACGTTCGGCCATTCACTCTCTTCGTCAGGGAGACTTTCTGACGTCCATAGACATCAAGGATGCTTATCTACACGTTCCAATTTTCCCAGCACACCAGAGGTTTCTCAGGTTCGTCGTGGAGGATCGGCATTTTCAGTTTGTAGCTCTCCCTTTCGGCCTCACCTCGGCCCCTTGGGTGTTCACCAAGGTGCTAGCGGGGGTGATGGCTCTGCTAAGGGTTCAGGGCATCCGCATTGTGCCCTATTTGGACGATCTTCTGATCATGGCCTCCTCCTTCAACCAAGCGGAGTTGGACACCAGAATGGTGGTGTCCACCTTGGAGAGGTTTGGTTGGGTGGTCAACCACCCCAAGTCTTCTCTCTCTCCGTCCAGAGTAGTGACCTTTCTGGGAATGTCTCTGGACACTTCGCAGGCCAGGGTGTTTCTGCCACAGGCCAAGGTTCTTTTGATTCAGGAATTAGCTCGGCTTCTCTTGTCGGCCCCTCGTCCGTCCATCCGGCTAGGGATGAGGCTGGTGGGGTTAATGGTGGCCTCATTCGAGGCAGTTCCCTTTGCGCAGTTTCATACAAGGATGCTTCAGCTTCATCTGTTGAAAGTTTGGGACAAGTCTCCTCTATCGTTGGATCAGTCCTTCCTGATGACTCCCCGAGTTCGTCGATCCCTGCAATGGTGGCTGGGGTCGGCCAATCTGTCGCAGGGCAGATCTTTTCTGGCCCCGTGCTGGGAAACGGTCACCACGGATGCCAGTCTGTCAGGTTGGGGGGGTGTTTGGAAGGACCTCCAGTTTCAGGGTCTGTGGAGTCCGCAGGAGGCTCACGAGCCCATCAATGTTTTGGAGTTGAGAGCCATCAGGTTGGTTCTGTTTCGCTTGACTCATCAGTTGAGAGGCCTGCCAGTTCAGGTCCGGTCGGACAACAGGACAGCGGTTGCTTACATCAATCACCAGGGAGGGACTCGCAGCAGGAGTGCCCTCAGGGAAGTGTCTTTGATTCTGGACTGGGTGGAGAGTCACGTCCCGTGTATCTCAGCAGTCTACATTCCGGGAGTGGAGAACACGGAGGCGGACTTGCTGAGCAGAGCCTCCTCTCGTCAAGGGGAGTGGTCTCTCAGTCCCACGGTGTTTCGTTCGATATGTCTCAGGTGGGGGTTCCCAGCGGTGGACCTCTTTGCCTCTCGTCACAATCACAAGCTTCCAGTCTTTGTCTCTCTCGCAGGATCCTCTGGCTCTGGCAGTGGATGCCTTGTCTCTGAACTGGAGGGATCTGGCGTTTCTTTACCTGTTCCCTCCGTTTCCAATGGTAGCCAGAGTGGTGCGCAAGTTGACTCTGGAGGGCGCGTCGGCGATTCTAGTGGCACCAAGGTGGCCAAGGCAGGTTTGGTTCGCAGACCTGGTAAGACTGGCAGAGGATCAGTTCGTTATGCCTCTTCTGCCGGACCTGCTCACCCAGGGTCGGCTGCGCTATCCTAATTTACCTTAGCTGGCTTTGACGGCGTGGCTGCTGAAACCGCCATCTTAAAGGAAGAAGGTCTTTCTGACGCGGTAGTTCAGACTCTTATTAGCGCCAGGAAGCGCTCTTCCTCTACTATTTACTATAGGACTTGGAGGTCCTATATTGACTGGTGTGAAAGTAGGTCTTTCTCTTGTCGGGAGTTTTCCATTTCCAGAATCCTGGAGTTTCTTCAACATGGTCTGGATTTGGGGCTTCAACTTAGTACCTTGAAGGGGCAGGTTTCTGCCCTGGCGGTGTTTTTTTCAAAGGTCATTTGCACTTCATCCCTTAGTCAAGACCTTTTTCCAAGGAGTTACGCATGTACGGCCTCCTAGGAAGCCCTTTGTTCCAGTTTGGGATTTGAACCTTGTTCTTTCTGCTCTTCAGGGTCCCCCGTTTGAGCCCTTGAATGAGATTGCTTTGTCTTCACTTACCCAAAAGGTGGCCTTTTTGGTGGCCATCACTTCGGTTAGGCGTGTTTCTGAGTTGGCAGCTTTATCCATTAAAGCTCCGTACTTCGAAAGGCATCAGGACAAGGTTGTCTTTCGTTTCAAGCTGGATTTTCTTGCTAAGGTGGTCTCTGCCTTTCATCTGAATCAGGACATTGTTCTGCCTTCTCTATGTCCTCATCCCAGCAACGACAAGGAAAGGGCGCTGCATTCCTTGGATGTAGTCCGTGTTGTGAAATATTATCTGGTGGTTACGTCTTCTTTTCGTAGGACTGATGCTTTTTTTGTGGTGCCCTTTGGGCCTAGGAAGGGTTTGGCTCCGGCCAAATCTTCCATTAGTAAATGGATTCGTCAGGCCATCATTGGGGCCTATTCTGCCAAGGGGAGGAGTCCCCCTTTTCGTGTTACTGCTCATTCTACTCGTGCGGTTGGAGCGTCCTGGGCTTTCCAGCACCAGGCCTCTGTTGAGCAAGTTTGTAAGGCCGCTACTTGGTCTTCTGTTCACACTTTTTCCAAGTTTTACAAGGTTGATGTTCGGGCCTCAGCGGATGCTGTTTTTGGCCGCAAAGTTCTGCAAGCTGTTGTGGTTTAAGTTGTGCATTGTTGCCTAGTTTTGGATCCCCGCCCTTTTTATGGACACTGCTATTGGATGTCCCACGTGTTATGGTTATCTTGAAGCGGGGTGTGTGACATACTTAGAATAATACCGTTTTGTGAAATACTCACCTGTAAAATGGGTATTATAAGTATGTCACACACCCCGCTTCACCCGCCCTTCTTGTATTCGGGATCCTTTATATTGTGAACTTTGCGTTATGTTGATTTATATTTGCCTCTTCCTGGTCCCTTACCTTACTGCTTCTATATACTGGGTGATGAGTGGGAGGTCCCAGGTATTTATGGATCAGGGAGGGGCTTTCTTTTTTGCTATCATCTCTGCAGGAACGCCCCTTCAGGTCGGTATTACCCACGTGTTATGGTTATCTTGAAGCGGGGTGTGTGACATACTTATAATACCCATTTTACAGGTGAGTATTTCACAAAATGGTATTTTTGCCCCCCAGATGAAACCCCCAGGTCGCCCAAATGAACTCTCCTCTTTCTGGTCCTATGGGACATGTGCGGCCTCTCGTCCAATCAGCACGATCGGATCCGCTTCTGCCCCTTCGGCTAAGACTAGTGGATCTGAGCCCTGATAAAGGGATGTGGAGATAAAGCCGCTGCTCGAGCATGCGCTGTTGGACTGGGAAAGAAGGCGAGTTTCTGGGTGACCTGGGGGTCTCACTCAGCGGAGCATCCCAATTCTGGATGCCCGGGGGGGAAGTAATCAAGCGGCCCTGGAATCTTATAGATTCCTGGGCTGATCTCTGTAGGTTTTGGTTCACTTTAATGAAATAACACACTGCACGTTAGGGGATTGCACACTGTAGGCAGATTCCTTATGTGCAGCTTTCAGAAAGCTAGCTCGGCCTTCTCTCATAAGATACATTTCATCATCCGTTTCTCAGTAAGGGGGAGAAGGTCCCCGCACTGCATTCAGCTAAATCCAGCTCCGTTTTGTTTTTGCTGTTGGAAGATGGCCCCTCCCCTCACAGGCTGTTGTGACAACAGCCTGTGAGAGCGTTAATATGTAATAGAACGCTGTATATGCACTGATTTGTGCTGCGGTGCTCCTTATTGTTTCCAATATCATAAGAATTATCTGACGTTTCCCTCCTGTTTGCTGATTTATACCTTTTTTAATTTTTTTTTTCATTTGTAAATCTTTTGTACTTTTCATAAGGGACTGACTTCAAGTTCAGTAAAACTTTCTTTTCACACTCAACACAACCGTGAGCGAGTGACTGCAGCTTCCCCATGTCTCCCCTTGTTGGAGCCGGGCAAAGGTAAGGTAAGCATTGAGAGCGGCGAGGAGTGTGTAACTGGAGCTTGGGGTCACCGATATCTGCAGCACGCCCTGTTGTAGACTCACCAACACCTTTCTAGCGCTTTCTGTTTGGATTGCAGAGCTAGACCAGTCGGGGTGGATCTTGTTGGCTGGGAGATGACTGTTGCTTTTAAGATGGCCAGTGCACTTTTTTTTAAGGTGGAACAAAACCCGGGTATGTGACTTCCCAGTCCATTAACCTGACTTGGGATGTTTTTAAAGGAGCCACAGCACTCAACCCTGTTAGCTTGCAGACCAACCTACAATCTGTCTCTAAACTTGGTTAAAAACAGAGGCTCGGTCACACACATCTGCAGAAGTCTGCTTAAGCTGCACCACTACGCCAAAGTGCCTCTTTGGGGTGCAGTCCTAACTCTAATCTCTGAGAGCCCATCTGGGACATACAATGCAATAGATAAATTGTGAGCAGGCTTACCTGAGGTTGTCCTAAACCTCAAGTGCAGCCATGGGGTGGAAGGGTCAAAGACCTTGAAATACAGCCTAGACCCCACACACCATGTGCTTGCACAAATTCAAAAGAAACTAAAGAGGGGTGGCAGCCGCTCAGACCGTTTTATAACTAACCTGGGAGGTGCACGTTAGCAGGGCAATTAGGTATCCTAATTGCCCTGCTAACGTGCACCTCCCAGGTTAGTTATAAAATGGTCTGAGCGGCTGCCACCCCTCTATTGTTTCTCCTGACTTGGGATGTCCCTGCTCTTTGAACCTCCTTTCCCCCATAATTCTGCTATTCACTTACCTCTTCCTCATTCCGATGCCATATGTGCAGGCTCTTGTCCAATGACAGCCATCCGCTGTGACTATGACATTTGTGAGGATCAGCTCTGGTAGACAGCAGGATGTTAGCAGTATAGAGGCTCAGAGGCGAAAAGTTCAACTTAAAGTCCGTGTTTATTCACACAAAAAGTCCATAACATAAAATATCCTTTTTAGGTTACATCACCTTTTCAGGAAAAATGCCATAGTACTGTATCAGACAGGCAACGGCCTTTCTTAGTTTTTGTCCAAGCTTGCACACTTGTGGCCGAATCCACCTCGGGTCCACATGAAACAGCCTGTATAAGAGCTTCCAGCCAGGCACACAGAGTCTCACTCCACAAGACACAGCCAGTGCACAGCTGACTCCTCAGGCTATTTATGCGGCCCGCAAAACCTGGACCTGGGTAGGGGATGGATTCCCACCCTGCTCTACTCCATCCCAGTAAAACCGCCCCGGGCTAGCCTTTCGGCTATACTAAAATTTTAGCAGCAGACTGCCATTAGCAGCTGATGCTGGAGAAAACTACACAGCTTTACTGCACCAAGGCCAGGTACCTTGGTGCCACATACCTACCGTCAATGACGGCACCTTGCACCTTACCACACATTCTTATCCACCCCCACAGCATGCACCTATCTGAATGGCTGGGACGGGAGAGCGCGCACACCGCCTGGGAGGCACGGGGCGCGCACGCACCCCATTAATTAAAAGCTGTTCGGCAAATGAGGCAGACTGTTTTCATTGGACGAGAGCGCGCACATGCACTATTGGAGCGGAGAAAGGTTTGTGGTTGCCACTGGGGTTCACACAGTGGGCCATCCTGATTCGGGATGCCCCGGGGGAAGCCAGCGGCTGGCCCGGTGAGTTTTGTTCTGCTTTAAAAAAAGATCTGAAGTCAGCCAGTGCTTACTTCTTCCTCTTTCCTTTCTATGGCTGGCAAACACGTGACCAGTATTTGCCTTTCCCGGGTTTTGTTCCATTATCCCACCTTGGGATGCCCCGCTGTGTGAAACTCCCCCTTCCTCCTTAATTCTGCTATTCACTCGCCTCTTCCTCGTTCCGATGCCGTATGTGCAGACTCTCGTCCAATGAGAGTCATCCGCCGTGACTATGACATTCGGAAAACAGCTCTCATTGACTTCTATGGGGAGTGCATGCTGCTGCATCCCCCACAGCGTGCGCGCTCCCATCCACCCAGCCTATCTGAATAGTTGGGGCGCACACCGCCGGGGGTGGCACGGGACCCACTCTCTCCCCATTAACAACGTTAGGCGCTTGTCGTATGACATAGTCACTGCAGACGGCTCTCATTGGACGAGGGCCCTTGTATGCAACATTGGAGTGGAGAAAAGAGTGTTTACAGGCGCCCAGTGGGTTTTACACAGTGGGCCGATTTGGGATGCCCCAGGGGGGAAGGCCAGCGGCCGACATGGTGGGTTTTGTTCCGCTTTAAAGAAGAACTAATGTGAGCCAGTGCTCACTACTTCCGAATTCCTTTCTTTGGCTGGCAACTATGTGACCAGTATTTGACTTTCCCAGGTTTTGTTCCGTTATCATGACTTGGGATGCCCCGCTGTGTGAACCCCCTTATCCTGCATAATTCTGCTATTCAGTTACCTCTTCCTCGTTCCAATGCCATATGGGCAGGCTCCTGTCTAATGACAATGCTCTTGTCCATCCGCTGTGACTATGACATTCGCAAAACAGCTCTCATTGATCTTTATAGAGAGTGCATACTGCCGCATCCCCTGCAGCATGGGTGCACCCACCCAGTCTATCTGAATGGCTGGGGCTGGGGACCGCGCACACTGCTGGGCATGCAAGGGACGTGCACCCTGGCATTTGCCGAATCATATAGTCACGGCAGACGGCTCTCATTGGACGAGAGCCTATGTATGCACTGTTGTAGTGGGGTAAGGAGTGTTTACACAGTGGACCATCCTGATTCAGGGTGCCCCGGGGAAGGCCAGCAGCCGGCCCAGTTGGTTTTGTTCTGCTTTAAAGAACTAAAGTGAGCCAGTGCTTACTACTTCCTAATTCCTTTCTATGGCTGGCAAAAACGACCAGTGGTGTGACCTATAGGGCTTGCAGGACATAACCTGAATAAATGGTTACAGTCAAGTCCTTTGGCAGCCATAGAAAGGAATCAGAAAGTGTTAAAGTAGACCAAAAGTGGCCCTGGAGTCGTATGGACTCCAGGGCCATCTGATTCCCTCCCCCGGGGGCATCCAGATTCAGGATGCCCCGCTGTGTGACACCCCCCTTCGCCCCTGTAAAATGTACCTTCTCCCTGAGCCAATGGTGCATGTGCTAGCCATGGCTGCCACCTTAGCAGGACACATGCCCACACTAGGCAGGGACACATGTCCACACTAGGCAGGCACGCACCCTGTTAGAAGCTATAGGCAGCTCTGTTCTTCATGGCTAGACTCAGGCCTTAGCCGAGAAGAACCGCAGCAGCCGAGCGCACTGATTGGACAAGAGCCCACGCATACGCAGTAGGACCGGGGAAAGGTGAATTGCCTTGATGACCTGGGGGGGGGGGATTTCACACATCCAGCATCAAGGCATCCAGGGTTTTGGTCCACTTTAAACACTGGCTGACTTTATTTTGTTTTCCAACTGGCCATGCCTGCTATTGATGCACCTCCAAAGATTTTGCAACAGTATTCATATTCTCAATGTGAACGGTGCAGACAAGTCACGCCCCCAGCTATTGTAACCCCTTCATGGTGGGCGTTACCTTTTCCGAATTCCATATGTGTACAGTGATGGCTGATCATCTCCTCTGCTACACCCTCTGAATTACTGTAACCTTATTCATTCTCCATATGTGTACAGCACCAGTTCCTTCCCCTTTTATATATTTCCTATGGATACAGTAATGACCAATTACTAATTAAAGGGTCTGGCCAGCAGAATAAAAAACAAAAGACTTCTCTGCTTTTGTGCCCCACAGCGCCGCCA
Source organism: Gastrophryne carolinensis (assembly GCA_027917425.1). Lineage (NCBI taxonomy): Eukaryota > Metazoa > Chordata > Amphibia > Anura > Microhylidae > Gastrophryne > Gastrophryne carolinensis. The sequence continues at coordinate 450,749,714 of CM051237.1, forward strand.
CCCTACTCTGGTTCAAAAATACCAGGTGCCGATATCAAGTCTTGGGATGTCCACGGTCGTCCGTTGGTCCTCTACACACACTGGTGAGCCATGAACGCCTCCTATCAGTAACTGTGAATGACCGTGCCCACTCATTGCAATTAAGGGGCATGCCAGGCCTAGGCATCCCCTCCCCCTCCACTGAAGTGAAATGAGTGGGTGTGGTCAAGTCACTGTTACCGATGAAGAAGGGCATTCGTTGGTCCTCTACACACACTGGTGAGCCATGTACATCCCAAGACTTGATCTTGCCACCTGGTATTTTGCGGTGGTTATTGGCCCCATATGCCACCAGTGGCTGTGAACACCACAGGACTCGCTGAGGTTTTTTTTTTGCCAGTATAGACAGAAGGGCTGCAGGGGACAAAGGGTAAGTGTGACTTGTTTCTTCCTGGAAAGCCCCTTTAACAATTTCTAAACAGCCTTTTGCCCCAAAAATTGAACATAATAGAATTGTCGGGCTGCTAAACCGTTATTTTTTTTTTGCGAAATGAGATTAAAAAAAAATAAAAAGCAAACCTTTGTAGCTGAGAGGAGAAAAGAGGCAGATGAGTTACTCTGCAAAAAGGGGGTGAGACAAGAAGGAAAAATAAGGTTTCCAAATCTGTCCAATGGATTTTTCCAGCAATAGCACAGGGCTGTGGCCACCAATAGATGCCTCATTCTGCAGATGTTTGCCAGGCTTGCATGGATACATTATAGAGGAGCAGGCAACACATACAGCCAGATAATTCAAATCAACACACAACATCCTGAAGTTTAAAAACATCCTAAGACTTGCTGTAGGCTTTATTTTGGTCAGATTGCACTGACATGTAAAATTGACTGGAAACGTAAAATTAGCTTTTCTAATATCCAAGAGTATGAGTGTGAAGCTAGAGAATAGTGAAGACGGCCCCGTATCACACTAACAGCACAGTACACCTCCCCCTGCTGGAAAAGGGCCGGGCAGCGCCTTCACCATTCCTTCTTAACGCTGAACTTCAGTCCCAATATAACCCCCCAAAGAATAAACTCTTACCTTATTCAGGGGCCCGTGCTACGCTGGCGCTTCGGATCCTTGGCGCCGGCAAACACAGAATCGCATCCACTCCTGGCTCTGCGTGCTCCTTTCCGGATCCGAGGGATGCTGTCTTCTATCTTTTCCTGCAGTGTCCATAGGAGACCAGGAGGAGTAACCCCCCCCCCCCGGTCCTGACTCAGTGCCATATATTGTGACTGAAGCTCTGCTTTAAGGCTGATGTTCATGTGACTGCTGCTAGGTGCCAAGCTACATAGTTAAAGCGAAATTCCAGTGAAAAACAAAATGCCCTGCCACCCTTTCCTGGCGCTAACCCTTAACCAATGTCCAGCGACGCTCTCCGGGGCACAGGCAACACTGAACGACACAAAGCTGCATCCCCTGGCTCTATCAGTAAGATACAAAGCGGCATCCCCTGGCTCTATCAGTAAGATACAAAGCGGCATCCCCTGGCTCTATCAGAAAGATACAAAGCTGCATTCCCTGGCTCTATCAGAAAGATACAAAGCTGCATCCCCTGGCTCTATCAGAAAGGTACAAAGCTGCATCCCCTGGCTCTATCAGAAAGATACAAAGCTGCATCCCCTGGCTCTATCAGTAAGATACAAAGCTGCATCCCCTGGCTCTATCAGAAAGATACAAAGCTGCATCCCCTGGCTCTATCAGAAAGATACAAAGCTGCATCCCCTGGCTCTATCAGTAAGATACAAAGCTGCATCCCCTGGCTCTATCAGAAAGGTACAAAGCTGCATCCCCTGGCTCTATCAGAAAGATGCAAAGCTGCATCCCCTGGCTCTATCAGAAAGATACAAAGCTGCATCCCCTGGCTCTATCAGAAAGATACAAAGCTGCATCCCCTGGCTCTATCAGAAAGATACAAAGCTGCATCCCCTGGCTCTATCAGAAAGATGCAAAGCTGCATCCCCTGGCTCTATCAGAAAGATGCAAAGCTGCATCCCCTGGCTCTATCAGAAAGATACAAAGCGGCATCCCCTGGCTCTATCAGAAAGATACAAAGCTGCATCCCCTGGCTCTATCAGTAAGATACAAAGCGGCATCCCCTGGCTCTATCAGAAAGATACAAAGCTGCATCCCCTGGCTCTATCAGAAAGATACAAAGCTGCATTCCCTGGCTCTATCAGAAAGATACAAAGCTGCATCCCCTGGCTCTATCAGAAAGGTACAAAGCTGCATTCCCTGGCTCTATCAGAAAGGTACAAAGCTGCATCCCCTGGCTCTATCAGTAAGATACAAAGCGGCATCCCCTGGCTCTATCAGAAAGATACAAAGCTGCATCCCCTGGCTCTATCAGAAAGATACAAAGCTGCATCCCCTGGCTCTATCAGTAAGATACAAAGCGGCATCCCCTGGCTCTATCAGAAAGATACAAAGCTGCATCCCCTGGCTCTATCAGAAAGATACAAAGCTGCATTCCCTGGCTCTATCAGAAAGATACAAAGCTGCATCCCCTGGCTCTATCAGAAAGATACAAAGCTGCATCCCCTGGCTCTATCAGAAAGGTACAAAGCTGCATTCCCTGGCTCTATCAGAAAGGTACAAAACTGCATCCTCTGGCTCTATCAGAAAGATACAAAGCTGCATCCCCTGGCTCTATCAGAAAGATACAAAGCTGCATCCCCTGGCTCTATCAGAAAGATACAAAGCTGCATCCCCTGGCTCTATCAGAAAGATACAAAGCTGCATCCCCTGGCTCTATCAGAAAGATGCAAAGCTGCATCCCCTGGCTCTATCAGAAAGATACAAAACTGCATCCCCTGGCTCTATCAGAAAGATACAAAGCTGCATCCCCTGGCTCTATCAGAAAGATACAAAGCTGCATCCCCTGGCTCTATCAGAAAGATACAAAGCTGCATCCCCTGGCTCTATCAGAAAGATGCAAAGCTGCATCCCCTGGCTCTGTCAGAAAGATACAAAGCTGCATCCCCTGGCTCTATCAGAAAGATACAAAACTGCATCCCCTGGCTCTATCAGAAAGATACAAAGCTGCATCCCCTGGCTCTATCAGAAAGATACAAAGCTGCATCCCCTGGCTCTATCAGAAAGATACAAAGCGGCATCCCCTGGCTCTATCAGAAAGATGCAAAGCTGCATCCCCTGGCTCTGTCAGAAAGATACAAAGCTGCATCCCCTGGCTCTATCAGAAAGATACAAAACTGCATCCCCTGGCTCTATCAGAAAGATACAAAGCTGCATCCCCTGGCTCTATCAGAAAGATACAAAGCTGCATCCCCTGGCTCTATCAGAAAGATGCAAAGCTGCATCCCCTGGCTCTATCAGAAAGATGCAAAGCTGCATCCCCTGGCTCTGTCAGAAAGATACAAAGCTGCATCCCCTGGCTCTATCAGAAAGATACAAAGCTGCATCCCCTGGCTCTATCAGAAAGGTACAAAGCTGCATCCCCTGGCTCTATCAGAAAGATACAAAGCTGCATCCCCTGGCTCTATCAGAAAGATGCAAAGCTGCATCCCCTGGCTCTATCAGAAAGATACAAAGCTGCATCCCCTGGCTCTATCAGAAAGATACAAAGCTGCATCCCCTGGCTCTATCAGAAAGATACAAAGCTGCATCCCCTGGCTCTATCAGTAAGATACAAAGCTGCATCCCCTGGCTCTATCAGAAAGATACAAAGCTGCATCCCCTGGCTCTATCAGAAAGATACAAAGCTGCATCCCCTGGCTCTATCAGTAAGATACAAAGCGGCATCCCCTGGCTCTATCAGAAAGATACAAAGCTGCATTCCCTGGCTCTATCAGAAAGATACAAAGCTGCATCCCCTGGCTCTATCAGAAAGATACAAAGCTGCATCCCCTGGCTCTATCAGAAAGGTACAAAGCTGCATCCCCTGGCTCTATCAGAAAGATACAAAGCTGCATCCCCTGGCTCTATCAGAAAGATACAAAGCTGCATTCCCTGGCTCTATCAGAAAGATACAAAGCTGCATCCCCTGGCTCTATCAGAAAGGTACAAAGCTGCATTCCCTGGCTCTATCAGAAAGGTACAAAGCTGCATCCCCTGGCTCTATCAGAAAGATGCAAAGCTGCATCCCCTGGCTCTATCAGAAAGATACAAAGCTGCATCCCCTGGCTCTATCAGAAAGATACAAAGCTGCATCCCCTGGCTCTATCAGAAAGATACAAAGCTGCATCCCCTGGCTCTATCAGAAAGATGCAAAGCTGCATCCCCTGGCTCTGTCAGAAAGATACAAAACTGCATCCCCTGGCTCTATCAGAAAGATACAAAGCTGCATCCCCTGGCTCTATCAGAAAGATACAAAGCTGCATCCCCTGGCTCTGTCAGAAAGATACAAAACTGCATCCCCTGGCTCTATCAGAAAGATACAAAGCTGCATCCCCCTGGCTCTATCAGAAAGATACAAAGCTGCATCCCCTGGCTCTATCAGAAAGATACAAAGCTGCATCCCCTGGCTCTATCAGAAAGATACAAAACTGCATCCCCTGGCTCTATCAGAAAGATATAAAACTGCATCCCCTGGCTCTATCAGAAAGATGCAAAGCTGCATCCCCTGGCTCTATCAGAAAGATACAAAGCTGCATCCCCTGGCTCTATCAGAAAGATACAAAGCTGCATTCCCTGGCTCTATCAGAAAGACACAAAGCTGCATCCCCTGGCTCTATCAGAAAGATATAAAGCTGCATCCCCTGGCTCTATCAGAAAGATGCAAAGCTGCATCCCCTGGCTCTATCACAAAGATGCAAAGCTGCATCCCCTGGCTCTATCACAAAGATGCAAAGCTGCATCCCCTGGCTCTATCAGAAAGATATAAAGCTGCATCCCCTGGCTCTATCAGAAAGATATAAAGCTGCATCCCCTGGCTCTATCAGAAAGATGCAAAGCTGCATCCCCTGGCTCTATCAGAAAGATACAAAGCTGCATCCCCTGGCTCTA
>CM051237.1:450757200-450955340 GCA_027917425.1 Gastrophryne carolinensis
CAGCGCGCTCCGGACACACTGCAGCAACCGAGCCGCCGCTACCCTGACAACGGAAGTCCCGCCCCCAACCTGCTACACGTCCAGTGGCCGTCGAGTCAGGTGGGCGGGGTTCACCTGTGGTAAGGCGAGTGAGGATTGGCTGGCACTGACGTCAGTCGCGATGGATGGAGTCGCGCCTTTTCCGACGAGTTTGTGCAGCTCAGCTCCTCAGTTAGGTCACCGACATTAGTGATTGACTCAAGTATAAGCCGAGGCGGCTTTTTTCAGCCCAAAAAATGGGCTGAAAAACTCGGCTTATACTCGAGTATATACGGTAACTATCCTGTAATTCCAAGCCTCGTTTAATGCATGGTAATAGGGTTGATTCAGCACTTTGAGAATTATATATTCCCCATGTTTTTTTGTGAGAAAAAAGGGTTCAATTATTTTTTTTCCTTAGCACAATTCAGCACCATTTTAGCTGTGCAAATCTTTCAGTAAATGGCACTAAATGGTACTAAGTAAAAATAATTCTAAAAAAAATGTTTTAACAAAAAAATTGAGAAATAAAAATTCTCGCGGTGCTGAATCAGCCTTAATATGTTGGCGGCCTTGGAAGCAGCTGCTTCACATTGGATTCTGTTATTTAGCCTGTGATCTACCAGTACCCCCAGGTCCTTCTCAAAATAGACCAGATTTACTCCCCTGAGGACATATGTGGCCTGCAGATTATTAGACCCCAATTGCATTACTTTACAATTTTCCACATTGAACTTAAAGCAGGATAAGACCCATATGCTGGCTTTCCCCTGGGGCATCCCAATTTGGTGTGAAACGCTACAGAACACGGTTATTCACTCACCTTTTCCTCATTCCTACATGTGCGGGTTCTTGTCCACGACTGCTGTCATTCAGCAAACGGCTCTAATTGTTTTCCATAGGGAGTGTGTGCTGCAGCGTGCGCACGCTCCTGTCCCAGCTATTCCGATTTGCTGGGATGGTAGCACGCTCGCCACAGGGGATGCGGTAATGCTTTCTCTCCATTGAACTCATAGTCACAGCAGACGTCTCTAATTGGGCGAGAGCGTAAGTGCTGTAGAAACGAGTAAGAGGTGAGTGAATAGAGGCATTTTGGGGGCGGGGGGCTCACCCAGCGGGGCATCCCAATTAGGGATGCTGCAGGGAAATTGAGCAAAACCTGAGAAAGTCAAATTCCCGGGTTTTGTTCCGCTTTAATTTGTCAAGTAATGAACAAGCCCACCAGGTGAACCCAATAGGCTGCCAGTAGTTACACTGGTTGCAATGAACCATTGAGGTAACTAAGTAGCAAATAGTATGGGCTGCCCCACCTTGAGCTTCTCAACGGGAGGATACATGGCAGGGAATGCCCCCATGCTGCAACATCTCTACCTTATTTACCAAGTGGGTTGTAGAAGCCATTATAGTCACCATGGTCACTGTAAAAAAAAATTTGAGGATTTTTAAGGAGCCCCCACTATGACCAATAGCAGTCTTCAATGAAATAAGTATAGAATGACAACAGGCTCTAGTAGTATCCTGTTACTTTTCTTGTAACGTGCTGGTGCTCTGTTTTGGTGCACCTTCCTCCTTTACATGTGGGTAAAATATTGTTGGTTAGGTAAGTAGAGAGTCTAGCACTATAGAACTTTCTCCACCCTGTGAACCAAAAATAAAGCAAGGAAAACGGGAGCAGGCTCTTAGATCATCCAACAATATTTTATGTTTTAAAAAAAAAAACAGTAATGTAATGAAGCCATCTAGTACTGTTCAGAACTTTCATCCTCGAGTCTTGCTAAAGCACCGCTGGTGTCTTGACTGTTCACAAGATGAAGGCGGAGGGTAGATTTGGTCTGTTCAATAGACCCAAGTACTGTTGATGGTGCGACTTTATCCCAGATGCAAGGTTAGCTCACAACAGTACCTAGGCCCCAGTCCAGACTATTATACACCTGTAATATTAAATAAAGGCAGTTGGGCTTGCTATATTTTTCCACCTACATTCCTGATCACCACTGGAATCCAGGACTAATCCGGTGAAGGTTCAAACTAACTTGACTTTTGTAGACCTAATCAAGTCCCCAGGCCATGGAAGTCTTGTGACGACCAACAGGAAGGGTTTGTGTATTGAGATCATCTTGTCCTTCCAGTCTAAATTAGCTATCAATCTAATTAGGGTTTAAAGTCTGCTAGTTGCACAAAAATGTAAAAAAAAAAAGTTAAATGCTATAAATAGAGGTTGACAAAACGACAAAACCAATTGGAAACACTTTAGTACAAAAAAAAATTTCTATTGTCTTCTCTGAATATTTAAAATGTTCTCAAGTGCAACAAAAGGCCAAAGTAGTTCATGACATTTCTACGTCGTCTCGACAGAAGGAATTCAGTCATCTTTGGTAGTGCGGAACTCGGGCATGCTCCACACTCGTCTGGCAGGCTCCCCCTCCCGCTCAACGTCCTCAGAAATTGTCTTAATGTCACTTGCAAATGGATAAATCCTGGCTCGAGACTTGAAGGTAGTGAGGGACAAGCTCATGGCTCTCCTTGTGTTCCACTGCCGGGCCAGTTTCTTGGCATCTTCCTCTTCCTTCATCTTCTCATTTGCTTCTTGCAAGACCGAGCGGAAGAGACGGGGGACTTCCTGCACATCAGGATCGTACTCTGCTACCACCTGACGGAACCTAAGGGAGGAAGGAGAATACATTAAACCGGACCTTCACCCTGAATAAGAACATATATGTTTCCCCCTCCCTGTACATACAGATTTCTCACATTAAAAATCATCCTACCTGTATCTACTGCATTTTCTGGGCCTTTAAACATCCAACAACAACACGTGGAGTCTCAGGCTCAGGAAGTGTCTTCTTAGTGTGCCACTTTTTGGGATTGCTTTCCTTTTCCTGACCTCAGCTCTGGCCTATCTGTGCAAAGCACAGCTATAATCCCCCTCCTCTCCCCAATATGTGATGCTTCTGAGGCAAGATGGCGCCACCCATATCCTAAAGTCCCAAACAGAGTTGAAGCTCAGCGGGGGAAAGAATAAAAACTAAGTGACTAAATATTTTAAATTTAGATGCTGGGGAATAGTTTAAGGGTTTGGGCTTTTCATTAAATGATGCTGAAGGTCCGGTTCAAAGCGTTGCTCCTGCTGATACCTCCATTGGATTTCTGAAAGTCTGACTGTCAAATTGGCACCTAGTATTCAAAGTTTTTCTGCAAACTCAAAAAACACCGGATCGGGGTATGCCAGCCATGTGAGCGTCATGGGCAATCCCAAACTTGTGCTGGGAGTAGTAGTAGTAATAAGGTGAATAGTTGGGTGCTGGACCAACCGGTCGTTTTGTTGGATCTGCTCTAGGGATTAGTGAATGCTACGTAAAACATATAGCACCATGTTTTTTTTTTCTCAAAGCAATCGGGTGGAAAGCTTTTGAGGCCTGATTTAGGTTTAATGGCATCAGTGAGTCTCTTAGCCATTCCTCTGGCCACCATCCTCCAGAGACTCTGATGCCATTAAACCTAAATCAGGCCTCAAAAGCTTTCCACCCCTGATTGCTTTGAGAAAAAAAAAAGGTGCTACATGTTTTATGTAGCATTCACTAATCCCTAGAGTAGATCCAACAAAATGACCGGTTAGTCCAGCACCCCTGTCTCTCACTGTTGGGCCAGTCTGTCGACCCCCCTCATCTTCAGAGTCTTTAGTCTCCTTTTACCATCACCACATCCTAATCTTACCCTCTTCCTTTTCCCCTTCCCCGATACCCCGGTGTTGTGAAAAGGATAATAGTATGGCCTACTGTCTGTGCTTGTCTCACTAGCTCTTTTATAGACACCTACAGCAAATCAACCAGGCCCTTCATTTGCTGTCGCAGCTAATGACTAAAGCTGTGGGGGACAAAAGCTGACTTTTTCGTACTTTATTTACTTAAAGCGATATTTCAGGCAAATGTAATTGTTAGACCATTGCGTCGGGCTACATTTGGCGCTGTCCTAAACTGTTTTCTGTTTTTAAATTGAAGAAGAAATGGTCGAGATATCGGGGTTTACTGTTTTTCCTCGTGATGTATGTTCTGAAAATAGTGGGGATGGTTCTTGGATCTGTGATGCTGCGTAATAATCAGCATAATAGGCGGGGTCTGTAAGATTTCCAGAACTTGCATAAGGTATCCTGGCCCAGCAATCCTGTCCCGCTCTGCTGAGCTGATTGGGGGATGGGATGAAAGAGAATGTAATTGGCTAAACCAGTAAACCCTAATATCTCGGCCATTTCTGCTGCAATTTAAAAATGGAAAACGGTTTATGACAGCGCCAAACATAGCCAGACGCAATGTGTAACAATTACCTTTGGCTGCAGTATCACTTTAAATATACATGAAGACTGTAATATTTGCCTGCAGGTGTCCTTTAATGTCTCTCTGCATTACTGATGCTCATGTGTCTGATCTAGGCGACTGCATAAAGGCTCCTTTGATTCTTTGTCACAGATCAAGGGCGGTCATTGAACCTTTCATTTTTTTATAAATAAAATGGTAACCAGTGAATGTGAATGAGCACAACAGAGGCTTCACCGATTCTTTGCAGAGGGCCCTCATCAGCCATTCAGATTTACAATTTTAAAGGGAAAGACTATAAAATTTTAGAGAGGGAATTCAGCGGCTCAGTTTTCCATATTTCTCCAAACAGACATGTCACTGAATTCATAGACGGCGCCACAAAGCAACCAATGAAAACTCTGTATTCTGTCATTGCCGATCTGGTGCTCTGGAGTGCGCATACAGTTTACCACTCCTGATACCTGCTTTTCTGGTCTCCTGAGGTTGTTCTCTGACTTCCTTCAAAGAATACTCGCAACCATCTTGTTTTTTTTCCTTGCAGGCCGGAGTGGGGGGGGGGGTGGATTCACACTTTGTCCATAGAGAGGTTTTCACTTTTGTAAACATAAGCAGCCAGCGCCACTAATAGAGCAGGACAGTCAAGACTTTGCTAAGGTGGCCCTGATGGCAGATCTGCCGGGAGCCATGATGGCTGCCACATTATCTCAAATATAATGAATAAAGGCGTCTCCTCTAACCCCCCTTAACCTATATGTGATGGTTGGGCCCCATGGGCCCTATACAGCCTGTATTGTGTCTGGGCCCCGTATAGCCTATAATGTGATGACTAGGCCCTTTGTTTGAACTTTAGTTTCCTATAAAGGCGAGCCTGGTTGCTTTGGAGCATTGGGGTTACTTCAAACCAAGGTCCCAACCAGTGTCAGACTGGATTGTCTTGGGCCCACCACCAGAACTGACTCTGGGGGCCACTTAAGTGCAGATATTACCTTTCTATTTGTAACATAGAAACATAGAAGGTTGACGGCAGAAGGAGACCATACGCTCCATCTAGTCTGCCCTTATGTGTATACTGTATGTTGTCTTTATCTTAGGATAGATGTGTGCTTAAATTCAGTGACTGCGGATTTTTAACTACCTCTGCTGGAAGTTTGTTCCCGGCATCTACTACTCTTTCTGTAAAATAATATTTTCTAACATTGCTCCTGATCTTCCCCCCGACTAGCTTCAGGTTGGGCCCCTTGTTCTATCATTAAGCTTCTTCTTAAAAACACTTCCCTCCTGAACCTTATTCAATCCTTTCACATATTTAAAGGTCTCAATCATGTCCCCTCTCTCCCTTCTTTCCTCCAGACTGTACAAAATCAGTTATTTGTAGGGCTAATATACTCACATTGGGGCTGATTCAGCACTGTGAGAATATTAGTTTCTCTTTTTTTGTAAAAACATTTAGAGGAACCTTAGCTTATTTTTATTTTGTTTAATTAGTTAAACACTTGCACAGTGCTGAATTGCAAGAAGGAAAAAAAATAATTGTAAAAATTGTTTTCTCACAAAAAACATGAGAAAAAAAAATTCTCAGGGTGCTGAATCAACTATTAATGTGCTGAATCAACTATTATGTCGAATTGCATACCTCCCAACTTTTGAAAACAGGAAAGAGGGCTGCACGCTGAGGACATTTTTTTGCAATTAAGCCCCGTCCCCATCCACGCCCTTAAATAATAATAATAATATTATGGACCCCACACATGCCAATTCGCCACCCCCCAGCACACATCTGTAACAGCTCCCTCAACACACAACCCCCCCTGCGCACACACGTTAGACCCCCCCCTCCGCCTTGTATGAGCACCAAGTTGTCCACGCACGCATATACACAAGCCGATCTTTTAACCCCCAGTGCACAAACACAGGCAAGCCCCTCCCCCCACACACAATCCCCCCCCACACACACAGAGGCAAGCCCCCCCCCACACTACACACACACACACACTCAAGCCCCCGCTCTTTTCATTGGTGGCCTGGAGGGGGGGGGGATAAGGGCACCCGAACCGACTTCTGCTCCTCTGCTTCTTGATTCTTCACCATGCTGTGTTGGTAGCTCCGCTCCTGCACAAACCTCCGTGAGCAGACTCCTTATGACAGAGCGGCACCAACTCATGCAGGGGGCATAGCTAAAAAAACCCTCAAATTGCATGGTGCCGGCTCAGGTGCTCTGCCCTGATCTTCCTACTGAACCACCAATGAAAATATATAAATAATGCTGCCAGCCCCGCATTCAGGAAGACATGTGCGCTGAACTGCACACCCAGCAACCGATGACATAGCTGACATAGACACTGACTACAGGCAAAGGACATTGGGACAAGAGCCCCAAAGCGGAATTGTCCCGCGAAAAATGGAAAACATGGGAGGTATGAAATTGTATTGTGTGCTAACCCTATGAGCCAGTCCAAGCCTGGGCCCAGACATTGTGGTCATATGGGGTTTCCTGGCTTCACTGGTGGTGTGAGGGGTAGGATCGGTTCGGCTCATTTTATGTCCCTGTAAACCAGGACCCACCCTGGCACATAGGTCTGCTTTAAGGGCTGCAGAAGTCAGAGGAACCAACAGGAGGAGGATGCTAGCTTTGGATAAAGGTGTAGGAAATGGATGCATGGGGAGGGAGAGCTTATTAGCAGTACAGGTTTTTAGACAACCAGAAGGCATCCAAGGCCTGCTTTAAAGAGGGGCAACCCCCCCCCCCTTTAGTCTATAAGACTCCCTCTTTATGAGACATCCTGAATTGAGATAATTACCACATGGTTATTATCATGTTTTATGTCTCTTTCCTTAGTTTTCAGATTGGATTACTGTTGTGGTCTTTCTATAAATTGTGAGCACGGGAATACATTATTTTTGACGTGTAGGTATGGTAATCCATCTTCATATGTCCGCGTTTTCTCCCTTCGTTTAAAGCGGTTCCATTCAGATTTTGATTTAATGTATCTTTATGATTACAATTGTAACGGTTTGTTACTTATCATACTATCATGATTCTACCATGGATGCTGACAGCGTGCCAGTAGTATGACGTCAGCGTTTACCTGACGTCTAACCAATCACTGGCAAGTTCTTGTGAGCGTCATGAGTAAGGACCTACAGTCCGAAATGCGTTGACATGTGGACCTGCTCCTATGTGCCTTTTACACCGCTTTTAACCTTGTGGAAATAAAACCAGATTTTTTATTGCTCATAATGCTGGCTGGCTTTACCTTTCTGCTGCTGAATACGAGGCGAGAACTTGGAGCCGTTGCCGACATTTTATGAGGTCAATGTGGATGATTTTTTAAGGTAGAGCTGGCAACCACATTTCCTTTATACCGGTATCCTGAATTAGGATGCCCACTGTGTGCAGCCCCGGGGGTGCCTCAGAGGCATAGCTAGGCTTTATAGCACCCAGGGCAAAGAATCGAAGTGGCGCCCCCCCCCACCTGTGCTCAGGTGCCCCCCTGACCTGCTGCACCCGTGGAAAGTGCCCCCCTGCTCCCCCCCCAGCTACACCCCTGGGTAGCCTGATCCACTCAGATTTTCCTAAGTCTTTGATGCATCTCGGTACCGCGGCGACATCCCCGCTATACCTTTAGCTGGGGCACATTCCTGTGCCACGCCCAGGGCCGGATTAAGAGCATCCCGGGCCTGGTGCTGTAGATTTTGACGGGCCTATTTATCGAAGTATATAAAATGAAAACGCAACACAAAGCAATTTTTAAAGGTTTAAGACAAAGTGCCTTTGTCACATGTCTAATGTACATTAAATTACCAGGATAGCTGAATACATGTTAGTGTATGAAAAATGTGCATATCTTCAGGCCCAGAGTTTGTTCTTTAGCTAAAAAAAAAAAGAATCAATTTGCTTTTAGGGGGGGGCCCAGAGTGTCAAAGAGATGTTTTAGAGGGTTCGCTATGCCCCCAGATTGTAACACCTATCCCATGTGACGTCACACCCGCAGCTTTATTGGTTAACACACAGGGCTGAGCACACGAGAAGTGTAGCACAGCACACTCAAGCACACCTATTTGACACTCAATGAACCCCTAAAAAATGTATTTTTGTTTAACAAAATAAAGAATCAAACAATATCTATGAAGATATACAAAGTATCCATATACCAACATCTTTTTTGGCTATGCTATCAATTTAATATACATAAAACGTACGACAGATGCACTTTCAACAACTTAAATAACCAATGAAGTGCCATAACAGAAATCTATTAAAAAAAAGATCTCTGAGTGCGCATGCGCGCGGCGCGATGATGGCGGCGGCCTGATAGAGCTCCGTGCCCGACGGCAGTGAAGAGGGGCTGTGAGCCAGGTCAGGTGCCCGGACCGGCGATAGCACGCAGTAGGAAGGCACCGGAGCTACTAGCGGAGGTACCTGGAGAGTGTGACGGCGATCGGCGGCGGCTGCGGTGAACGGCGTGGAGCGGGGGGGAACGGAGGCAGCGTCACTGCTGAACTGCGCAGGAAGGCCTCTGATACAACTCCCATACAGCTCCCTTGTGATCAGCGCGAGCCTGCGGGGACGGGAGATCGCGGCAGCGAATTAGGTGTGTCTCTTGAGGTGCCCCTGGAGTGAGACTGGATGACATAAAATAGAACCTGGAGAGCTGACATCCAGGGTTTGTGTGCAAGAAGCAGGTCTGGTGAGAGGAGGCAAGATGGCGGAAGACCTCACACCTGAAGATATTGAAGTTATAGAAAACACTGAGGCCTCATTCCTGGAGGAAGAAAAGGAGAAATCAGTTTTGACCCCATCGGTCCCCCAGCTGGATGTGAGTACATCTTTATTACATAGCTTAGAATCTATGCTGCAGAATGCCTTATCATCTACTACTAAGCTGATTAAGGAACATGTCTCCAGTGAGATGGAAAAAGTGGCTTCCAGTCTCAATGCGTTAGAGGCCAAAATTAGTGATATAAAGGTCGCTCAGAATGTTTTAGATGCTGAAGTTACTCAATTGAAATCTGAAACTTGTTCACTTGCTACCAAGTTGGAAGACATGGAAAACAGGGAACGTCGCTCTAATCTGAGATTTAGAGGTCTTCCTGAGCACTTAGAAGATGCCAGAGGGGTGATAACAGCTTTATGTCAAGAATTGGTCCCAGAGCTGTCGGCTGAGAGGCTTGAAATGGATAGAGTCCATAGATCCTTAGGACCTCGGAGACAACCTACCGACCTACCCCGAGATATAATTGCTAAATTTCATTTTTTTAGCTCCAAGGAGATGATCCAGAAGGCAGCGAGACAACTTCCCGAGCTTTATTTCCAGGGACACAAATATCAAATCTTCTCAGATATTTCAGCAACCACCATGGCTAAAAGGCGGGACATGAAACCTCTATTGGCTATCCTACAAGAGCAGGGGATAAAATACCGATGGGGTTTTCCCTTTCGCATCACTTTTACATATAATGATGTCAACTTCATTGCGGTCTCGATGGAGGAATTGCGGGCCCACATGGCCTCAATAGGTTTGTCCAGATCAGCTTCGACAAAAACCCTTAGAATCGCTGAGGACTCCCCTAAATCCCAGCGGGCTGGGAAACGTCAAAGGCGAGGAGGAAGACACAAGTTGTAGCTCATCTTTAACTTTTGGAGACACTTGAGTATTCTACTGTTATTAAGCCTTAAAGTTTAAAGGATTACAAAGCAGTTCTTACTGCGATGAGTATTTGTGCTCCTTAGGGTTTTGGCTTGGTTCTGGTTCCAGGAGAGATTCTCTCGGGGACGGGACCAAGGCATGACCTTGGAGCTAAGTTAAGTTTAAAGTTCACCGTTCCGGGCCAAGACCCTTTCTATTGTTATCAGATCGGTTTGTTGATACAGCCCCTGCTGCTTGTCGGCTTATGTATGTTGCACTCCGGTTTAATCAGAGGGACTATCCCTGTGGTTATTAGTATTTTCATATTTGATAGTTATTAACATTGAGTTAACGATTAAAGTTTAAAAAAAAAAAAAAAAAACCTGGTAACTCCAGGCTGTCCGGTAGTTACTCTTTACCCTCTAAACGGAGTGTAAAGAGGCGACCGGTCAGAGAGTGAGATTCAGCCGGAGAGACTCCCTATCGGTTGTAAGCTGTTGGAGGAATTGGGATTCCTCACTGGCTGAATTCTAATTGTATACCCTTATCTCCGTCCCTATTTTTCCTATCCCATTCCCCCCCTTTTTTTTTTTTTTATTTTTTTTTTTTTTTCTTCTTCTTTTTTGCTAACATATATATAGGAATTATCATTACTGTACCATGGTAACTGTGTTGTCTTTGAACGTACAGGGCTTTAATTCGCCAAATAAACGATCTACAGCGTTTAGGAGAATTAAGGCCCTACATCCTGAGGTCATATGCCTACAAGAGACCCATTTTTCAAGATCTTCCCAACCGCGGTATCTGGATCCTGCGTTTCCCCAGGTATTTACAGCTAATGCATACACCAAACAAAAAGGTGTGCTGATTGGGTTCAAAAGAGGGGTAATCTTTCACTGTAACAAAGAAATAAAAGACATAGAGGGGCGTTACTTGATCCTAGTGGGATTATTGCGAGATGTAGAAGTAACTATTGTCAGCTATTATGCTCCTAACACCGGTCAGATAGCGTTTCTCAAACAGCTTTTCAATAAAGTTACAGAAGTAGCACAGGGTAGTGTAATTATTTGTGGGGACTCGAATCTCACCTTAAACCCATACTTGGACAGGCAATCAGTGGCAGGTCTAGTGGTTAATGCACAGTATGCGGCATCCTCTAGGCAATTTCGGGGACTGCTTGACGAATATTCTTTGTCAGACAGTTGGAGGGAATTACACCCGGGCACTCAGGACTATACCCATTTTTCACATCCCCATAATGTATGGACCAGGATAGACCATATATTTCTGTCTCAGAGGGCTGTAGCGGCTGCTAAATCGGCAAAGATTCACCCGATTTCATGGTCAGACCATGACTGTGTAACTTTAAAAATAGAATTGATGTATTATGGCCGTCCGGGGACTTCTTGGTCCCTAGACACCTCTATCCTATCCGACCCTGGAGTAGTTAAGGAGGTATCTGACGCCTTAGTGGAATATTTCAAATATAATGAATCCCCGGGAGTTTCACCTGTTCTTATTTGGGAGGCACATAAGCCCACTTTGAGAGGTAGATTGATAAAAATAGTCTCCAAAAAAAAGAGAGAGCGTAATTCCCGTATCGAAGAATTAGAGAAGGAATACTTGGAGCTGGTAGAAAAAGCTAAACGAGGCTCATCCTTTGGAGTTCGCTCTAGACTTTATGAAGTCACACAGGAACTAAATTTAGCCCTGGCGGGCAGGGCGGAGAAGGCATTAAAATGGGTGAAACACCGGTATTATTGTAAGGCCAATAAGCCGGACTCTTTATTAGCTAAAAAATTAAAAATTCCAGACCAGGGGTATAAACCGATTAGATTAAAAAACCAAAGGGGGGACCTTACGAGTAATCCAGAGAAAATTGTAGAGGTGTTTAGGGACCAATTAATGAAGCTATATTCTTCCCATGGTACATTTGATCCAGAGATGGCGGGAGATTATTTATCTAAGGTTGTGCTTCCTGGCCTGCCAGACAGATTGCGAGACTCTCTGGAGGAAGGATTTGATGTGGCGGAAATAAAGACGGTAATAGATAAGTTGCAGCTAAATAAGAGGCCAGGACCCGATGGCTTCCCAGTGGCTTATTATAGAACTTTTAGAGAGATTCTTGCACCTAAATTAGCTGCTAACTTTAATGGAGTGCGTTCGGGTTGCCCTTTCTCCAGGGAGTCTCTCACAGCATCCATCAGTATGATCCCGAAACCTGAAGCTGACCATACAGTATGGTCCAACTATAGACCCATTTCGCTTATAAATGTTGATATGAAAATATTGACAAAAATATTAGCAGATAGGCTTTCTGCGTATCTACCAAATTTAGTACATAAGGATCAGGTGGGCTTTATTCCTGGTAGACAGGCAGGTGATAATATCAGAAAAGTATTGCAGTTGATCCATGTGGCCAGAACTACTCAAACTCCAACAATGCTCCTTTCATTAGACATCAGGAAGGCATTTGATACAGTGTCTTGGGAGTATTTATTTACCCTACTCTCCCATTGGGGATTTGGACCTAACTTTATCGGAATTATAAAATTGATATACTCTTCCCCGAGGGCTTTTATTAAATACAACGGTTTTAAGTCTGGGGAGTTCCCACTACAACGAGGCACCAGGCAGGGTTGCCCACTGTCGCCTCTCCTGTTTGCATTAGCAATGGAACCCTTGGCACAAATGATACGGCTATCCCCGGACATTTCAGGTCTGAAAGTGGGCCCTGTTCACCATAAATTGAGTTTATTTGCAGACGACGTTTTAATGGTGGTCTCTAATCCAAGTATATCTCTTCCTGTGATCTTACGGACGCTGAAAGAGTTTGAGTTGATTTCTGGCTTACAGGTTAATACGGCTAAGTCAAAGGCCTTAAATATTAATATTCAACAGGAATTAGGTGCTCGATTGAAGGTTTCCTTTGACTTTCAATGGGAAACCATAGGATTAAAATATTTAGGCATTAGTTTAACGGGTGACTACTCAACACTCTTTGCAGCTAACTACACCCCTCTAAGACAAAATCTTCTAGGTCTTTTAGATAAATGGAAGGGATATGGTCTATCTTGGTTGGGGAAAATCGCGGCGATTAAAATGTCTATGCTGCCCAAATTTTTATATTTAGTGAGAACGCTACCAGTTACCATTCCCCGTAGTTATTTAAGTGAATTACAAAAGAAAATATTTGAGTTTATCTGGGGGGCCAAGAAGCCTAGAGTAGCAAGGAACATTATGCTACGCCCTAGGGAGCAAGGGGGACTAGGAGTACCTAACTTAGTTAAGTACTACCAATCCGCCCAATTAGCTCAGATCATGTCTTATTATGCCAAAGCCGATGTCCCTCTATGGGTACAATTAGAGTCGGAACTGAGTAGTCCGTCAATTTGCACCGCTATGCTATGGCTTCCCCGAAAGATTAGGGGAAAAGTCAGTAATCCGATTATGTCACATACACTCGAACTGTGGGATAGCCTTAAAGACACGTATGGCTTGGCATCCCCTCATTTGCCATTAATGAGCCTATGGGGTAATCCATTGTTTACTCCGGCACTTATAGACTCGAATAGATTTGAAAATTGGAAAAAAGCGGGAGTAATGTGTCTATTGGATTGTATTGAGGGACACAAAATAGCTGATTTTGTTGAATTACAGCGGAAGTTTCAGTTGCAACCTAGAGACCTCTTTAGCTATCTTCAAATAAGACATTTTTTAAGTTCTAAGACGAGGGGGACTGAATCGATATCTCACCTTACCCATTTCGAGAAGAGATGTAGACTGGATCCTAGGGGGAGAGGATTGATCTCTGAACTGTATAGAGCGCTGATTGGTACTGATCAAGAGGTAACATTACCATATAGGCTGAAATGGGAGAGGGATTTAGGTGGCGAAAGGAACATTAAAGAATGGCGTAAGATGTGGCTGACCTCATTTGGCCCAGCGGCCTCGGTGTGGGCGATCGAGGTTAATATAAAGGTGGCCATGCGATGGTACTTAGTTCCCAAGCAAATGGGGAGGTTTGGCAGCGGGACCTCTAGTCTTTGCTTTAGAGGCTGCAATGAAGAAGGAACGTACTATCATACCTGGTGGAGTTGTTCCAGGGTTAGGAGTTTTTGGAGGAAAGTCTTTGCGGCTTTGAATAAGGTTTTAGGCAAACGCATTAATATAAGTCCCTGGATAGCGCTATTGAATGCCCCTCTGGGTTTTACCTCAAGGAATCAGAAACGCTTGGCCTACCACATCTTGACGGCTGCTAAACTTACTATTGCAGGAGCATGGAAAACTTCAACTCTTCCTTTTAGAGAATTCAAAACTAGAGTAAATTATATAATGTCTATGGAAAAAATGTCAGCGATCCAAGATAGGGAACTGGACAGATTCCGGGAGATGTGGTCTCTGTGGACACGTGAATTCATGCACTCTAATTTTAATGAAGACTTATTGATTTTGTAATTTTTTTTTTTTTTTTTTCTTTCTTCCCTTACCCTTCTTTCCCTTCCCCCTTCCTTTCTGGAAATTCTAATAGTGTATATCAATATAAGGGCTTTTGTTTATGTAGATTTTTACATTAATTAGTTGAGCCCCTTTCTAATGTTGTTAGTTTATATAGGACCATGATCAGATTATATGTGGCCAATCATGGCGTTGGAGCCGAAGAGGCTTTTTTTTTTTTATTTTTTTCTCGCCCTTATGTATTATTCTATATATAACAATAACGACATTAGCATTGTTAAGTCATCTGGATTTCAAGATGTCTTTTACGATCTACTGTATGTGACTGTCGAAATACTGTCTCTTTTAGAACAACTGTCATGACAAAATAAAAAATTTTTCTTGAAAAAAAAAAAAAAAAAAAAAAAAGATTTCTCTTTTTGTAAACAATAGAAAACTGGTTAATGAAATAAAACCATAATAAATACAACACTCACGACAACCATTTTTTATAAATATAACATAAATCTGCTGATTATAGCTCAGCCATTATAGACAGACTTGACTAAAAGCTATAGGTAAATGTGTCTAGAATAGCTGAGCTATAAGCAGATATGCCATTCAGGAGGTAACAATTTGTCACCTAGCTTTTCCATGGTCCTGAATGGCATGTCTGTTTATAATCGCTCTTATAAGCAAACATACCATTCAGGAGCATAGAAAAGCTAGGTGAGAATTGTCACTTACCTTTCCTGTACAACTGAAAGGCAAATTTGATTGGTGGACGGTTGTCTGGTGAGACTCAAGCTTCTACTGCCGCGGGACCTGCGTCAAGTGGCAGACCGCTGGGGGGGAGGAGCCTCCTACGCGCCCCGACATCACATGGGGCACGCAGGTCACCATGAGGCTACGTCTAGGCCGGCCGGAACTGGGGGCCTAGGTAAGGAGACGGGCCGGCCTGTGACAGCGCAGGGCCGGCCCTCTTCACTTGTTAAAGCGGACCAACACCCTCCAAAACAACTTAGCTCTATTATATAGAATATAAAAAGACACTTACCTTTTGATGATTGTTGGAGCCATCTGTCCCTCGCAGCGCCTGAAATCTTAATATTTCTCAACAGGAAGTCCCACCCTCCTGGTCTTGTCCGCTGTCAATCACGTTTGTCCGCTCATTAGCATATTTTGTCCGTGGGTCAGGTCTTCTCTTCTCTCGCGTTGTCATCAGGTGGCGTGTCCTCTCTCTGCTCTCGGGAGCGTGCACGTCTCCCAGCTATACTTGCAGTCTGGCTATTTGATTGGTAGAGCTGTGCTCAGCCTTGATTGGCTGCTGGCACCTGAGTCTCCGCCTCCCCTCCTCTCACTCCCCTCCCTCCTTCCATTTACTTTTCATGGAGGCTTGCTGGGCAGACATGGCGTTCATACTGCTGGGGCTGAGGGCACTGCCCATGGGGGCCACACCATGCCCGGTATCCATTCCTCCCCACCTGTGCCCGGCATCCCTTCCTCCCCGCCTGTGGCCGGTATCTGTTCCTCCCCGCCTGTGGCCGTTATCAGTTCCTCCCCGCATGTGGCCGGCATCCATCCCTGCTCTGCCCATCTCTTCCTCCCCGCTTGTGCTCGGCATCCCTCCCTGCCAGGGGAGGACTGGCCAGCAGGAGCACCGGGAGAATGACCATCGGGAGCACAGGGAGTGACATATGTTTTTGAGGGTGGTGAGGGTGGCGGAGGTAGCTTAGACACTGAAAGGCGGGATCAGGTGGCTGACACTAAGCTGGGAGGGGAGGTCTGTGGAGCACATGTGTCCTGCCGATCTGCCACTCTCCCCTGCAGATAACTCTCTTCAGATGTTCCTCCGCTGGCATCTTTCCTGGGGCCGGCTGCAGCATGCGGCTCACACAAAGCTGACTATTTCCTACATTTAGCAGATTCATGTGTTATCACAGCACATGGCGCATCATCATTATGTCAGACATCATATAATTACTGTTACTTCTATTTACTGTCCCATCACACAGGGGTGACAGCTGTTACAAAGGCTGTTCCACTATTATCTCAGCCATTCAGCTCCTCCCATTCAGCCATTCAGCTCTTGCTAGGTGCAAGGGAGACTAGCGCATGCGCAGTAGTGTCAGGTGAAGCGCCGCTCGTTCCCGATGCAAGCGGCTCTTCACCTATCTACCACGCATGCGCGCGATTTTAACAGGAAGAGGTCAAAGGATCTCTTCCTGTTAGATGGAAAATGAAGATGGAGGACGAATTTAAAAAATATAGCGACGCGCAGCGGGAACATAAAAGGTAAGTTTTTTTTTCCTAACTTTGTTAATCGGGTCTTCCTGATTAATTTACATATTTTTAAAGTACACATTAAAAAAAAAAGGGGGCAGGGTGTTGGTCCACTTTAAAGTGCCTGCACGGCGGCCGGCCCTTTTCCTTTGTATAGCGGGCGCCGGGCGGCCTATGCGGGCCGCGTTTGCAGGCTGCTGGGCCTGTTTTAATGTAGGGGCCTGGAGCGGCAGCTCCGTCCGCCCCTACGTTAATCCGGGCCTGGCCACGCCCACCGCTACAGGCAAGCAGGGATGTCGCACTCGCTCGATTCAGATTTTCTCGCTGCGCTTAGCCACGAACCACAAAATAAATATATGAAAGAAATACACAACAATTATTGGCCAGTGTATGCGCCATAAGTATGAGGAATCCTGAAGATACACACAGCAGGGTATCCCAAATTAGGATGCCCCAGACAGGAGGAACAAAATCCAAGATAGTGAAAATCTATTCCTCTTTAATTTTCTTCTTTTATTATATATCTATATTTTATTACCAAGAAAGTAATTGTATCTGTGAAATGACTAATTTTAAGGAAGTCATGCCTGGAAAAGGCATCATGCAGATAAAAAAAATTAAAGCTTTTCTTCTGCGGCAGATTAAATTAAGTGTTGGTGGCCAGCTGTCAGTTGTCATGGTGATGTTGGCAATTTATAAACCACAACTGTAGCCTGATGGAGATTTGCAATTCGAAAGATCCTCAATCGAAGATTGTTTACTGTATAGGAACAGGGGGCATAACTACCAATGCTGGGACCCCTCTTATGCCTGCTACCTACAGAAAGGTTTTACAGGAGCTTACACTCTATTAGGGTATAAGGGAGGATACAGGAGGAGAAGAGCTTACAATCTATTAGGAAATAAGGGAGGAGATAAAAGGAGCAAGAGCTTACAATCTATTAGGGAATAAGGGAGGAGAGAAAAGGGAGCAAGAGCTTACAATCTATTAGGACATAAGGGAGGTGAGAAAAGGAGCAAGAGCTTACAATCTATTAGGAAATAAGGGAGGAGAGAAAAGGGGCAAGAGCTTACAATCTATTCAGAAATAAGGGAGGCGAGAAAAGGGGCAAGAGCTTACAATCTATTAGGAAATAAGGGAGGTGAGAAAAGGGACAAGAGCTTACAATCTATTAGGAAATAAGGGAGGTGAGAAAAGGAGCAAGAGCTTACAATCTATTAGGAAATAAGGGAGGTGATAAAAGGGAGCAAGAGCTTACAATCTATTAGGAAATAAGGGAGGTGAGAAAAGGGACAAGAGCTTACAATCTATTAGGAAATAAGGGAGGTGAGAAAAGGAGCAAGAGCTTACAATCTATTAGGAAATAAGGGAGGAGATAAAAGGGGCAAGAGCTTACAATCTATTCAGAAATAAGGGAGGAGAGAAAAGGGGCAAGAGCTTACAATCTATTAGGAAATAAGGGAGGAGAGAAAAGGAGCAAGAGCTTACAATCTATTAGGAAATAAGGGAGGTGAGAAAAGGAGCAAGAGCTTACAATCTATTAGGAAATAAGGGAGGTGAGAAAAGGAGCAAGAGCTTACAATCTATTAGGAAATAAGGGAGGTAAGAAAAGGAGCAAGAGCTTACAATCTATTAGGAAATAAGGGAGGAGATAAAAGGGGCAAGAGCTTACAATCTATTAGGAAATAAGGGAGGTGAGAAAAGGAGCAAGAGCTTACAATCTATTAGGAAATAAGGGAGGTGAGAAAAGGAGCAAGAGCTTACAATCTATTAGGAAATAAGGGAGGTGAGAAAAGGAGCAAGAGCTTACAATCTATTAGGAAATAAGGGAGGTGAGAAAAGGAGCAAGAGCTTACAATCTATTAGGAAATAAGGGAGGAGATAAAAGGGGCAAGAGCTTACAATCTATTAGGAAATAAGGGAGGTGAGAAAAGGGACAAGAGCTTACAATCTATTAGGAAATAAGGGAGGTGAGAAAAGGAGCAAGAGCTTACAATCTATTAGGAAATAAGGGAGGAGATAAAAGGGGCAAGAGCTTACAATCTATTCAGAAATAAGGGAGGAGAGAAAAGGGGCAAGAGCTTACAATCTATTAGGAAATAAGGGAGGTAAGAAAAGGAGCAAGAGCTTACAATCTATTAGGAAATAAGGGAGGAGATAAAAGGGGCAAGAGCTTACAATCTATTCAGAAATAAGGGAGGAGATAAAAGGGGCAAGAGCTTACAATCTATTAGGAAATAAGGGAGGAGATAAAAGGAGCAAGAGCTTACAATCTATTAGGAAATAAGGGAGGTGAGAAAAGGAGCAAGAGCTTACAATCTATTAGGAAATAAGGGAGGAGAGAAAAGGAGCAAGAGCTTACAATCTATTAGGAAATAAGGGAGGAGAGAAAAGGAGCAAGAGCTTACAATCTATTAGGAAATAAGGGAGGAGATAAAAGGAGCAAGAGCTTACAATCTATTAGGAAATAAGGGAGGTGAGAAAAGGAGCAAGAGCTTACAATCTATTAGGAAATAAGGGAGGTGAGAAAAGGAGCAAGAGCTTACAATCTATTAGGAAATAAGGGAGGAGATAAAAGGGGCAAGAGCTTACAATCTATTCAGAAATAAGGGAGGAGATAAAAGGGGCAAGAGCTTACAATCTATTAGGAAATAAGGGAGGAGATAAAAGGAGCAAGAGCTTACAATCTATTAGGAAATAAGGGAGGAGATAAAAGGGAGCAAGAGCTTACAATCTATTAGGAAATAAGGGAGGTGAGAAAAGGAGCAAGAGCTTACAATCTATTAGGAAATAAGGGAGGTGAGAAAAGGAGCAAGAGCTTACAATCTATTAGGAAATAAGGGAGGAGATAAAAGGAGCAAGAGCTTACAATCTATTAGGAAATAAGGGAGGAGAGAAAAGGGAGCAAGAGCTTACAATCTATTAGGACATAAGGGAGGTGAGAAAAGGAGCAAGAGCTTACAATCTATTAGGAAATAAGGGAGGAGAGAAAAGGGGCAAGAGCTTACAATCTATTCAGAAATAAGGGAGGCGAGAAAAGGGGCAAGAGCTTACAATCTATTAGGAAATAAGGGAGGTGAGAAAAGGGACAAGAGCTTACAATCTATTAGGAAATAAGGGAGGTGAGAAAAGGAGCAAGAGCTTACAATCTATTAGGAAATAAGGGAGGTGATAAAAGGGAGCAAGAGCTTACAATCTATTAGGAAATAAGGGAGGTGAGAAAAGGGACAAGAGCTTACAATCTATTAGGAAATAAGGGAGGTGAGAAAAGGAGCAAGAGCTTACAATCTATTAGGAAATAAGGGAGGTGAGAAAAGGAGCAAGAGCTTACAATCTATTAGGAAATAAGGGAGGAGATAAAAGGGGCAAGAGCTTACAATCTATTAGGAAATAAGGGAGGAGATAAAAGGGGCAAGAGCTTACAATCTATTCAGAAATAATGGAGGAGAGAAAAGGGGCAAGAGCTTACAATCTATTAGGAAATAAGGGAGGTAAGAAAAGGAGCAAGAGCTTACAATCTATTATTAAATAAGGGAGGAGATAAAAGGGGCAAGAGCTTACAATCTATTAGGAAATAAGGGAGGTGAGAAAAGGAGCAAGAGCTTACAAATTATTAGGAAATAAGGGAGGAGATAAAAGGGGCAAGAGCTTACAATCTATTCAGAAATAAGGGAGGAGAGAAAAGGGGCAAGAGCTTACAATCTATTAGGAAATAAGGGAGGTAAGAAAAGGAGCAAGAGCTTACAATCTATTAGGAAATAAGGGAGGAGATAAAAGGGGCAAGAGCTTACAATCTATTAGGAAATAAGGGAGGTGAGAAAAGGAGCAAGAGCTTACAATCTATTAGGAAATAAGGGAGGTGAGAAAAGGAGCAAGAGCTTACAATCTATTAGGAAATAAGGGAGGTGAGAAAAGGAGCAAGAGCTTACAATCTATTAGGAAATAAGGGAGGAGATAAAAGGGGCAAGAGCTTACAATCTATTCAGAAATAAGGGAGGAGATAAAAGGGGCAAGAGCTTACAATCTATTAGGAAATAAGGGAGGAGATAAAAGGAGCAAGAGCTTACAATCTATTAGGAAATAAGGGAGGTGAGAAAAGGAGCAAGAGCTTACAATCTATTAGGAAATAAGGGAGGTGAGAAAAGGAGCAAGAGCTTACAATCTATTAGGAAATAAGGGAGGAGATAAAAGGGGCAAGAGCTTACAATCTATTCAGAAATAAGGGAGGAGATAAAAGGGGCAAGAGCTTACAATCTATTAGGAAATAAGGGAGGTGAGAAAAGGAGCAAGAGCTTACAATCTATTAGGAAATAAGGGAGGAGATAAAAGGGGCAAGAGCTTACAATCTATTCAGAAATAAGGGAGGAGATAAAAGGGGCAAGAGCTTACAATCTATTAGGAAATAAGGGAGGAGATAAAAGGAGCAAGAGCTTACAATCTATTAGGAAATAAGGGAGGAGATAAAAGGGAGCAAGAGCTTACAATCTATTAGGAAATAAGGGAGGTGAGAAAAGGAGCAAGAGCTTACAATCTATTAGGAAATAAGGGAGGTGAGAAAAGGAGCAAGAGCTTACAATCTATTAGGAAATAAGGGAGGAGATAAAAGGAGCAAGAGCTTACAATCTATTAGGAAATAAGGGAGGAGAGAAAAGGGAGCAAGAGCTTACAATCTATTAGGACATAAGGGAGGTGAGAAAAGGAGCAAGAGCTTACAATCTATTAGGAAATAAGGGAGGAGAGAAAAGGGGCAAGAGCTTACAATCTATTCAGAAATAAGGGAGGCGAGAAAAGGGGCAAGAGCTTACAATCTATTAGGAAATAAGGGAGGTGAGAAAAGGGACAAGAGCTTACAATCTATTAGGAAATAAGGGAGGTGAGAAAAGGAGCAAGAGCTTACAATCTATTAGGAAATAAGGGAGGTGATAAAAGGGAGCAAGAGCTTACAATCTATTAGGAAATAAGGGAGGTGAGAAAAGGGACAAGAGCTTACAATCTATTAGGAAATAAGGGAGGTGAGAAAAGGAGCAAGAGCTTACAATCTATTAGGAAATAAGGGAGGTGAGAAAAGGAGCAAGAGCTTACAATCTATTAGGAAATAAGGGAGGAGATAAAAGGGGCAAGAGCTTACAATCTATTAGGAAATAAGGGAGGAGATAAAAGGGGCAAGAGCTTACAATCTATTCAGAAATAATGGAGGAGAGAAAAGGGGCAAGAGCTTACAATCTATTAGGAAATAAGGGAGGTAAGAAAAGGAGCAAGAGCTTACAATCTATTATTAAATAAGGGAGGAGATAAAAGGGGCAAGAGCTTACAATCTATTAGGAAATAAGGGAGGTGAGAAAAGGAACAAGAGCTTACAATCTATTAGGAAATAAGGGAGGTGAGAAAAGGAGCAAGAGCTTACAATCTATTAGGAAATAAGGGAGGTGAGAAAAGGAGCAAGAGCTTACAATCTATTAGGAAATAAGGGAGGTGAGAAAAGGAGCAAGAGCTTACAATCTATTAGGAAATAAGGGAGGTGAGAAAAGGAGCAAGAGCTTACAATCTATTAGGAAATAAGGGAGGTGAGAAAAGGAGCAAGAGCTTACAAATTATTAGGAAATAAGGGAGGAGATAAAAGGGGCAAGAGCTTACAATCTATTCAGAAATAAGGGAGGAGAGAAAAGGGGCAAGAGCTTACAATCTATTAGGAAATAAGGGAGGTAAGAAAAGGAGCAAGAGCTTACAATCTATTAGGAAATAAGGGAGGAGATAAAAGGGGCAAGAGCTTACAATCTATTAGGAAATAAGGGAGGTGAGAAAAGGAGCAAGAGCTTACAATCTATTAGGAAATAAGGGAGGTGAGAAAAGGAGCAAGAGCTTACAATCTATTAGGAAATAAGGGAGGTGAGAAAAGGAGCAAGAGCTTACAATCTATTAGGAAATAAGGGAGGAGATAAAAGGGGCAAGAGCTTACAATCTATTCAGAAATAAGGGAGGAGATAAAAGGGGCAAGAGCTTACAATCTATTAGGAAATAAGGGAGGAGATAAAAGGAGCAAGAGCTTACAATCTATTAGGAAATAAGGGAGGTGAGAAAAGGAGCAAGAGCTTACAATCTATTAGGAAATAAGGGAGGAGATAAAAGGGGCAAGAGCTTACAATCTATTCAGAAATAAGGGAGGAGATAAAAGGGGCAAGAGCTTACAATCTATTAGGAAATAAGGGAGGTGAGAAAAGGAGCAAGAGCTTACAATCTATTAGGAAATAAGGGAGGAGATAAAAGGGGCAAGAGCTTACAATCTATTCAGAAATAAGGGAGGAGATAAAAGGGGCAAGAGCTTACAATCTATTAGGAAATAAGGGAGGAGATAAAAGGAGCAAGAGCTTACAATCTATTAGGAAATAAGGGAGGAGATAAAAGGGAGCAAGAGCTTACAATCTATTAGGAAATAAGGGAGGTGAGAAAAGGAGCAAGAGCTTACAATCTATTAGGAAATAAGGGAGGTGAGAAAAGGAGCAAGAGCTTACAATCTATTAGGAAATAAGGGAGGAGATAAAAGGAGCAAGAGCTTACAATCTATTAGGAAATAAGGGAGGAGAGAAAAGGGAGCAAGAGCTTACAATCTATTAGGACATAAGGGAGGTGAGAAAAGGAGCAAGAGCTTACAATCTATTAGGAAATAAGGGAGGAGAGAAAAGGGGCAAGAGCTTACAATCTATTCAGAAATAAGGGAGGCGAGAAAAGGGGCAAGAGCTTACAATCTATTAGGAAATAAGGGAGGTGAGAAAAGGGACAAGAGCTTACAATCTATTAGGAAATAAGGGAGGTGATAAAAGGGAGCAAGAGCTTACAATCTATTAGGAAATAAGGGAGGTGAGAAAAGGAGCAAGAGCTTACAATCTATTAGGAAATAAGGGAGGAGATAAAAGGAGCAAGAGCTTACAATCTATTAGGAAATAAGGGAGGAGAGAAAAGGGAGCAAGAGCTTACAATCTATTAGGACATAAGGGAGGTGAGAAAAGGAGCAAGAGCTTACAATCTATTAGGAAATAAGGGAGGAGAGAAAAGGGGCAAGAGCTTACAATCTATTCAGAAATAAGGGAGGCGAGAAAAGGGGCAAGAGCTTACAATCTATTAGGAAATAAGGGAGGTGAGAAAAGGGACAAGAGCTTACAATCTATTAGGAAATAAGGGAGGTGAGAAAAGGAGCAAGAGCTTACAATCTATTAGGAAATAAGGGAGGTGAGAAAAGGAGCAAGAGCTTACAATCTATTAGGAAATAAGGGAGGAGATAAAAGGGGCAAGAGCTTACAATCTATTAGGAAATAAGGGAGGAGATAAAAGGGGCAAGAGCTTACAATCTATTCAGAAATAATGGAGGAGAGAAAAGGGGCAAGAGCTTACAATCTATTAGGAAATAAGGGAGGTAAGAAAAGGAGCAAGAGCTTACAATCTATTATTAAATAAGGGAGGAGATAAAAGGGGCAAGAGCTTACAATCTATTAGGAAATAAGGGAGGTGAGAAAAGGAGCAAGAGCTTACAATCTATTAGGAAATAAGGGAGGTGAGAAAAGGAGCAAGAGCTTACAATCTATTAGGAAATAAGGGAGGTGAGAAAAGGAGCAAGAGCTTACAATCTATTAGGAAATAAGGGAGGAGATAAAAGGGGCAAGAGCTTACAATCTATTAGGAAATAAGGGAGGAGATAAAAGGGAGCAAGAGCTTACAATCTATTAGGAAATAAGGGAGGTAAGAAAAGGAGCAAGAGCTTACAATCTATTAGGAAATAAGGGAGGAGATAAAAGGGGCAAGAGCTTACAATCTATTACGAAATAAGGGAGGTGAGAAAAGGAGCAAGAGCTTACAATCTATTAGGAAATAAGGGAGGAGAGAAAAGGGGCAAGAGCTTACAATCTATTAAATCAGACCAACAGCCTTGAACGTTTGGGAAAAGAAAAATCCCCAATACTCCCTTTCCCAATCTGCATGCACGATACTGAATCATTGTCAGCACTCATGTTTACTCCTGTATCCACTGAAAGCTCAGAGGTCGCCTTGCTGATTTTTTTCCTGGTAGCAGCCATTTTGGAGCTTCCTAATCCCAGCTGTGCTGCTGCCTGGATTCAACCAACATAACCCCACAATGCACAGCAGCAAGAAACCTCCTATTTGCAGGTGGTCTGCAGCTCCATGAGAAGACATTTTGTTTTTAAACTTGACTACAGTAGAAGTTACAAAAAGATAAATGAATTTTTATGTGCAGCAATCTGAATTTCCCTGGGGAGGGGGGGGGGGATGCACATGAGCACTGTTTCTTGAAAGGGTGTTTTTTCCGGTTTAAGAGCAAGTCTTAAAGTCTTAAAGTGAAAGCATTTCCCAGGGTTTCCTCGGTTTGGGACTCCCCGCTCTTCCGGGCTAAAGCAGAAGTGGTTACGTCCCCAGCTTACAGAGCGCCTATGCACAGTGGGACATCCCAATTCGGAATGCCCCTCTGCTAAATTTGTGGTGTTTCCCCACCCAGTAGATACAGATTGCCCACACTAAAAATCATTCACCTGCACCTAGTGCATTTTCTGAGCCTTCCAAGATGGCGGCACATGGCGTCTCAGGCTGCCTGCAAACAGCAAAGTGTCCTCTGACTATGCCGCTCTGTGTTCTGGGATTGCTTTCCTTTTCCTGACCCCAGCTCTGCTCTGTCTAAGCAAAGCACAGCTATAATCCCGCCCTCTGTACTTTATCCCACTCTCCTCTCCTCAGTATGTGATGCTTTTGAGGCAAGATGGCGGCGCCCGTATCCTAGAGTCCTGAACAGATCTGCAACCCAGTGGGGGAAAGAATAATAAGTAAGTGACTAAAACATAAAATATAATAATTTTAGATGCTGGGGAATCATTTTTTAAGGATTTGGACTTTTCATCAAATGGTGCTGAAGCCCAAACTCTGCTGAAAAAAACAATTTATACTTTCCTTGGAAATTCCCATAGCGCAAAATGCAGAAAAATGGTCTGGCAACAGGTAACAGAATCTCTAGGTAGGTTGGCGATTGAAGGGTTAATGGCTTGCTCTAGGGGCATCCTGATTTGAGGCCCCCCCATGTCTCACCTGTAGGAGAAACTGTACAACAGACATAGAAACATAGAAGGGTGACGGCAGAAGGAGACCATACTGTCCATCTAGTCTGCCCTTATGTGTATACTGTATGTACTCTTTATCTTAGGATAGATGTGTGCTTATCCCAGGCATGTTTAAATTCAGTGACTGTTGATTTTTCAACTGCCTCTGCTGGAAATTTGTTCCAAGCATCTACTACTCTTTCTGTAAAATAATATTTTCTAACATTGCTCCTGATCTTCCCCCCGACTAGCTTCAGGTTGGGCCCCCTTGTTCTATCATTAAGTTTCTTCTTAAAAACACTTCCCTCCTGAACCTTATTCAATCCTTTCACATATGTAAAGGTCTCAATCATGTCCCCTATCCCTTCTTTCCTCCAGACTGTACACATTAAGTTCTTTAAGTCTCTCCTGATAAGTTTTAAGTTTAAGTCCTTCCACCATTTTTGTTGCCGGCCTTTGGACACGTTCTATTTGAATAATGTCTTTTTGCAGGTAAGGTCTCCAGAACTGCACACAGTATTCTAGCTGTGGCCTCACCAGGGCGCTATACAGCGGCATCACAACCTCCCTCTTCCTACTGGTGATGCCTCGAGCTATGCAGCCGAGCATCCTGCTTGCTTTTCCCACTGCCTGGCTACACTGTCCACTCATCTTGCAGCTATCAGTAATCAGTATCCCTAAATCTCTCTCCTCCGAGGTCCTGGCTAACACAGACTTCCAGCTTAGTCTATGCTAGAGTGACTTACTAGGTTTTATTGCAGTTTGCAGCTATTGCAGGTTATGACACTAGATGGCGCTGTTACCAATGCGCAACTGTATTTTTCTGCTGTATTGTTATTTCCTGTGGATCGAGCTGTAATCTATCACTGGAAGGTCTTCTCCTGTCTTTGTCATTGTTATTAAGCCACCATGTAAGGTGACTTTCTTTTACTGAATTCATGCTCCAGTAAAGCCACTATTGTCTATCTGGATTACAACTCCACTGCACCCAGCACTCACACTCTGCAACACCTCCTTCTCTGATCCCATGGCGCATGGATGGATAGGACATCTTGGCTTTGCATGCCTTGTCTGCCCAGGACACTGTTGATACAGGTGTGCAGAGTGTAGGGAGCGGGAATGCCCAAGGATGCTGAGCTGTGCACCCTGTGGCATCGGCACTTCCTCACACTTGCACCACGCGCAATTTTATTCTTTTTTACTGTATTTTTCGAAGTGGATTGATGCACACCAGACAGTATATAGGTTTTGCAATTAAAATATATTAGAAACGATCTCACAAATAAATGACAATACAGTCTCTGAGCACAATGATTCGATCAAAAAAGGATACAGAGTCAAAATTCCATCTGTTATGATATGTGCAGTCTCCAGGAGCGTATTGGCCACCTCAGGAAATAGAGTACAAAAGAACTTAAATAGTAACACTATCAACTATAAGTATAGACTCTATATACAGCTCGGTAATTACCATGATATGCTATGAGGGGTCACAGAAGCGATCCTGAAGAATGTATGTCTCAGTACAATCAGGAATGGTTGGCTCTGACCAGTTCAGTTCAGTTAAAGCGGACCTTCACTCTGAATAAGAGTCTATCTTATATGTTTCCCACACCCTGTACATACAGATTGCTCACATTAATCCGGACATTCACTCTGAATAAGAGTCTATCTTATATGTTTCCCCCACCCTGTACATACAGATTGCTCACATTAATCCAGACCTTCACTCTGAATAAGAGTCTATCTTATATGTTTCCCACACCCTGTACATACAGATTGCTCACATTAAAAATCATCCTACCTGCATCTACTGCATGTTATGAGCCTTTAAACATCCAAGATGGCGACTTATGGAAGCCGCCATCTTATCAGGCAGCCTGCAAACAGGAAGTGCCTCCTGACTGTGCTGCTCTGCATTCTGGGACTGCTGACCGTTACCTGACCCCAGCTCTGCTCTGTCTGAGCAAAGCACAGCTATAACCCGCCCCCCTGTACCTTATCCCACTCTCCTCTCCTCAGTAAGTGTGATGCTTCTGAGTCAAGATGGCGGCGCCCATGTCCTAAATTCCTGAACAGAGTTGCAGCCCAGTGGGGGAAAGAATAATAAGTTAGTGACTAAAAACGTAAAATATATTAATTTTAGATGCTGGGGAACCGTTTTTTAAGAGTTTGGGCTTTTCATTAAATCACGCTGAAGGTCCGGTTTAAGGAATACAATCAATCAGTGTGACGCAGCCTTGAATAAGAGGCCTGAGGCCTCGAAACGTGGGCATTTCTTTGTGCGATCGCGATGCTTTCTATCTTTCTGGTAATGTTTATATGCGTGTTATGCTTATTATATGCTGTATATATTCTGATGCACGTCATGATGATTAATATATACATAATCTGTTTAGGCCTATCTGGCATGATGTTACTGCCTATGGGTGTACTCTGACCAGATATACTATTGTACTTTTTTGTATACAATGATTGATTGTATTCCTTAACTGGAAAAGCAGCAAGATACTCCGCACCACTATATGTAATGTGGAGATTAGCTCTGGTAGGCGACCGGGTGTCAGCAGTATAGAGGCGGAGGCAAACAGTTCAAAGTAAAGTCTGTGTTTATTTCACACAAAAATCCACAAAAGCATATGTCCATACAGGTTACATCACCTTTTCGGGAAACTGCAGCATAAATGATACAGTCAGGCAAACAGCTTTTAGTCCTTGAGCAAAGGTCCTGTTTACAGTCAAATAGGCCTCAGGTCCGCATGAACAGCCTCCACAGGAGATTTCAGCCAGGCTCACAGAGTCTCACTCCCATGTGAGCTCTAGACAAAGGACAGGCCACAGCTGATTCCCCAGGCTATTTAAACAGCCCGCAAAACCCGGACCTGGGTAGTGGGATGGAGTCCCACCCTGCTCTACTCCATCCCAGTAAAGCCGTCCCAGGTTAGCCTTTCGGCTATTCTAAAGCAACAGCAGCAAACTGCCACCAGCAGCTGATGCTGGAAATCAGACTACACGGCTTTACTGCACCAATGCCAGGTACATTGGTGCTACATACCTGCCGTCAATAACGCCCCCTTGCACCTTACCACAGTATATACACCTATATATATATGGGGTGCTAAAACCAATGGCCCCCTACCTGAAAAATAGGGATAAACAGTTTCACTAGTCAAATCGGACCCCCAGAAGGTCCCTATGGGGCAACAAAAAGCGGCCGCACTCCCAAAAATACCAAAAATAATTGTATTACTAATAAAGGATAAATACTATTCAATTATAGTGATAGTACAGGCTAATACATACATGTACAACAATGACATTTAAAAAACATGAAGACAGTAATAAAAAGAGAAAGGATCGGCGGAAAAGGTCAGATCAAATAAACAGGCTCTACTCTAGCAAGTATAACAAGTATACACATATGCATATCTATCATAAGGGAACATAAATGTAAGCCACCCTTATATTACATAAATATATATGGTCCCAGACCAATTGGATATGCACTGTCCCTGGTGATTGTAAGTGGGAAGATAAATGTGCAAATACAAAAGATCTAATACTATCAACTGTGCAGATAACAATGGTGTCAACACGTGGAAAAGTTAAATCCACGCTGAGTTGAAAAGTGCTGAAGTGCAATAAATACAGTAACAAACCACAAAATTATATACAAACCCCACCCAATAAAGTGCTAAGTGCTGAGTACTGAAACCCATTCAGTAGAAAACCAATACTATATTATGACTTAAAAAATGAATAAGCAATGAATAAGCAAGTGAATGTCAACAGGGACAGATGCTACAACATTTAGAATGATAAAAAGTGTCACCAATATTTCAAGAGCTCCTCTCCTGA
The DNA here is from genome assembly GCA_027917425.1 of Gastrophryne carolinensis. Taxonomy (NCBI): domain Eukaryota; kingdom Metazoa; phylum Chordata; class Amphibia; order Anura; family Microhylidae; genus Gastrophryne; species Gastrophryne carolinensis. The sequence continues at coordinate 450,786,833 of CM051237.1, forward strand.
CCACCGCACGACTCAACAACACCGACGCGTTGCGTGGTCTGAGCAAATAACCACTTCGTCAGGGTGTATTCCTTAACTGAACTGGTCAGAACAACCATTTACTGAGACATACATTCTTCAGGATCGCTTCTGTGACCCCTCATAGCATATCATGGTAATTACCAAGCTGTATATAGAGTCTATACTTATAGTTGATAGTGTTACTATTTAAGTTCTTTTGTACTCTATTTCCTGAGGTGGCCAATACGCTCCTGGAGACTGCACATATCATAACAGATGGAATTTTGACTCTGTATCCTTTTTTGATCGAATCATTGTGCTCAGAGACTGTATTGTCATTTATTTGTGAGATCGTTTCTAATATATTTGAATTGCAAAACCTATACACTGTCTGGTGTGCATCAATCCACTTCAAAAAATATAGCTCCCCTTAAAGCAGTCCTTCACCCTGAATAAGAGCCTATCTTATATGTTTCCCACACCCTGTACATACAGATTGCTCACATTAAAAATCATCCTACCTGCATCTACTGCAAGTTATGAGCCTTTAAACATCCAAGATGGCAGCTCATGGAACATCAGGCAGCCTGCAAACAGGAAGTGCCTTCTGAATGTGCTGCTCTGCATTCTGGGATTGCTGACCTTTTCCTGACCCCAGCTATGCTCTGTCTGAGCAAAGCACAGCTATAACCTGCCCCCTGTACTTTATCCCGCTCTCCTCAGTAAGTGTGATGCTTCTGAGTTAAGATGGCGGCACCCGTATCCTAAAGTCCTGAACAGAGTTGAATCCGATTTGGGGAAAGAATAATAAGTAAGTGACAAAAACTTAAAATATATGAACTTTAGATGCTGGGGAATCATTTTTTAAGGGTTTGGGCTTTTCAATAAATCATGGTGAAGGTCTGGTTTAAGGTACTTGTTGGAGGGATACCTTAGGATTTGATGGCACCCGAGCCTTCTGAATATATTTTTTTCATGCATTGGAGTGCCGATAGCCATTCCTGTATTTATGTGCTTATTCTTTTCTACTGTAAAAAAAACCACAAACAAGTTTTGCCTGCTTGCTCTATGGTTAGTGGCGATAAGTCTATATACCTGAGGATAACGGGGCCGCAGTAGGATGGGTGGATCTTGCTGCACGAGTCCTCCAGCTCAAGCCTCTCCCCGGGGCTGATGTCGAAGTTGTGGCGGGGGTAACTGACCAGCCAGCTGTAGTCCACCCCGGTCTTGATCTTGCGATACTCGTTCTCCCTCTCGCGCTGCTGTTTCTCGGCCTGTTTCATCTGCCAGCTGAGCTCCATCATGAGCGTGTCCACCACCATGTCGGAGGGGCTCCTCTGGGACAGTCTCAGGTTAGATTCATTCCACCGGAACCAGGACGTGAGCGCCATGATCGCTTATCCCGAAGATCCTAAGCAGAAACAGTTATGTGTTAAATAGTGAACAGTGAAAGTAGTCAGCTCTACCTTGAATCCGCAGCTATCCCAGGGGGAATAATGAACCCCCGGCAGCAGCTGGGAGCGCTCCACTCCAACAATCCTTTGCGGTAGACCTGAACAAAGTCGCCATCCAATAAAAAATTGTTGCTCAAACTTTATTAAAAATCTAAGAAACCCAAAAGTCCCAGTGAAGACAGAACTGGAACACGTCTACACGTTTCGGACCAGAAACAGGTCCTTAATCATGACATATTACACACATAATGAAACAACCTTATATCCGTTACCTAACATCCCCACCCAATAATGGGCGGCACCAAATCAATTAAAAAAAATAATGAGTAAATTAAACCAACATAATAAACTACCTCAAAGAATCCAAGCACAACATTAACCCTTTTCTTTTTCCTAAGAGGCATCAGCCTGGTATAATTGCCTCTAACTCTAAAATAGGACTTGCCAAGGAAAAATGCCCCCGCCTAAATAGCACAAAGTACACGACTTGATGTCATATAAAGTGCACCCGAAACCCCCCCATGCGCCCCCCCTCCCCCCCCCCCCATTGAACTGGTATGTTCTGGAGTAATGCTGGCCACTGGGAAGGGAAGCTTATATACTATGGAGGAGGAGCCTCTGTGAAACGCCTGCCCCATGTGACTAATTATGTCACTGCAGGGGAGGTACAGAGAGAGGATTTACTGGGGCACCAGCAGGTGGAGTCAGTAAGTCAAAGCCGACCGCCAAGCAAAGGGTTAAATTAGCTGATTTCTGCTTGCTCCATGCTGGCTGTCAGGGGTGGCATCTTTCATTCACCGACACTTTGCATTTGCTGATAAACCCTGCTGAACTTGCTCCTTTCTGCTGACTCCTCTTCCACAGTCCCCAAAATGAATTCACTTTGGAGGAGACTGTTACACTGAAAAATGTATGGATGAATGTGCTCCAGGGGACCCCTATACCAGTTCACCGGGTAGAGGGCCGCCATGTCACCTGTCGGCGTAGGCGGGTAACATGGTGGAACCCCACCCAATTACCCTGCACAGTTGGGGAATTGGGATGGCGGTGTGCAGAAAAACCCGGGGTGGGTTGCAGTCTGGGGGCATCCAGAATGCTCCCATAGCTGGGATTTAGCATTCTGTTTCCAAGTTTCTTATTTTCCTGTGTTGTTAAAGTAGACCAAAACCCAGGCGATCGGCCCGGGAATCTATAAGATGGATTCCTTCCACCCAGGGCATTCAAAATCGTGATGCCTCGCTGTGTGAAACCTCCCACTTACCTTCTTTTCCGATCCAACGTCAAATGCGGGAGCCGCATCCCCGCTATCCCTCTAGCAGGGTGTGTGCCCGCACCAGGCATTTGTGCATGGCTGGCGCAGGTACGCTCCCTGTTAGAGGGAAGCGGGGCATTCGGCCACCAGCGCCCTGTGAGCCGCTCGCCTGATTGGACGAGCGGCTGTGCATGCGCCGTAGGGTAGTCCAGGGTAGTCAAAATCTCCACTTTAAAGTGGGAGTAGCTTTCCTCAGCAGCCCATGCTCCCGCCACAAGTCTATCTGAATGGCTGGGGCAGGAGCGCGCGCACAGGATGCAGGGGATGTGGCAGCTTGCACTCCCCATTACAATCAAGGAGAACAGTTTGACAAACTACATAGTCAAGGCAAGCGGATCTCATTGGATGAGAGCACGTGCATACACCTAGGAAAGGTGAGTGATTATCGGTGCCCCAGGAGGTTTCACACAGTGGGGCATCTCTAATCGGGGGAGGGGGATGGAGATTCCAGGGCTGGCCTGGCTGGGTTTTGTTACACTACTGTCCTTCAACCATTTTTGTTGCCTGCCTTCAGACCTGTTTGATTGGATCTATATCTTTTTGGATGGGAGGTCTCCAGAACTGTACACAGTATTTCAGGTGTAGCATCACCAGAGTTATAGCTATAAAGCGGCATCACATATTCCCCAGTGAAATTATTGGGGTCACATTGGTGATCTGGGGACCACTATGGTTGTTGCTGTAGAGATGTCGGTAAGATCTTATTCTTCCGTCTGTGCAAACGCTCTTGATCCTGTGAAGATCTCTAAACACTCTAATGCAGACAGACTCTTTAAGCCTCCTTGCGGGTTAGCTCCCCCCCTATCTGGATGGACTTTCCGCTTCGGGCAATTGCAGCTAATCCTGGATTTCTATATTTATCCAAACTCCGCGCAATCACTGTAGCACTGATTTGATAAACTGTTCTCTTTGCAATTAAAGATTAAAGCGCCAACCACGCGCGACACCCATTACAGATGGTGAGCAATTGAGAAGCTGGGTGTTATTTGGCAAAACTAATTACTTATTATTCAGCTGTCCTAATTTTCACAAAGCTTTTGCAGGGGTTAGAGCTGGGCATTAGACAACCCTGGGTCTGTGCCTAGGGCAGCAACCCTAGGGGGGGTGGCGCTGGTGGCGTTACTGCTATATTGGGGGGCACTGGTGGCATTACTGCTATAGTACAAAAAAAATCCAATTTCCAGTGTTTTTTTGGCCCCTTGCATGTACCCCACCGAAACACAAGTAAGTGAGTGGAGGGAGGAGAGGAAACAAGGGGTTAATTGCAGTCCACAGAGTGTCTCCACTGCTGTGGTCCTGTGTAAAGCTGGTAAGATGTAATATGCACAATTGCTCCTCTGCATTTCACCCTTGCACCCTTTCCGCCCTACACACACACACACTCACATTTAACCCCTTGCACCCTTAAACAAAAATACACACACACACTCTACATTTAACCCCTTGCCCACTCCCCTTCATACATGTTTATTTTTAAACTCCTTGACCATGACCTAACTCAACAAAGGGGGGGGGCAATAGTGCCTAGGACAGTATGAATACCAGATATGGCCCTGGGTTAGAGCCATACTTTAGCTTTACAGCCACACCGCACGCTCATTATGGGGCCCCCCTAGAACCAATGTCCATAGTCAGAATAATTCCAATACAAAAAATTCTGCCATGCCAAGGGCAAGTATATTTTTTGTTACAATCAGGAAACATTAGATACCAATTAGAATACTGAGCAACTTTTACAATAAAACCTCAAAGCCATGCTGCTTGTGTTGTGCATATTAGAATCAATGTAAGAAAGTTACAAGGGATCTCTGAAGAAGCCAGAAAAGCGAAACGTGTTCCAACCCTTAGATGTCTGGAATAATTTTACATTTGTGACATGATGTTATGTTTTAAAGGGCAACTAAAATCCTGTCACCCTCAGAATCCTCCTATAGCTCACTAATAAAATTTATTTAAGGTGTCTTGCCTATTTAATTAGCTGCTTTATTTCTCCCTAGTGGCCACTTGCATGTTAAAATAAAAGCTCTTACTAAAGCAGATCAACACAAATCTTTTACAAAATTGTTTTTTGCCGCTAATATTCTGAGCGTGAAGAGGGCATCGTGATTACCCGCACATACCATGCAAACCCTGTTTTTCCAGTGATCCCATGGCACATGCATAGGCTGCAATGGCATTGATAGCACCTCTCCAGCTGCTGTGTGCTACTGTGCCAAGTTTTTCCGGATGATTCTGGCACCTACAGCTGCTATGGAGCTGCCGCTCTGAATATTCAGTTCATGGAAATAATACAATTCTGTGATTACTCACCTGTAGAATTGTTTTTACGGTGTACAGCACGGCTTGCTTCATTTCAATTCTTTACATGTGATTAATCTGCCACATGTGGCGCAATCGACTGCAGGAAGACTTGTGGCCCCTTCCGGCCCATAAAAGGGCCAGAATTACCCAGAAGACCCCAGTGTTTGAAAGCAGTAATGCAAGAAGCCGGGAGGCAAGGAACATGTTAGTAAAACAAAGCCCACTAAAAGGAAACTCTCTCAACAAAAATCACCATAACAAGGCAAAAGAGAACAACGATAACAAGGATGGGATGAAGCAAGCCGTGCTGTACACCGCAAAAACAATTCTACAGGTGAGTAATCACAGAATTGTATTTTTCCAGGTGTACAGCACGGCTTGCTTCATTTCACTTCTTTACATGTGGGACATCCAACAGCAGTGTCCAAAAAAGAAGGGTGGGATCCCCAGAGAGCAATGGCAGGCAGTTCAAGCCACTACCGCCTGAAGCACTTTGCGGCCCAAAACAGCGTCAGCTGAGGCCTTAACATCAACTTTGTAAAACTTGGAAAAAGTATGAACCGAAGATCAAGTAGCGGCCTTACAAACCTGTTCAACTGAAGCTTGGTGTTGAAAAGCCCAAGAGGCACCAATAGCCCTAGTGGAGTGAGCTGTAACACGGAAAGGGGGTTCCTTCCCCTTAGCAGAGTATGCTTGCACCACCGCCTGTCTAATCCACTTACTGATAGTGGATTTGGCTGGAGGCAAGCCCTTCTTAGGTCCGGAAGGAAGTACAAAAAGAGAATCAGACTTCCGAAATGGCGACGAAATAATACTTGAGTGCCCTGACCACATCCAGAGAATGAAGGTTCCGTTCCTTGGAATTAGCAGGGGCAGGACAATAGGAAGGTAAGACAATGTCCTAATTGAGATGAAAGTCAGAAACAACCTTGGGCAAGAATTCCGGCTTAAGACGGAACACCACCTTATCCTGATGCCGCTCAAAATAAGGAGGTTTCATGGTAAGCGCCGCCAGCTCAGAGAAGCGACGCACCCAAGTGATAGCAACCAAAAAGGCCACCTTAATAGTCAGAATAGAAAGAGCAGCATCGCACAGGGGCTCGAAGGGGGGACCCTGAAGAGCAGAAAGCACCAAGTTCAAATCCCACACCGGTAGCAGAGGCTTACGCGGTGGACATACATGAGTGACTCCCTGGAAAAAGGTTTTGACAAGCCTATGATTAGCGAAAGATCTTTGGAAAAAAATTACCAAGGCAGAAACTTGTCCCTTGAGGGTACTCAGTTGTAGACCCGACTCTAGACCGTGATGAAGAAACTCCAGAATCCTGGAAAGGAAGAAGGTGCGGCAAGGGAAGGCCTTAGACTCACACCAGGCAATGTAAGCGTGCCAGACCCTGTAATAAATCATAGAAGAGGTTTTTTTCCGAGCCTGAATCATAGTATTGACGACCGAAGCCGGCTTATTCATCAGGATGGAGGTTTCAGCAGCCAAGCCGGCAAAGCCAGCATTTGTAAATTGGGGTGGCGCAGCTGTCCCTGAGTGAGGAGCTCTGGAACGTCGGGCAGGACGTACTGATCCACCGCCATCTGGACGACGTCTGCAAACCATACCCTCATCGGCCAGCGGGGGGCCACTAGGATGGTCGGTACCCCCTCCTGGGCCATCTTGCGCAGCACACGACCCAACAGAGCGAAGGGAGGAAAGACATAAAGGAGTCGAAAATCCTTCCAAGGAAATGCCAGCGTGTCCGTGGCGAAGGCCAGAGGATCTCTTGACAGGGATACGAATCTCGGAAGCTTGTGACAGGATGCAAACAGGTCCACGTCCGGCTGACCCCAGTGGCGACACAGGGCATGAAAGATCTTGTTGTCGAGAGACCATTCCCCTAGGCGAGACGTCCCTCTGCTCAGGGCATCTGCCTCCTGGTTCTCCACCCCGGGGATGTAAACCGCCGAGATGGAGGGAACCGTCTCCTACGCCCAAGACAATATCAGGGACACTTCCTTGAGGGCTTGTTTGCTCTGAGTCCCTCCCTGATGATTGATGTAGGCGACCGCCGTCTGATTGTCCGAGCGGACCTGGACTGCACGACCCCGAAGGTGGGGAGTCAACTGGAAGAGAACCAACCTGTTCGCTCTCAACTCCAAGAGATTGATAGGAGCGTGGGCCTCTTGAGGGCCCCACTGGCCCTGGAACTTCAGCGATTGCCAAACCCCTCCCTAACCGGTCAGATTGGCGTCTGTGGTCTCCCAGCATGGAGGCAAAGCCTGTCTGGCCAGAGCGAATTCCTGCTCCAAGGACTCCTGACTCCGATCCCAGATGGTCAAGAGATTCAACTGAAGGGGTCTCATGTGGAACTGAGCGAAAGGCACAGCCTCGAAGCAAGACACCATGAGACCCACCAACTGCATCCCCAGATGGATGGAGGGATGAGGGCAAGCCAACAAGGCCCGCGCCTGCATCTGAAGGCCCTCCACCTTCTGCTGAGGAAGAAACACCTTGACCTGAGAAGTATCCAGCGTCATTCCCAGGAAGAATCTTACCGATGAAGGAGAGAGAGAAGACTTGGGATAATTGATCACCCAACCGAAGGACTCGAGGGTGGACACTACCATCGGAATATCCCTCTCTGTCTGATGCAATCAAAAGGTCAGCCAAGTAAGGAAGAACGTGAATGCCCTGGCTCCTCAGAAGGGCCATGACACCCGCCAGCACCTTGGGCTGAGGTGATGCCGAACGGCAAGGCCACAAACTGGTAGTGTTGATCCCCCAGAGCGAACCTCAGGAACATCTGGTGTCCCAGGAAGACAGGAACATGCAGATAGGCATCCTTGATGTCCACAGTGGTCATGAAATTGCCTGGCCGAAGAGAGCTCACCGCCGACCGTAAGGTCTCCATGCGGGAGTGTTTGAACCTGACAAATCTGTTGAGACCCTTTAGATCCAGGATGGGTCTCAGGGAACCGTCCTTCTTGGGCCCCGTGAACAGGTTGGAGTAGAACCCCACCTCTGTTCTTGAAGAGGCACATGGCAAACCACTCCTGATGACAGAAGATGTTGAACGGCCAGCCTCAGGCCCTGCGCCGTCACAGGATTTTGGGAGATCAGGGACCGAATGAATCTTGGTGGTGGCCAAGCTGCCAGCTCTATCTTGTATCCGGAGTACACCACCTCCTGAATCCACCGGTCCGAGACGTGTTGCCTCCAGATGTGAGCAAAGAGCCGAAGCTGTCCCCCCACCCGGCTGGGTGAGGGCATCCCCTCATGCCTGAGGGGCCTTGGAAGGGGGCTTAGGCCCCCCAGGCAAGGCCGGGACGACCTCGGGTTCTACCTCGCCCCCATGGTTCTCTGCGGCCACCAGAGAAGGAAGATCCTCGTCCTCCCCAAGAGGGACCAAAGGAAGAAGAGCCCAGAAAAGGCTGTACCTGCTTCCGATGTTGAGGAAGTTTCCCGTCCTTAGCCAGGAGGTCCAACCGTTCCCCGAACAGCCGAAGTCCCCGGAAGGGAATACCTGTGAGAGCTTTTTTGGCGGCAGCATCTGCTGCCCACTGTCGTAACCAGATAGAGCGACGCAGCACGACCATCGCAGCAGAAGCCCTACCACCAAAATGGACAGCGTCATCCATGGACGATATAACAAAGGCAAGGAAGTCCATACAAGCCAAAAGCTCCCCATACTCCTCCGCTCGCTTGTGAGATTTGGCAATATCCGCGAGACACCTTACCTTCTTCTTAATGGCCATGGAAACAATGGCCGCAGCACAGACAGGGTGCAGACCGGTTCCCACAGAAGTGAAGGCGTGACAGGCTAGCTAATCCATGCGCCTGTCAACATGATCACGCAAGGAGGAAGTCTCAGGAGACGGCATAACAGAAGTATTGGAGAGCCCCAGAACAGGAGCATCCACTTCCAGAGGATGGGACCATAGGCGAACAAAATCCTCCGAAAAGGGATACCGTCTGTCCAGACCCCTAGGCACCGACGGCAACCTATTAGGCTTCTCCCATTCCTTAAAAACCATCTTAGAGAAGTGGCCTTGTTCAGGAAAGACAAGGCGCTGTCTATCCGGCCGGAAAAAGGTCCGACCTGTTTCTTCTTGGCCGCCTTAAGAGGAACAATGTGCAGAGTATCAAGTACCGCCGACAACAGCTGCTGGGTATCATCCTGGGGCCACTCGTCCTCGTCAGATGAAAACCCGTGGCGACTGTCAAGGTCCCCCCGACTACCCCCGGAGGAGTTGGACCCCTGGAGCAACTCACCCTCCTCAGCGGAATCTCGGCCACCGAAGGCCTCATAATCCTCATCGGCAAAAATGGCGCGAGCTGGCTCCAAATGCCGCTTCTTAATCTTGGCCTTGCGAGCGGCTGAACACGCCAACTGACGCTCAATGCTAGCCAGTCTGAGCTCAAAATTACTACGCGAGTTCCTGCTGGCCTCCCCCTCACTAGGGGCCAGAAGCAGGTGCGGGGGAGTCGGCGAGGCCGGAGGAGCAATGGGACTGGGGCCGGCAACACTCGCCCTATCCTGATCCTGGGGCCTCATAACCTTGGTGTTTTCTGCAATATATTTATGTCAGAGTTTTGGTTATTTTTTTTTTAATGTTTTTTATGTCTTTTATTTATAGATATTTTTGTCACCATGGTAATGGTTCACACGTTGCAATTGGGAGTTTTCAGCACATAGAAGGAGATGTCTTCCCTTGAATTCGTTCTCAAGCTCTGAAGATCACAAGCGGCTCAGCACTGATTTCTAAATGTTTGGCATTGGATCGTTTTTGGGGGGACAGAATGCAATCCTGTCCCTCCCAATAACTTGTCATTCCAGGGGTGACTCTTTCTTATAGTGTGTCCTATATGATAACTAATAGATTCTTATACTGGCTTTTTTACAACACTGCCCAGTCTTTAGAAAGATGGACATTGGTATCCATTCCGCACCAGTATGACAGATTTGGTTGCCAGAGAGTGTGTTCACAAGTCATGATCTGTACAACATTACGTGGCTTGCTGGACACACTGGGTATAATACATGTGAGTCTGCATCCTAGATCACGGAGAGATGTCATATTGCCTTGTAGATATAACAATGGTCCCCCTGATGCCCTTTTTGATATGGTTTATTTACTTATAAGGGATTTTGCCCTTATTGGATGGGGGCTATTAATAGGCTTTATTTTTTCTTCTTAGCCTCACCTGCTTAAAGTGGACCGTCACCCTGGGGTGATCGGCCCGGGAATCTATAAGATTCCCGGACCGATCACCTCCCTCACCGCGGGACATCCGAGATCGGGATGTCCCGCGGTGAGGGACCCCCCCCGAAAACCCCCCAAAAACTCACCTCCTCGGCGGTGGCGGCGGCCGCCGCCTCCCGCGCGCCCCTCTAGTCGTGCGCGCGCCCGCGCCGGCCGTTTGTGAATGGCCGGCGCGGGTGCGCGCGCTGTGAGAGGGACGTGCGGGAGGCGGCGGCGGACGCGCTGGCTTGTCCGTCGCTGCCAGCGCTTGTCCGTCGCTGTCACCCGGCCACGTGGGAGCATTGTGAGGTGAGTATTGGGGTGTTTCTGGGGGGTTTTACACAGCGGGGCACCCCTAATCGGGGTGCCCCCCTGAAGTGGACCAAAACCCAGGATAGTCAAAATCCTGGGTGTTGGTCCACTTTAAATTGACATTTGGTACCATAGGGTAAATAGGGACCCTTGTTTTACTTTGTCTGACAACAAAATTGCCATTTTGGAAATATATTTAGCCATTTGGGTATAGATGAGGATATATGTACATAGCTTACAAACAATTATTTGCTTTCATGTCTTTGTATATGTTATGGAGTATGTCAGTTTTAATCTGAAAGGCCATGTCTTTGACTTGCCCTCTCGACTGCCAGGGCTGCCTTACACCGGCACTTAGGACGCTTTACCTTCCTGCTTTGCTGTTGGGCGCCCCTGCCCGGCGGGCGCCCTCGCCCCGCTCGGCGTAGCATGAGTGACTATGTCAGCTGTTTTGAGCTCGACAGTGACTATGTCAGCTGTTTTGAGCTCGGCTGCGGGCGCGCGGGGTGGGGGGCACGCGGGGCGGGGGCAGCCCGGATTGCTCTAGCGGGGCGTTTAACGCCGGTGACCTGCTTGTCCACAAGTGACACTTGTTGCTATGGCCACCGCTTATGTATTCTGGTTTGCCCAGTGCTACACCAACAGTGTCACTTCCGGTCGGCGGAGTTACCTTACTTCCAACGCTCCCTGTGGAGCGCAGTTGCGCTCTGGAACACCTCCTTGATTGTGGGCGGCGTGCAGCGTGATGGTGGCAGGTATAAAGACATGTGCTTTTTTGCTTATTTGTTCCTTCACCCAACGAAGCGGCACGGGCGGCCGCGTACGTAGGTGTCCCCTCTGCTAATCCCCTGCTCCATACGGCGCGTTGTGGACCCTGGTGCCGGGCTCTTGGTTTTTATATATATTTTTTGATTTTTTTTCTGTGTGTATTCAATGGTTGATCGGGTTATTTAAGTTGGCGATTTTTGAACTCTCAGGTGTCCATGACCAATAGGCTTCTAAACCTTTTTTTTATAAGATATTGTTAGAGTATTGTGCACGTTTCTGTATGCTCACTATTTATGCTCACCAACAGTTATTGTCTTACCTATTGAATCATGGCAATTTTTATCTCATTTACATGTATATATTATTAATGATTTCTCATGCACTTTTTGGATGTATTTTTCAGCATACTTTGTCAATTAAGCATTGTCACTTTAGGATTGATAGTTATTGTAGGTAGGTAGCTTTTCAAGAGCAGATTATAGTTCTTTGTGCCGGCACAAATAATTAGTTCTCTTATCTCAGTCCCTGTACGCCGAATATTAGGGAGCTTCCCAGTAATTTATGGTCTGTTTTATAATTTTCAGCACTGGAAGCATTAGGGGAGGCGCAGTGTTTTTAATGTGTCTTGTTAAGTGTTGTTGTTGTCTGATTACTCCAAATAAAATCTTTGGCACTTATATTGTTGTTGTGATATATTTTTTGCACTTATATTATTGTTGTGATTTTTCGGTGCTCCTGCTTTTTGGGGGAAGAGGGATTTTATATCTCCCAGAAACCTGTAGAGTTGTTAGGCTTTGGTCGTTTAAGTGCAGTGCAGCACAAGTTTACTGATATACGCGGTGCACCCCCATCTGGCATTCATCTGGGGCCACTCGTCCTCGTCCGATGAAAACCCGTGGCGACTGTCAAGGTCCCCCCGACTACCCCCGGAGGAGTCGGACCCCTGGAGCAACTCACCCTCCTCAGCGGAATCTCGGCCACCGAAGGCCTCATAATCGTCATCGTCAAAAATGGCGAGCCGGCTCCAAATGCCGCTTCTTAATCTTGGCCTTGCCAGCGGCCGAACGCGCCAACTGACGCTCAGTGCTAGCCAGTCTGAGCTCAAAATTACTACGCGAGTCCCTGCTGGCCTCCCCCTCACTAGGGGCCAGAAGCAGGCGCGGGGGAGTCGGCGAGGCCAGAGGAGCAATGGGACTGGGGCCGGCAACACTCGCCCCATCCTGATCCGCAATAACACTCTGGGCGCAGGGCACACAAACCAGGTTGCGACCACTCAGCGGGCATGTACCACACACAAGACAAAGATTAGCAAGTCCCGGGGGGTTCCCAAGCCCGCTACTCCCAGAAGCCTCCATTATGGTGATTATGATAAGAAAGACAGGTCTCAAGGCACTAAGACGGCCCAGAACTGTACAGAAAAAAACCCAATTTGACTCTCAGCACCCTAACCCACAGGACAGGAAAGGGTGGAGAGGGGGTGGGGCGGGGTGGGGGGGTGTATGGACCGGGAGGAACCACAAGAATCTCAATATGGTACTCTGAATGACACAAAAGGGAACAGATAAGCATCCCACAGCGCATGCACAGCCAATATAAAACACAATAATAAAGGTACTAACAAGAAAAGACTGGACTCACGGACCAAAAGGGAGCCAGTTGAAGAGCCTGGGAAGAGCCTGTGCAGCCTGTCAGCAGACCAAGGAGCGATGGCATGAGGCAAAAATGGGAACTTTACCTCAGGAAGTGCTGTGAGGAGAGTGGCGCCGGCCTGCCCAAGCAGCACGATGATGTGGATTGCGTTATCGCTCGGCCCCGCCCCCCTGCAGCATGCCAAGACTCCTGGTGCCCGGGACAAGGAAGACAGGTAGAGAGGGACCCCCCTTCCTTCCCCCGCCGCGGAGAGCATCCACGCAGCGGGGAACAAGGCCAGCAACCGCCGCCCTTACTAACGAGGGCGCGCCCCCCCCCCGACGCCATAACGTAGAGGAGGCAAGAGGAGCAGGAGCGGGGAAGGTAAGTATATTGTGAGGTAAAAAACGTGAGAAAAACACACACAGCATAAAATGCACAAGAATAAAGCATGTGGGACACATAATGAAAAGGGAAAAAAGGTGGTTCCTCCCCTTCCCCCGCCTATAGGCTCACCATAGCCTATGGCCGGCTTACTCTGAGGAAGAGTCTGCGGCCCAGAGCCTTTTGTAGCTCTGCCGAATGCCTGACCCTCGGCGTTCCCTTACCTGCACCTGATCGGCAGTCATGGCTGGGAGGCAGGAAGGGTCCCGGAAGCAGGTGGGAATAGGGCTTGCAGCGGCCGACAGGCTAGTAATGCCCCGCTTATCTGTGAAGTCCATGGAGAGAGAGAAAGAGACCATCTTCGCAGTCAGACTGCAGGAGAAGACTGGGGTCTTCTGGGTAATTCTGGCCCTTATATGGGCCGGGAGGGGCGACAAGTCTTGGCGGATTACTCACATGTAAAGAATAGAAATGAAGCAAGCCGTGCTGTACACCTGGAAAAACTCCCTCAATAGGGACGCCGAAAAAAACTTAAAGCAGACCAAAAGTCAAAAATAAAAAAAAGCCCAGAGGACTTCCTGCCGCAGGTCCGGATGCTTCCACAGCACACAGTTGACTACTGTTGGCTGTGCGGATGCTTCTCCTAGTCGCTTCCAGGTTCATGTAGTGAGGTAAACCGCACTATACAAACCCATAGGAAACACACTACTGGCCGCGCGCTGTCTGTGGGGAGCCGGCGCCAGGGGTGAACCTACCGGTTCTACTACCTGAGACAATCTATTGAAAGACGCCCCTCCACTCCTCAACAGAGCACCCGGGAAGATTGTGGGATACATACTCCTGGGTGTAGCAAGATGGCGGCGTGGGAGCAAGTTGTTTTGGAGCCGGTAAGGTGATTAGGTCATTAAAGTTTACCCAAACCCAGTGCGATCGGCCCAAGAAGCTATACGATTCCCGGGCCGATCAATTCCCTTTATTTCATTTTAATTCCAGGTTGCAAACCACTTTATATATAGATGCAATGCACAGGGGCTGCTTTTAAAGTGGAACTATGGTCAAAAATGAGCATAGTTCTGCTGTACTATATAGCAGCGGGCAGCGCGACCTGGTCTGCCCCGCTGCGCATTGCCGCCATTAAAACAAGAAACCGGCCTACCGGATAATCACCGCTTCTGAGCCCTTTCTGCGTCCACCGCGGTGTAGCCTATCAGCCTCTAGGGCAGGGGTACCCAACCACTTCTTCTAAAGGTCAATTTAAAGGCATCTGGTGAGAGGTGAAGGTCCGGACAGAGGACTGTCGTGGGGGGGTGGATAGTTAGAAATCAGCACCCTGAGGAAGGGGCTATAGATTTCCCAGGCAAAACTTGCATTCTGTGCAGGTTGTGTACAGGGGGGGACTAGAGCCCAAAATGTTACTGGCAATAAGGTCTGGTAACAAGATGGAGAGATGGGGCTCAGGGGAGAGGGATGAATGGGTGAGAAGCTGTAAGGAAGAGGAATGGATAGGTGGAACAGGAAGGGCAGGGATGGATGAAGAGAGAGCTGGGAGAAGGGATGGATGGGCAGAAATAGACGGACAGGAACGATTGGGCAGAGCTGGGGGTGGGGGTAGATAACCAGAGATGGAGGAAAGAGTAATGGATTGGCAAAGCTGGGCGGCCAGGGTTTGGATGGGCAAAACTAGGAGGACAGGAATGTATGGGTCTGAGCTGGGGGTCCGAGATGGCAGAACAGGGTTAGATGGGGCTGAGTTGAGCAGGGGAAAATAATTAGATGGGGCAAAGAGACAGAGAAACAAAGCATGTATGTACCTTGCAATGCCACTTCCCACCCGTGCAGTACTTCATATTGCAATGCTAGGTGCCAGGGAGCCATGACACTGGCAGAGAGACTAAGTACTACATCCCCGATCAAGGGGGCAGTGCTGAACATGGCAAGACAGAAGCAACTGGCTGTCAGGGCAGGGGTCCGAATATCTGTCACCGAGGTCTGCATTCGGACCTCAATCCGCCAGTTGAGTATCGCTGCTCTAGGACCAGCAGCAGCCAGCGCCGATAGGCTCGGCCATTGGCCTCGCTGACAGGCTGCTCACGGTCACGTGGCAGCATCCTGGAGGCTGAAGGGCTGTGCCACTGCAATCACAGAAGAGGCCTGGAAATGATGACTATCCGGGCGTTCGGTTTCTTGTTTTAGCAGTGGCGATGCACAGCCTGGGTCGTGCTGCCCTGCTGCTATATAGTACAGCAGAACTATGGTCATTTTTGACTGAAGCTCCGCTTTAAATTCCAAAGTTATATAGATAATCAGTGTAGGGTATTGGGTAATATAAGCTTCCTACATAAATATAAATTACAAACCGACAATCAAAAAGGATCATGTAGCAGAAACCCAATTAACAATGTAACGCTGCCAAATTCCGCCAAGCTTTGCAGTCACGCTGCTTCCAGGTGCATTCACCTCTCTGCTGGCAACCAATAGAGTTCACAGGTTATGCGTATATGCACCATGCGCATGTCTGCCCACAAACCACAGCTGTCACCACGTGGGGTGTGTAAGCAGACTAGATAAGGTTACTACCTGAGCTTTATAGCAGATGATGAACATCCCAGTGGGATTACATCTGTAAGGATTTTGTTGATAAAGATGTAACCCAACAGGCATCATCAAATGAAAGGATTGTTTGATATGCGGCACAGGCTGAGATCATCCCATCAGCGGCGACATATGCGATAATCCCTGGGAAGTTATGAAGATGCATAGGGATGGTTGTAGAGGCAGAGAGGTATCTCAGCTGCCGGGTAAGCAGGAGTCCCTAAGGACCGCATACGTGGTTATTATCATTGTCTGTCGGGATCAGTTACGTGAAGGTGAAGATCAGAGATTAGCAGACAAACAAAATATTTTCCAGAGGTTGGGTCAGAAAATTATTATGAAAAAAACCTATCCCCCGGCTGGGGTATTCTAGTGTGGAGATGAGCAGTGTCCGCCTTGAGTGCCTTGGGCCCACCCTTCGGCTACTGTATGTTTAAAAAATAAAAAGCACTCTTAATTATGTAGTACAATGTGATTAGATTGTTGCGCAGCTTAAAATGTGATGTAAATTATTAAATAGGAATAAGGAACTTACTAAATACTAAATGCTTTAAAAACTCCAAACAAACCAGACACATTGGAGTTGATTCATGGTTGTGCACCGAACAAATTTGTGCACATTTTTGGAGCAACATGTCGCACTCAGGCTTCTGTCTGATTCGTGGTTGTCAAAATGTGACTCGCATTTGTTTTTGCACCAATTTGCGCACTAGCGTTCGCCAATTTGTGGCTGAAATTTTCCGCTAGCACAATTCTGGTGCACCAAATTTTCTCCAGCACATGATTTATGGTATGCTTAGATGGCAGAGCCCAGCATGTTTATGAACAATGAAAGGGATTGAACCTTTTATTGGTTTTTTTTTTTGCACTTTTCCCGTGTGCTTTCCACTTGCCGGTGCAATTCGCGCGTGTGTAAGCAACCATGAATCATGCACCTAGGTGTGTGCAGAATAATTTGCGCACCGACCATGAATCAATCCTATTGTCTTCCTAGGAGTTGGTTTAGGACCAGGTGTAAAAAGTGCTCCTCTACTGTCCAGTTTTACCTTCCAACTTTTCAGGGTGGGAAAGGGGGACAATTCTTAAATGAAGCCACGCTCCCTCATTCATGGAGGATAGGAGATAGGGTGTAACAGTTACAACAATATAAACATTTTGAATTGGCAAATAAATTTATTGATGCCGATTTTCATGTTACACCTCAGAGGGACAGATGAGAACAACCATAGAGGAACAGTCCCTCCAAATGAGTGACAGTTGGGAGGTAAGCCCCGGAGGGAAGCTCAAGGACCACCAGTGGTACTTGTACTGCCAACTGGGAAACACAGATATAATTACTATAAAAAAGAATTTTAGATTACTATGCATAGAGCATTATATTTCCCTGGCAGCGCGGCCATTCTTCCGTTTGAGAAGTGTTAATGGAATCGTCTGGTTGAGTCTGAGCCAAATGAGCTAAAGCACAGGCGCCTCTTTATCTGATCTAATGGCTTCCCTGGGGTTCCGCCAGACAGGTCTGTGGCTTGCTAGGGAGGGAACGGCTTCTCCCCGACACACGACAGGGTGACAGCTTTAAAATATGTGTATTTGAACATGCATTTTGTGATGCTTTTATACGTCTTGTTGTTAATATTTCTTTATTCTAATGTATTTACTGCTTTCTAAAGCAGGCCACCATTACATTCAAAGATAACCCCTATTTGGGGAGTGGAGTAGAAAAATATTACTTGCATCTTGCATTAATGGTGGAGGCAGGGCCCTGTAAACCAGGTGCCATATCGCTAGAAC
This sequence comes from Gastrophryne carolinensis, assembly GCA_027917425.1. Classification (NCBI taxonomy): domain Eukaryota; kingdom Metazoa; phylum Chordata; class Amphibia; order Anura; family Microhylidae; genus Gastrophryne; species Gastrophryne carolinensis. Next base: position 450,804,605 of record CM051237.1, read on the forward strand.
CTTGAGGGACTCGTTAGTCACCCAGTTAATCAAAATCCCCTGCACTGCAAGACAGCCTGAAGCTGAGCATACATTGCAGCAAACAGGTGATCATTTTTTTTAATGTCATTCTCCAAATCAAGCTTAGCAGCAGGGAAGGGAAGGGAATATGGGAGGGTTAATTTTTTAAACGTGGTCAGTGGGTTCTAGGCCTGCTTTAAACTTTGGGATGCCCTACTGTGTGAAACCCTTATAGTTAGTCTTATAGACATCTAGATCCAGCAATCCAATGGCACATGCATTGGTCTACGGTGGCATACCTGGTGGTTTGTGGGTTCTGTGCCCCTGTGTGAAACCCTACAGTTCCCTGGGTTTCCCTACCTCCTTGCCAATCTTAAAGTGCATGTACAGGCTCTCCACCAATCAGTGTTCTTTGCCATGCATATTATTAAACCAGACCAACACACGTTTTTTCATTAATGGGTGTTGGTCCTGCTGTCTGTTCATTACAACAAGCTCAGGAGGTATCCAGAATGCTGGAGCCCCCCTCGCAGATAACCTCCCAGACCGCTTGTAATACCTTCATTAGGTGCCAGCGCAGGGGAAGGAGTCCCACTATTGGCTGCTGGGCAGGTTATGGCCCACATAACTGCCGGGCGGCCAATCGCGGGACTCCTTTCCCGGCGCTGGCTCCTAATGAAGGTATTACAAGCGGTCTGGGAGGTTATCTGCGAGGCATCCCAATTAGGGATATCCCATGGGTAGTGGCCGGCCTCAGAGTCCTGTGGCTATAATGCCTGATGCAGTGAGTGTGCAGACCAGGGAAGCCACTGGAGGCCTACAGGTCAAGGTGAGTATAGGCCAAATAGGGGTGGGGAAGTCTGGACACAAAGTGGCAAGCTGTTAGTCTTTTAGACTCTAGAAATAGGTTACCAGAGACTTTGGTTTTAACATGCGTTACTGCATGCAACTTTTTTCATCCACAGGGTGATACACATGCAAAGAGAACCATGGCCACCATACTGCTCAGCAGGATATATTGGCCATGGACAGGTAGCTTAAATGGATTAATAGAAGCAATAGGCAAAACGAAAATCTGTTGAAAAACAAATTTGTGCAAGAGGCATTTGCGACCATGCGCATGCCATTTAGTGTGATTCACACACAACCATGAATTATGCGCCTAGGCGCATGCGGAGTCATTTGCTCTCCACCTGAGCGTTTTTGGGAACTGACCATGAATCAACCCTAATGTGTTCAACACAATGCAACAAGCAGATTACACCAAATATAACTTTCAGACACTGACCTATTTCCAAACGCATACAGACAATACACCTATTATCTTCCTCTCACCACGACTAAGTACATTGCGTTCTGGCAGGTCTCAAACGAAGACCGTCCTGCTGATTTTTGTTTGAGATGGAAAATTACCAAGCACGCCGGCCAACCTTGAAGAGGTCATCAGAATCTGAGCGCTGAGCTGAAGGCAACATTGATCATTAAAAATCATTACAAACATTTCCAGCAAGTTGATAGATTACTGTGACCATTGCTAGTCAGGATTGGTGACTGACATATAGGCCTTAGACCTTAGAGAGCTGCTGGACAGTCCTCCGACAGTCCCTGGCTGGGTAGACATCAGGGCAGCACTGGCATTTTTAATGGAGCCCAGACATGATTCCTACTATAAAGGGGTCAGGGCCGGCAAGGTGTGCCATCGCGCAGAACACAATGGTCAAGGGGGGTGCCACACTGTTGCACCTATGTGCCCCATGCCCCAACCCACTCGCCCGCTCAGTTTACTGGTTAGTCTCATGCAAACCCCCCTACCCCCACCTGTTCTCTTACATTGGGGGGGCATCAATCGGAGCTGCTGGGGTGCATGATTGGTTGTGTCAGAAAGGAAGTAGTGCCATTCTCTATTCTACCATTTAAAGGGGACCAAATTTGTGACCAACCCAGCTGATTCCCTATCCCTGGAGCATCGCAATGTGGGATGCCCTACTGTGTAAATCCCCCTCTAATTAGCACTCTATGCTATATATATTAATACAAGTCATATAACTATTTTTGTTCAGAACCCAGCATAGAGAACTGGGAGCCACTTGCATCCCCAGTTTCCTTCCAGTGCAGCAGGGCATCAGGCGGGAAATGCAGAGATGTGGTCCTTAAAGTGGACCAAAACCCAGGATTTTAACTATACTGGTTTTTGGTCCTTTCCGCTGTGTGAAACCCCCCAGATTGCTGATGCCAACACACCTCTCCCCGGTCCTACAGCGCATGTGCGGGCACTTGTCCAATCTGCGCACCCAGAGCCGCTGACAACCTGGGGGGTTTCACACAGATGGGCATCCTGATTTTGGATGCCCTGGGGGGAGGGAATTGAACGGCGTGGATTTTGGTCCACTTTAATGTGGATCTCACTTCCGATTGTGTTGCCAGAAATCCAGAAGCATGGCTGAACAATTTTAAGAAATATATTGAGAATGATACCCCCCAAACTCCTACTACTTGAAATGCTGCCTGCAATGTTCAGAGCAGTTTTCTTTCTAGATGATGCAGTGGCAGAAGCAGTCAGATCTACAGCCAAGCCAGCAGCCTTGATCAACTCTGCCAGAAGAGCTGTTGGGAGGTCTAGCTTTTAATTCCAGATTATGTGGCATCCCATTGAGGGCAAGCTAATGTTTGCTTCTGAGCTTGATGCCACCCTTGCCAGGTCTTCGGTGAAAACAGTTTGCCACAAGACCTAAGCGGTTTAAAGGAAAGGTACCGTTTAGGCAGAGGGAACAGGTCCAATCTGCATCTCGGCAGCCTGAACCCAAGAAACATTGGGATTAGTACAAGAGGTCACGTAGACCAAATTTGACCTGTAACCCCCCTCCCCAGGCAGACAAGTCTAGGCACTGCTGCCTCGTGGAAGGCAGACTCTCTCGCTTCCTGGAAGAGTGGCAAAAGATATCCCAGAGTCCATTTACTTTAGACCTTATAAGGTCAGGGTATCAACTGGAGTTCATATGGAACCCTCCAGACACTTTCCTTGTCACTCATCCTCCAAGGAAGGGGGAAGAGAACTGCTTTCCACAGGTTATTCGGGAGTTCCGGGACAAAAAGTTAATAGAAGCTGTTCCCCTGCCCGAGCAGGGACAGGGGCTTTATTTCCACGTCTTCTTAGTTCAAAAGCCTTCAGGAGCATTCCCGATGATCCTGAACTTAAAACATCTCAATCCTTTTTTTACAGTACAAAAGGTTCAGCATGGAATCAATTTTTACGGTAAGAAGCCACAGGATCTGATAAAGCTTATCTGCACATTCTCATTGCTCAGGATTACTGCAAATTTCTGAGATTTGTGATAAAACAAGGGAATAGTATCCTACATTGACAATACAGGGCGCTCCCATTTGGGATATCCTCAGCACTCGGAATTTTCACGAAGATTCTTGCAGGAGCCATGTGCTGCCTAAGGTCAATGGGAATTGCCATAATCCCGTATTTGGATGACCACTTGCTAACAGGCAGCACACAATCTGGCCTATTACAGGACCTTGCACAGACCCTGTCCCTTTTATCGACACTAGGTTGGATGATAAACAAGGCAAAGTCCAGCCTGGTGCCCTCCAAGCCTTGCAGATTTTGGTATATATTCTAGACAGTTCCCAACAATAGATTCTGCTACCCGTAGACAAACAGGGAAAATTAATTTTGGAGCTTCGGAATCTCCTTCTGGCAGAGGTTGCCTCCTTCAGAACTATCACGAGGGTTCCAGGGTTAATGACAGCAGCCATTTCAGCTGTGCCCTGGGCTCAGCTTCATGACCGACCACTACAGACCTTCCTTCTCTGATCCTGGGACCATTCTCAGGAATCCCTAGACGATACCACCACACTACCCGAGGAGGTGAAGGTCACACTACGGTGGTTGATGGACCAGGCAGTCCTGTAGCCAGGAAAGGCATGGAGGCAGTCAAACTCCATTGTCATTACGGCGGATGCCAGCTCATGGGGTTGGGAAGTCCACTTCATCTCCCATCAGGTGCAGAGGGCTTGGTCACCTGGGTTGATGAATTCTTCATCAAATTTTAAGAAGTTCAAGGCAGTCGAAGAGGCTCTGAGATACTTCAGACCTATCTTAAAAGACAAGGATGTACAGACCAGGTCAGACAATATAACCACGTTTGCTTATCTAAACCACCAGGGCCGAATAAGGTTCATAAAACCTCTGAATCTGGCCCTCACTGTCCTCTTACCTCTTCAACTCACCATCAGATCTATCTCGGTGGTTTACTTCAGAGGGATCCTGAACAGGAAGGCAGATATTCTAAGCAGAATTCCTCTGTCTCCCTCCGAATGGTCCCTAAATCCAGAGATCTTCAATTTACTGGCGACCAGATGGTGTCAGCCAACCATAGATCTCTTTGCATCTGCTCAGAACACAAAGTGCAAGAAATTATTTTCCCTTTGCCGAGTAGTTGCCCTGGACCACAGCTGGCATTTCAATCTGGTATACGCTTTTCCTCCACTGCAGCTCCTCAGGTTGTGAGAAAGATTCCCTTAGAACCAGAAACAGTCATTCTTATCGCCCCGTTTTGGCCGTGAAGAAGTTGCATGTCATTGGAGGAGCCATAGGAACGTCCCCTACGGCCCAGACACAGGGTCCAGTTCAACATTCAGCTCTCCTGAATTTGAACAGTCTGGACCTTGAAGCAAAGATTCTGAGAAAGAAAGGACTATTCCAAAGAGTTGTCAAGACGCTACTTGATTGTAGGAAAATGACAACTAGACAACTAAAGTATGGAAGCGTTTTTCTTCCTTCAGTAATGATAACAGTTTGAGTAGGAACTCTTCCAACAGCCCTCGATTTCCTGCAGGAAGGGTTTAAGTTAGGCCTAGCAGGAGGTACTTTAAGGACTCAGATCTCAGCCTTGTTAGTCTTCTTAGACAAAATATAGGAAGAATGAGTTGGTCAACAGATTGCTTTGTTTCCATAGCACCTATAAAGCCGGTTATCCAAGTTCATTGTACTTCCTGTGACCTGGTTTTGGTCCTCAAGTCTCTCTCACAGCCTCCATTTGAATCTCTAGAGGAGACCTTCACTAAAATTATTTCTCTGAAGGTCGGCTTTCTGGTTGCTATTACCTCAGGCAGAAGAGTCAGTGATTTGCAGGCCCTCTGAGTTAGAGATCCCTATTGTATCATCTTACCAAACAGAGCAATACTTAAACTAGACCCCTTATACTTGCCTAATATTGCCCCCACATTTCATCGATCTCAAGAGATTGTCCTTACCAGACTAGGGCAAGCCTGAAGTGTCTTCTCGTCTGGTGGATGTACACAGAGCCCTCATCCTCTACCTAAAGCACGCCAATGACTTTCTTAGGGCAGATAATCTATTTTTGGCCTTTTCAGGAAAGAATAGAGGGTTATCCGCCTCATCCTGGGCAGAGAAGTCCAGGGCTTCAATTGAGGAGATTTGTAAAGCAGCGACTTGGTCTTCTCCTCATACCTTTTTCAAGCATTATAGGTTAGACCTTCTATCACAGACAGGAAGGTCTTACAGGCCATTTCCCACCCTTAGATATATTTTTTGTTCATCATCTCCATGGCGACGCTGAAGGATGTAGGGAAAAATTACCCGTTAGTCTTACCGGTAACAATATTTCTACAGGTCCTTCAGGACAGCCCTTACACCCCCCTAGTTAAATTAGGTCCTTAGGTTTAGGTCTTCTTGCTTAATACTGAGGATTGGGGGCGGGGGGGCTTTTAATGTGTCGCAGCTTGTGTTTTCTCTCTAGGAGGAGGAGTCTCTTGCCGTGGCTTTCCTGAAGGACTCGTCTAAGGGCCTTATTCATGAAGCGCCAGGTAGTGCCCTACAGCGTCAGGTAGCGGCAGGTGAACGCCGGAGACGGCACGCAATTACACATTTATGAAGCCGAATCTGGTGAGCGACTAGAACGGCGCATGTAGCGTCCGATTCATCATTATCCCAGGCTCAGTGTACAGCGCCGGCGTTCATCCTTGCAGAGCGCCACGTCTAACCTGTGAAGGTCCGCTTTAAACCCCTTTCCTAAAAAAAATCTCAAAACTTCTGACATGTATCCTGGGCAAGAAAATGACATTTTTGTAAACTTTTTGGATTAATAATATTTTTATGCAGAATTGTCCTTACATGTCTGGTATTAAAGCAGACCTTCACTCTGAATAAGAGTCTATCTTATATGTTTCCCACACCCTGTACATACAGATTGCTCACATTAAAAATCATCCTACCTGCATCTACTGCATGTTATGAACCTTTAAACATCCAAGATGGCAGCTCATGGAGCATCAGGCAGCCTGCAAACAGAAAGTGCCTTCTGACTGTGCTGCTCTGCATTCTGGGATTGCTGACCTTTTCCTAACCCCAGCTCTGCTCTGTCTGTGCAAAGCACAGCTATAACCCGCCCCCTGTACTTTATCCTGCTCTCCTCTCCTCAGTAAGTGTGATGGCGGCGCCCATATCCTTAAGTCCTGAACAGAGTTGCAGCCCAGTGTGGGAAAGAATAATAAGTAAGTAACTAAAAACTTAAAATATATTAACTTTAGATGCTGGGGAATCATTTTTTAAGGGTTTGGGCTTTTCAATAAATCATGGTGAAGGTCCGGTTTAAAGTGTTCATGTTACAATGTAATAACAATGTAATTCCATATGTTTCTGCTTTGTTAGTATTGCATACATGTTCAAAAACAGACTTTAATCACACAGCGTCTGGATTTTGAGCGCCGGCGATGTTTGAGACATCATATTCATCAATGCCGGAAAGCGACTGAGGCGCTCTGAAACAAAGAACCATGGCTGAGCACAGCGACTACTAGCAGTCGCTCTAAAATCCGCTCTACAGACGCTCATCTGTCGCTACCTGGCGTTAGTAATGAATCAGCCTGCCCATACTTTTGCCAGTAATGGATTTTTTAAACATTTTAAATGACCAAATTGGGTCTAGTGTGGGAGGAAATATGGGTGGACTGGACTTCCTCTTTAAAGATAAACAAATCCTGATTCGGGATGCCCCTGTGTGTCACCCGCTAGATCCCCCGTAAACTAATCTTTTTCAATCACCTGTGCTTTCCATTTGGCTTTTGCTTCGCTGCTCTAAGCTAAAAGTGGCAAATAAAGGTGAATGGAGAGTGTGCCGCTGATCACATTCCCAGCTCAGGGCTTGTCCACACCAGGATTTTCTGAATAGTTACTGGGAGGACATACAGGCCCTTATTTATGAAGGAATAGCGACAGGTAGCGACTGGTGAGCGACCGGTAATGACGGGCCCCGCCACGAGAACGCCGGCTCCCCACCACAATCACACATTTATCAAGCCAATCCTGCTTAGCGACTGAGATAGCGCCATATAGCGACTCATCATTATTCCAGCCTCAGCCCACAGTGCCAGCGTCCGACCTTGAACAGCGACAGATATGACCTCTCGCTACCTGGCGCTCTCCAATGCATTTCAATGGAACAATCTTTAAATATTCATAATTAATTGTTATTAATTGTTTTATTTTTTTTTTTTTTTTTTTTTTAAATGTGAAAAATTCTGTGACCACTTCTGCCATTTTAAATAATTTTTTTAAGGTAAAAAAAAAAAAATGTACAGAATTGATATTACAGGTCTGATATTAATGTATTCATATTACCAAATTATTTTAAAAACTTGTTTTTTTTTGGTTTCCAAAAATATGGATGTTTGGGGGTTAAAAAACTACTTTTAACCCATCGCCGCCAGCGCTCTGGGGTTTAAACATGCATTTCACAGCGCGAGAATTTTTGGAGCGTGATTTGTTAATGAATATGGTGGGAGCCGGTCGCTAGGGCCAGTCGCTATCATGCGCTCCCATACAGCGCGGAACCTGTCAAATAGCGACTCCTCACCCAATATTCAACATTACCGCAAACCAACTGAGTCACTGTCAACAACCGAACAACGGCCAAGCACAGCGACTACTAGCAGGCGCTCTGAAAATGCCGCTACAGTCGCTCAACTGTCGCTACCTGCCGCTGTTAATGAATCGGCCTCCCCGTAATCCTGGAGGATTCACAGATCGAGGCATCCAAAATCAGGATACCCTACAAACAGCCTAAAGGATATGGGAAGGCATTCTAGGCTGTCTCTCTTCTGTTTCGCTTTCTCTCTATCTCTGTTGTACCTGATACTCTCCAGTTTATCTCTATTCCTCTCATGTCTCTCTTCTGTGTCTCCCTCATTTCTCATTCTTGTCTCTCTCTCTCTTTATTCTTTCTCTCTCTGATCTCTTTATTGTCTCTCTCCCTTAATTTTTTCCTCTCTCTCATTTCTTTGTACTCTCTCTCTCCCTTTATTCATTTTCTCTCATTTCTTTCTTGTCTCTCTCTCTCCCCTTTTATTCTTTATCTCTCTCATTTCTTTCTTGTCTCTGTCTCCCTTTTTTTGTTTTTTCTCTCATTTCTTTCTTGTGTCTCTCTCTCCCTTTATTCTTTCTCTCTCTCATTTCTTTCTTGTCTCTCTCTTTATTCTGTTTCTTTCTCTCTTTTCTCTCTCTCTCCTGTGCCATTTGCTTATGTTTCTCTTCTATATTTCCCTCTTTCCCCCTCCTGGCACTTCCCTGTCTTTTGTATCTGTCACTTCCCTGTTTCTCCCTGCCCTGTCTCTATCCCTTGCTCTGTCTCATTTCTTTCTGGTCTCTCTCTCCCTTTATTCTTTTTCTCTAATTTCTTCTTGTCTCTCTCTCTCTCCCTTTTATTCTTTATCTCTCTCATTTCTTTCTTGTCTCTCTCTCTCTCTCTCCCTTTATTCTTGCCATCTCTTATTTCTTTCTTGTCTCTCTCTCCCTTTATTTTTTCTTTCATTTCTTTCTTGTCTCTCTCTCTCCCTTTATTCTTTCTCCATCTCATTTCTTTCTTGTCTCTCCCTCCCTTTATTCTTTCTCCATCTAATTTCTTTCTTGTCTCTCTCTCCTTTTTTCTTCCTCCCATTTCTTTCTTGTCTCTCTTTCTCCCTTTATTCTTTCTCTCTCTCATTTCTCTCTTGTCTCTCTCTCTCCCTTTATTCTTTATCTTTCTCATTTCTTTCTTGTCTCACCCTCCCTTTATTCTTTCTCTATCTCATTTCTTTCTTGTCTCACCCTCCCTTTATTCTTTCTCTATCTCATTTCTTTCTTGTCTCTCTATCCTTTTTTTCTTCCTCTCATTTCTTTCTTGTCTCTCTTTCTCCCTTTATTCTTTCTCTCTCTCATTTCTCTCTTGTCTGTCTCTCGCCCCTTTATTCTTTCTCTCGCTAATGTATTTCTTCTCTCTCTCTCTCTTTATTCTGTTTCTTTATCTCTTTTCTCTGTCTCTCTCTGTCTCCTGTGCCTTTTGCTTATGTTTCTCTTCTATATTTCCCTCTTTCCCCCTCCTGGCTCTTTCCCTATCTTTTGTATCTGTCACTTCCCTGTTTCTCCCTGCCCTGCTCCTATCCCTTGCTCTGTCTTTCTCTCTGTCACAGGGGACTCTCTGCGGTGCTGGGGCCTGGAGCAAATGCTCCAATGCACCAATAATAACCTGGATCCGATGGACACCAATTCTGGCTACACATTACAATAGTATTGTATATACGACAATATATATATATATATATAGAGAGAGAGAGACATACAGTGTGGCCATGTGGTAGAACAATATAAAGAGCTGAATGATGACACGATGATCACACTACAATGTTTTGGTTGGACAATCTAATTGCATGGCCAAGTCATGATGTAATATTTACTATTCATATAGGTAATATTTACTTGTTGCTTGCCTCCTCCAAATCAATGCATAGGCCTCGATTTAATAAAGGTAGAAAAAAATTCTCATGTTAGTAAAAGATTCAATTCACGAGAAAAAAGCCTGAGAATGTCACTGTTACTGAATCACCAGAAAAAAAGACAATGAAAGTCAATGGCAGCTTTTTACTACAGTGTAAAAAGTTCTCTACTTTTCCTTATGCCCTTATTCATCAAGCGATAGCGCCAGGTAGTGTCTGACGAGCGCCAGGTAGCGGCAGCTAACGGCGACTACCGACTCAAGTACGCCCGCGGCGGTCACAATGACGCATTTATCAAGCAAAATGAGGCTAGCGCCAGCGAGAGCGACGGCTAGCGCGGCATTCATCATGAAGCCGCCTGGACCGAACAGCGCCGCTGCAAATTCCCTCACAGCGCCAGGTATGAGCTGTCGCTCCCTGGCGATGTCCAATGCATTTCAATGGAGCAAGCTATAATTAATCATAATTAATTGGTATTAATTTTTTAAATTTTTTTTTTAATGTCAAAAAATCGGAGAACACTTCTGCAATGTTAGGAATTATTTTTAAGTCAAAAAAAAAAAAAAAAAAAAAAAGTGCAGAATTGATCTAACAGGTCTGAGATTAATGTATTCATATAACAAAATGATTCTAAAAACATGTATAATGTTACATTCAAAAAATATGGTTGTTTAGGGGTTAAAAACTAGTTAATACAGATCGGCGCCAGCGCTCTGGGGTTTAAACAAGGAATGGACAGCGACAGCACATTCGGAGCGTGATTTTTTGATGAATATGAAGCTAGCCGTTCGCTCTGGCCATTCGTTGTCAGGCGCTCACATACAACGCTGGACCTGTGAAACAGCGACCCCCCAGCCAGTATTCAACATTACCGCACACCGACTGAGTCGCTGTCATCAAGCTAACGCCGGCCAAGCACAGCGAATACTGGCTGGCGCTGAAAAAATCACGCTACAGTCGCTCATCTGTCGCTACCTGGCGCTATTGATGAATCGGCCTCTTAGTAGTAAAAAGTGCCATTGACTTTCATTGTCTTTTTTTCTGGTGGTTCAGTAACAGTGACATTCTCAGGCTTTTTTCTCATGAATTGAATCTTTTACTACCGTGAGAATTTTTTTTCTACCTTTATTGAATCAAGGCCATAGTGCAGGAAAACCTCCTCACACTCAAATTGTGAGCGGATCAACCTAAACGAAACTAAAGTCAAAAATACTGTATGACCATGCATCCCCATTTATGGTGCCCCCTCTGCTTAACTATAGCTGGGGGTTAAACTGAACAAATAGCACTTTTGACCTTAGGTATGCTTTAATATTATCGGTGGTTTAATTTCATTGGTAGTGGATCACATTATTTCCCAACAATCAATGCATACTATGGTTGCCTCACAATGCAATCTATTCAATGCAGAGCGGGAGCAGCCCTTTAAAGCAGACCAAAACACAGGACTTGCAAAGTTCATGAAATGCACAAAAAAGCATATAAATAGTTTTCATCACCTTTTGGAACAGTTTAGACTTGGGCCCTTATTTATGAAGGAATAGCGACAGGTAGCGACTGGTGAGCGGCCGGTAATGACGGGCCCCGCCATGAGAACGCCGGCTCCCCACCACAATCACACATTTATCAAGCCAATCCTGCTTAGCGACTGAGATAGCGACTGAGATAGCGCCATATAGCGACTAATTCATCATTATTCCAGCCTCAGCCCACAGCGCCAGCGTCCGACCTTGAACAGCGACAGGTATGACCTCTCGCTACCTGGCGCTCTCCAATGCATTTCAATGGAACAATCTTTAAATATTTAAAATTAATTGTTATTAATTTTTTTTTTTTTTAAATGTGAAAAATTCTGTGACCACTTCTGCCATTTTAGATAATTTTTTTAAGGGAAAAAAAAAAAATTGTACAGAATTGATATTACAGGTCTGATATTAATGTATTCATATTACTAAATTATTTACAAAACTTGTTTTTTTTGGTTTCCAAAAATATGGTTGTTTGGGGGTTAAAAAACTACTTTTAACCCATCGCCGCCAGCGCTCTGGGGTTTAAACATGCATTTTACAACGCAAGAATTTTTTGAGCGTGATTTTTTAATGAATATGGTGGGAGCCGGTTGCTAGGGCCAGTCGCTATCATGCGCTCCCATACAGCGCGGAACCTGTCAAATAGCGACTCCTCACCCAATATTCAACATTACTGCACACCGACTGAGTCGCTATCAACTACCGAACAACGGGCAAGCACAGCGACTACTAGCGGGCGCTCTGAAAATGCCGCTACAGTCGCTCAACTGTCGCTACCTACCGCTATTAATGAATCGGCCTCTTGGATTATACAGTCAGGTTTGGGTAAAGTATAGACAGCAGGTCAGAATGGGGTGTTGTCTCACCAAGTACCACCTGATAGGGCTCTTGCATACCTCTAGGTGCTCAATAGGCAGCACTGTGTAAGTATTGTACAAACCAGGGCATCTAGTACAGAGGGCCGCTTTGGTGATGAGAAACTCCAAAAGGACTGAGCTCAGGGACCAACCGGGGAATTCCATGATACCCCCAAGGGCCAGTCCAATCCTACACAAACAGATTCAGTGAAAATTAATGGGCAGATTTAGCAAGACTTATACAAGGAAGATTAGGTTCAGCATTGGAACATTTGCCAATTAGCTTTTTTCTTCCTTGGAGGAAAAGTGACCCAATGATAAAAATCCATATAAATTTGCTGGATAGCGGGGGTAATGGTTACCTATATCATCAAGAAATATATGGCCAGGCTTGCTTTTATCGCTTTTTTTTTTCTTTATCAATCCTTTTATTGTGTATATTCTGAACATTATTCTATAAGCATAATACTGTTCATACACAGAATTTAAAGATCACAGACAACCTAAGTCTCAGAAGCTTATTCACTGCATACAAGAAAATCGATTCAAGAGTTACTAAAGAAATTCAATTCAAATAAATTAAAGAAAAATAACAAAAGGAAAGGAGGTAAGGGGGGAAAGTAAAGGAAGGGGTCGAGGAAGGATCAGGTGCTCATTAGGTTTACATCAAAATCTGTAGGCAGAACATTCCAAACCCAAGGTTTCCACACCTCCATGAACAGATCCAAAGTCCCATTATGAATGGTGGACATTTTTTCCATGGCCATAATGCAGTTAACCTTGTTTTTAAAGGCGTTGAAGCTCAAGGTGGGGGACCTCCAAGCCCCAGCTATCACCAGCTTTGCCCCTGTTAGGATATAATACATCAACTGCTTTTGTAGTCTAGAACTGTGGGGGAGTGGGGCATTGAGGAGAGCTACCCAAGGGTCTCTGACCACAGATCTACCACATACCTTGCTAAGAACTCTAAAGATTCTTGACCAAAATCCCCTAACTACTGGGCAATCTCACCACACATGCCGGTACAACCCCGGTGAGAGGCACCCCCGGAAGCCATTCCCATGGAACTCAGTGGAAAAGTGTTTCATTCTCTGTGGGACCATATACCATCTTGCCATTAGTTTTATATTAGCCTCGATTAAAGTCACAGACACTGAGCAACCAAAGAAAGCGTTCCACATCCTCAGCAATTTTTCTTGATCCATCTCCCTACCCAGTTCATGGTGCCAATTTTTGGTATAGAATGGGCATGTATCCTACCCGTTGAGGCTTTTCTTGCTTTTAATGGAAGGAAAAGGACATACGGGGTGACAGAGCCTGTCACCCCTGGATTTTATTCCTGCCATGCGAGAATAAACCACAAGCTTGGCAGGAGTTTTATTCAGTTCGGGGGTATAAGTGACCCCTCCTCTCAATAGGCGACATGTTTATATGGACTTTTAATATTACACAATTCTGTGATAGTGCTTCTTTAAACTGATTTTTTTTATAAATCTCCCTCAAGGGATGTAAAAAGTTTATGGTGCCCTTTTTCTATACTGAGAATAAAGTGGAACTCACCTGTGATGTAGATATTAGAGTGATGGTTGATTGGTAGAAGGAAAGATGGAAGAGTGGCTATTGCTCAGACCCCAGCCCTGCACGCCCTCCTCGGGCACCGGCTGGCAGCGGGCTCAGCTTCTCAGGCACATGATATGAGAGGAGGCGATGATGGATCCGGCATAGGAGTGAGCAGCATCTCTGGCCTCCGCTGTGGGGATGTGAAGGGAATATCGCCCCTCTTTTAGATGACAGCCCTCTGTGAGAAGATGGGCTGAGCAGGGCTTAGAGCGGGGTGGAGAAGCGCTGCCTCGCCTGCTGCAGATTAGCGATGGGCCAGGTCAGACACGGCGCCTGCTCTCTGCCAGGCGCTCTGCTCTCACACTAATTATAGAGCGACTAATAAACTGTCACTGATGCAACACCCCATCTGCCGACTCGCTGCTACGCACCCGTCACCGCGTTGCTTTAACATGGAAAGTTCAGTCAAAAATTGATTCAAGCCCAATAATCAATTTTTGACTGAACAAGGCAATACCACATTTAAGAAAGAAACAAAGAATAGATGGAAATATAGAAATATAAAAAAGAAAAGAGAGAACAAAAGCACAGAATAAATGTCAGAACGAAAGAAAATGAATGAATGCCAGAAACAAAGAAAGTATAAAGGAAATGACAGAAAAAAGAAAGCAGGCATCTGTGATGGAATGGCAAAAAAAAGAGAAGGAAAGAAAGTTTTAAAAAATGGGGGGAAAAAGAACTTGCTGCTACGCACCCGTCACCCCGTTGCTTTAACGTGAAAAGTTCAGTCAAAAATTAATTCAAGCCCCGATGAAAGCTCTCCAAACAACTGACACATTTTGCCTAATATAAATGTATCTATGGGGGTCATTTAAGAAGGGATAGTGCGAGGTAGTGCCTCGTAGCGTCGGACAGCGTCTGGGCGCTGTACGCAAACCACATTTAGGAAAGCGAAACAGCATCATGTATCGTCACATGTATTAATACAGGGGACTCAGCGTATAGCGCCCGCGCTCTAGGCTCAGGAGCGCAATGTAGTACCTGTCGCTCTGTAGCGCTCCCATACATTTCAATGGGCTTTCATTAGTTGGGTATAAATAGCGTGTTTGGCAATTTACATTTTTTTTTTTTTTTTGCTCAAATCATTGTGTGACCTCGCAATTGCACAGAGACAATACACTTTGGCGCAGGGTCATACAAGGGATTGCTGCCCTTTCCCTGACCTCAGCTCTGCTCTGTCTGTGCAAATCACAGCTATAACCTACCACCTGCACTTTAGACTTGATTTAGAGAAACAAAAAAAGACTTTTGTTTTTGTTCCGATCTGTTTTTTTTTTTAAATGTTCCCGCTCTCGTATGAGTGTGCGAGCGATTCTATGCATGCATTGCTATCCTTCTGTAAAGTTTTTGTCCGTTCGTATGCCAGAATACGAGTACGAGGATGTCATTTTCCAGCGTGACTTTTCTGTTTCATTTTGTTACGTCGGCTTTAGTTTTTGCCCTTTTTCCATCGTCTCCTTCCACGAATCCTTTACGTTTCCCGATAGATTTTGTTTTCCTTTTTCAATAATTAATCGTCCGGACGTAAATCCTTATGATCTAGTGCCTGCGCACTACAAACTTAACTCATTAAAGTGCTCGCCTACATATATGGCTCACTCACTTCTAATACAATGCTTAGCTAAATCACTTTGCGCTTTCCTACATCTTCCATGTATGACCCCTTAAACTCACCCAAACCACTTAGCGCAATCCTACATCTTCCATGTTTCACCCCTAAAACTTACCCAAATCACTTCCCGGTTAGGTTCTTCTTCCATTTTAGGCCCCTAAAACTTACCCAAATCACTTCCCGGTTAGGTTCTTCTTCCATTTTAGGCCCCTAAAACTTACGCAAATCACATCCCGGTCATCTGAATCTTCATCTCTAAATGTTTATTTCACCCTTCGTTTGGTGTTAATGTATTTGTGAAAAAAAATTACACTGAAACTTTATTTATTTTTTTATTTTTTTATATTAGAAGGCCATTTTTTATGGCTTTTTTTAAATTTAGTTTTTTTGAAAAATCTTACAAACTTTTTTGTTTTTTTAAAAACATTAAAATGTTTTAAAAATTAAAAATTAAAAAACTATTTACAAAATAAATACACAGTGACAGGACCCAGGACACTAGTCTTCTTCTGTTGTCCCCAACGAGTCACGCAGCTGCTGCATATCGGCCACCAACTCAAGGACCCTTCGATTCATTTCTTCTACTCTTGCTCGTGTGGTCCCTGTATCAAGTTGATAAAAAAACATTAGTTTGAGACAAATACATGTTTCTCACCTGTGGATGGAATGTTTGTTAGTTGGCAACCTAAATCTTGACGACATATGTCATTCTGCTAAGTCATTAATGTAAGGAAGTGGGCAGAGGTCATTCTGCTAATGCCATTGACTATGGCTTGATGTATCTGGGTGATCATGTCAATTAGCACATACTACAAAGAATGACATTACAACTTACTTGGTTGGTGGCCGACGGCTGCCTCGTTGGGGACAACCCTCCGTCCTGGGCCCTGACACTGCTGTGAAGTAGAGGCTGTAGAGACATGGCAAATAGGGTCACTTATAATGTCTTAGTCAACAGTAATCAAATGTCTATTTCAATGTGTGTGTCACATCACTCACCTTCTCCATGTGCCTCTTGGGCGAGATCTGCTGCAGACTGCACATCTTCACCGCTCCAGATGCATCTAGAAAAACAGATTAAGGGAATTAGCTTTGTAGTAAATAGCATGTATACGTGTGTGCGGTTACATGAAGAGTCACATAACAGAGGCTCCCGCCTGCGTCGCTGGGTACGACTGCCTGCCCACGCTGTGCCGCCCCTCCTCTGTGGAAAGGTCCAGGGGCTGGTCGGAGGACCCAACAGAAGAGGGGTAGGACCGTCGCCCTGGAGATCCACCACCTTCTCTTCCAGCTGCAGATTCATGCAGCACTGGTCAGCCTGTGCACCTCCAGGTGCGGCGGATTCGGTAATCCATTTCCAACACTAGAAAAGAAAAGCAATTATAACTAAAGGCCTACCTTCTGTATTAGTTACATCTTGCATGCAATCGCTATGTACTTACTAGGGAAGTGGAGTCCGAAAAACCGCTGCACCCGGGGCATGTGCAGCCGTTTCAGGTCCGACCAATGCTGCATGATCTGAGTGTGGGTGAAGGTGGTGTCCGTCTGATGTTGGATTCTGGAAACTATCTCCAGGGCGACGGTCCGCTTCTCAAATGAGTTGGGCAGGTAGTCGTACCTGCGCTCCAGCATCGTCTACAAAACAAAAAATAAACATAGGATTAAACTGCATACAAATATCTGTCACAAATCGATCATTTGACTAAATGACTAACAGACACATTTCTAGCTTAATACAATCCTTGTAGCTGGCATAAGTCTTTGTTCGCACGTGTGGGCCCTAACTTCTGTTTGGCACGAAGTTTTAGACACTTTTAAAACAAACCGTTTATTCCTTCGCTTCCTTAAGGGCTAGGCATGCATTTAGATGGCAAATCAAAGGCATTAAAAGACACTTACAAGCATGATGATCTCTTCTTGTTGGGGGGTGAAGATTGTGGGCGCCATCTTGCCTCTTGTTTGCAGCAGATAAGTTATACCCTAGCGGTTTCCAGGTTCCACACGGCCGGACGAACGGCTGGACGCACGCATATGCGAGCGCGTAAGTGTCAGACCCCGGCATTCTTATTTAAAGGGTCCTGGACACACAGCTCATTTTCTTTGAGAATCGGTGAGTAATGGCACCCAAAAAAGCGATACCTAAAGCAGCAAAGGAGGGCAGTAGCAAACAGGCATCAAAGTGGCAGGAGCCTTCTGCAGGCCCAACAACTCGCTCACAGATGCCCAAAACTAAGCTGTGGGCAACCCGCAGTGCTCAGCCAAAGGCACCAACAACAACCAGCAAAATAAAGGAGCCAGCGGGAAAGAGGAAGCCACAGGCCAGCAAGCCAACACCAACGGCAGGAAAAAAAGGTACAAAGAGGGTGCGAAGCCCCAGCCCCCCCAGGTCCCCATCACCTCACCCACGGGTCTCAAAATCAAAGTCTAAGAGCAGAACCCACCGGGAAAGAAGCCCCAGCAGCCCGAGGTCGCCATCACCACCACCCGCACGTGTGGATAAATATGACAAGAGGCCAAGGCACCGGGAAAGAAGCCCCAGCAGGGCAAGAAGCCCAAGAAGGCCAAGAAGCCACAGCAGGCCAAGAAGCCCAAGAAGGCCAAGAAGCCACAGCAGGCCAAGAAGCCCAGGAAAGCCGAGAAGCCCCAGCAGGGCAAGAAGCCCAAGAAGGCCAAGAAGCCACAGCAGGCCAAGAAGCCCAAGGTCGCCATCCCCACCCGCACGGGTCTCCAAATCCTCTGGCAAGAGTGCAAGGCACCGGCCAAGAAGCCAAAGCTCTGCATCACCCCAGGACCCGCTACAACCTCCAAGGGGCATGCAACTTCTAATGTCCCACAGAGGCACAGGGCCCCAAGCCCTAATTCATCAAGCACACCCTCTCCTCCTCGGCCACATTCTCCACCAGCACAGGTGGCAAGGCACTCACCATATGCCACATCTACACCTGCTACTTCAGTGGCCACCCAGCCACGAACACCCAGTCCCTTTCCAAATCCTGTTCAATCTCAAGCCATCCAGCAGTCATTAATTTCACTCCAACACAGCCAGGCCAGAATGTCCCCCGATTTTCCTAAAAACACTGAGGAGCCAGAACCGCAAGCAACAGGGCGCACATTGCACAGAGGCCACTTGAGTGGCAGGTTTGGGGAGGCCCAAACTCTGGCATTGGCTAGTGGGCTCACCTTGCATTATGATGAACTATATGGCCGCAGATCCAAAGCTACAAGCAAGCAGCGCAAAGCAGAAATTTTTGAGGAGCTTACCAGACAGGTCAATGCAGCGGGGGAAGAGCTAAAAGATGTTGAGCAGATTCAACGCAAAATATCGGACCTGAAGTATGCAGCACGGAAGAAAGAAAATAAACGGCGTAATTACAGGTACATATCTACTTTGTGGATTTGTTTGCTTCTTGTATGGTCAACATTTTTCTAAATTTAAAAAACTATCTTTTTCAGCTTACAAACTGGCGGAGGCTTCCCCACTAAACTTCAATTTACCCCAGCTGAGGAGATGGTACTGGACCTGCTACATCCCGTGGTCTTAGAGGGACACTCAGGGCGACGGGACACAGACATCCCGACTATTCCTGCAGGTTAGTAATGTTAGTGTGTATGTGATATGTTTTCTACATGTAAAATGAGGCTCCAAGGTATATATTAACAAATGCCCCTAGGGAGTGCCTTGTAGTGGTCTGTCATGTCTGTGGAATGTTATTTTTCTAATTTGCTTGGCCATACATGACCTTTGAGAGTTTTTATGGACACTATTAAAGTATTTAGATTAGCAAAGGACTGCCTGTTACGTTCTTCTAGTCAATCTGATCCAACACTTCCATCTTTAACTTTAGCCCACTTGGGTTTGAGCTGTGCTTTGGTCAGAAATACTTGATCTGGGGGGATTGAAAGGTGGCAACCACCATAATTTTAATCCAAATGCTATTTGCAAGCTGAGTGTGGGCCCCTAATGGCCCTTTATGGATGTGTGAAGCCTCATAACAGCCAGTACATGCATGTTTTGTTTGGTTTAGGTGACCAATGTGTATGTACTTGTTGAGTAATACATATAACAGATAATGGCATTCATAGTGAAGGTCAACTTGGACCGTTGGGGGAGTTGCCATTCCTGCTTGCCTACGTGTTGTAGTGAAGCATATATTAATACACATCAACAATGCATAGTTGTGTGTTAACATGCCTTTTTTTAAACAATGCAGCCCAGCATCATCCCTCGGCTACTGTGGAAGCCTCAGCCAGTTTGGCCACGCCGTCAACTTCCGTGCTGCCTAAGATCCGATATATATGGTAAGTGTCTTTTTCTGATTTTGCTGATGCCTGTGAATTTCCATGTTTTTTTTTTGTGCGGCATTACATATGTAGTGCACAAACTGAAATTTTTTTTGGGACATGTCCCAACAGACCCACACACTGATGGAGGAAATCCAGCAGCTGGAGGAGGATGGCACCTTCATAGGACCTTCACTACAACTCCCTTGGAACATAATCTGCAACCTTCCCAACATGTTTCTCCACCAAATCCTCAGCAGCAGAGTGAAGCTGGCTGCATGCTGCCAGCCCATCAGTGCAGAGACTGAGCCGACAGTCCCCAGTGTTAGCTCTGCTGCAGAGGATTTGGCAAGCACATCTGTGGCTGTTGGTCGAACTAGAGGAACATCATCAGCACACGCTCCAACCAGGGGAATTGGGAGCCGTAGTCAGCTACATCGCTCAGTTTCCCAGGGGAGGCGCGTGCCGATCATGGAGTCAGCATGGCACCATGAGAGGCGTTTATTTCGCCAACAAAATCAAAGAAGCCACGAACAGCATCATGCCCAATTAGAGACATTAAATAATACCTTTAACAGCCTGCTGACAGAATTTAGGTCAACCAACAGCCACATGGCCACCTTATCTAATAATTTCAATGCCATGCTTGAGGAAGGTCGAAATAGCAACAGCCACATGGCCACCTTAACTAACAATTTCAGTGCCATGCTGGCTGAATTTCGAACTACCAATAGAAACATGTTGGAACAGTTGCAGATTATGAATGCCACACATGCCCAGGTGATGGGCCACCTCAAAGGCCCACCACCAGGGTTTTATGGGCATCCCCCATTTTAAGGCCGATTTTGACTGTATCTGCTCAACATCTTTGCTCTACATCCCCACTGTATTGACCTTTCTGGTGAGCCCTACAAATATCCCATAAGGGTATGGCTTTACTTGTATGCTTTGGATTTGCGCCCATATAGCTCATTAGATTGCTGAGATAGCCCACTAGCCAATGCCTGATCTGAAACCTCACTGAACCTGCCACTCAAGCTGTGGCGCTGCAGGCTTTGGCCTAATTACATTGCTTCTGGCTCATCCTGTTTGTTGGCATGATTGGGGGACATTCTTGCCTGGCAAACTACTACGTTGAACCGTGGCAGAGATTGAACTGGACTTGGATTTGGACTGGGGCTTCTTGTTTGGGTGGGCCACTGACTAACAGGCGTAGATGTGGCATAGGTATGGCTGCTTTCCACCTGTGCCTGTGGCAAATGTGGCCAAGCAGGAGAGGGTGTGTATGTGGCCCTATTTCTTTTTTCAAAAATATTGTCATGCCAATGCTTGTCCCATATGTGTGTGTATTTTATATTTGTTTTAAACTTCGGCCTGGAGTGCATTACTTTAAAAATACTGCCTGTGGGCAATTGCTATGTGCCATGATTTGTCACTAATGGAATTTGTTGTTTGTAACATGTATTTACATGAACTATGGGAATGACCATCAACTCCAATTTTAAGTTATAAAATTTATTAAAAACGATTGTGACATGACCTGTGGTTGACTAAGTTGATGTCGTAAGGTATTTTTTTTTTTTTACATTACTTACAGTTTGCACTAACAAACTGGGCACAAAAAAAGCTATGAGTCTCAAATCAGGTGTAAATTTTTTAGTAATTACATCATTACTATTTTGGACTGAACCAAACCAAAATACAAAACCAAAGCAAAATTATCTTAAATAACAATCAATACAGGGACAAAACAAACACAGACACAACAAATTAAGAAAAATGTGTGGAAATCAAATTAGCACGCACTGCTTGCCCTGAGGCACTAGTTGTGCCACGATATACTTCATCGGGGTCCTGGCTGGGTGGAGAGGGGGTCAGATCCAAATACCGGGGGACACACTGCATGATGGCATAATTATGGATCCGCTTTAACTGTGGGACCGATGGCGGGTACCGTGTCAGGGGAGCGGAGTCTAAGAGGCCACCGGTATTCACCAAAGCCCACCGCAAGGCAGGTTGGTCTTGTGCGGCGAGTGACCCCCAGGTCGCTACCCCCTAACAGCGGCCCAGTCCCACAGTCAGCCGAGGTTCAGTGAGGTACACAAGTGGCAGGCAAAAGGCGTAGTAAGTACAGGCAGAGATCGGGGCTGGCAGCACTGGTTCGCGGTAAAGGTGAGTAGCCGAGGTCGGGGCAGGCAGCAAAGGTTCAGAGTCGGGGACAGGCAGAGGTCGGTATACGGGTGAGCAATCCAAGAATGTCTGACTTTCAACAAGCATGGAGAGACCAAGATCCGGCACTGATGGAAAGGAAGTGCCTCTTTAAATAGGAGAAGTGGATGCAGGATTGGATGACCAGGCACCAATCAGTGCTGTACAGGCCCTTTAAATCTCAGGAATCTAGTGTGCTTGCCCTCTAGTGGACGGAGACGTGCGCGCACCTGAGCATGTGAGGAGGAAGCATTGGGGGAAGGGAGAGAGCTGGAAACAGCCATGGGGAAAGTGCTGCAAAATGGATGACGGCTGGATGCAGCCATGGAGGTAAGTGAAGTGCTGCTAGATGGGCGTGCAGTGCTCGCCCTAACAGCATGTAAGCAAAGATGGCGCAGACCCTATGATATAGTCAAGAACATAATTGCAGCCGAGTGTGGGGAAGAATAACAAATCATTTACTATAAAGTAGATATTTCTTATTTGTAAATGCTGGACAAACATTTGACAAGGGTTTGTGGTTTGCTAAATCTAATGGTTAAGGTCGTGTTTCACATGTAATCAAGGGGGAAAATAGGCATAGTTTCATACATGGGTCCCAAACTATATTCATAGGCATACATTGAAAAGTCAATGACGTTATTGGCGTCAACTTACCAAGGAGCCATCCACCAGAGAATTCTCCAGACTCAAACCGACGGTACAATCCAGATCTTCTAAGAATGTAGGTGTCATGGGATGAGCCTGGAAACCCGGCGAGCACACTAAGGAACCGCATGTCCGGGGCCACCACTGCTTGGACATTCAGGGAGTGGCCCATTTTGCGGTTCCTGGGATAAAAGAAAAAATAAGCAAGGCAAGGTAAACTAGTGAAACACTAACTAATAACACCCTACCAAAAACCTGTGGGCCAATACAAATAACACTAACCAAGTACATAAGTATTTTTTGTTAAAACAAAAAGGATATGTATGTTGGATCAAGTAAAGATTAACTTTAAAGTGCCTATTTAAGGTCCACATTAAAATGTTTCCCTTTGGCCAACATGAAAAACATTTGGTCCATTGTTACACAGGGACTATTTACAAGGAGGGATTTTACAAGGAGGGATTAACAGATATACAATGTCAACTATTTCACAGGGACTATTTACAAGGAGAGATTTTATAAGGAGGGATTTGAAAATTGTAAAAGAACATTTAGGTAAACTATATAAAAAAATGACAGATTGGACTTGCCTGTAGATGTATTTGTCAGTTGCCGGAGGCACCAGGGCAACGTGGGTGCAGTCAATGGCACCCATGATGTTGGGCATGTCGGCGATGTTATAAAATGCCAGCTTAATCACGTTCCTGGCTACCATGTCGTCAGGAAAACAAATATATTTCTGACTAATGGTAGCCATGGCTTCCAAAAACTTGGATAGCACGCGGCTCAGCGTAGGCTGGGAGATCCCCACGAAGAGGGCACCCAGTCTCTGGAACGAGCCGTTCCCCAAAAATTGCAGGCAGCCAAGCATCTTGGTCATACCTGAAATTGCTTGCCCCTTCCTTGTGGTGCAGGCTAACCATGGCCGCAGCTCACTATACAACTTATGGAGGGAAGCGCGATTAAGTCTGGTGAGCTCGAACAGCTCAACGTCATGCATGCCATCGATGTGCATGCGTCGCCGGTGCAATCTGGTCTCAGCCCTAAGGACAATTTCAATGCCCATGAGCTGCAGATCCTCATGCTCCTCAAATGCACTAGAGTCGTCCATAGCTGCTCGAGGTCAAAATGGTCCCGTAAGGGGATCGATCACAAAGGAAACGGGTTTATAGGGTAGTGGTTCCTCGGCAATCAGCTCTCTGAATGAGACGCAAGCCCATACCAATATCGTAAGTTATCTGAACGAACGAAAAATATCAGATTTTGATGGGAAAATGATCCGAACTAACGCAAATTATCCAATTTGCTTTCGTTCATCGAAAGCGCATATACGCATTTGCCCGAACATTCGTACGAAAGGAAAATGAACGAAAAAAACAAAAAAAATGACAAACACACACGAAAACTTTCACAGACAGCTACGGAAGTCCAGACGAATGTGCCTCTGAATCAAGCCTTTTATCCCGCTCTCCTCAGTATGTGATGCTTCTGAGTCAAGATGGCGGCGCCCGTATCCTAGAGTCCTGAACACAGTTGCAGCCCAGTGGGGGAAAGAATAATAAGTAAGTGACTACAGACTTAAAATATATTAATTTTAGATGCTGGGAAATAGTTTTTTAAGGGTTTGGGCTTTTCATTAAATCATGATGAAGGTCCGGTTTAACAGACGACTAAGCAGACGGGGGGGGATCAGGCCCAGAAGCAGCCGGATGTCGCCGCAGCAATCAGCGGCAACATCCAAAAGGTAGGGGCCTATTTATTTTTGGTCTGATGTTCCTCTTTAACATCATCAGGACGACAGAAAAAATATCCCTGGGGATATAAGAAGGCATGTTGGTGATCTTGATGTGTTCATTTTAAACCGGACCTTCACCATGATTTAATGAAAAGCCCAACCCCTTAAAAAAACATCTCAAATTAAAATATTTTAAGTTCTTAGTTACTTACTTATTATTCTTTCCCCACTGGGCTGCAACTCTGTTCAGGACTCTAGGATACGGGAGCCGCCATCTTGGTTCAGAAGCATCACAAATACTGAGGAGAGGAGAGTGGGGTAAAATACAGGGTGTGGGGTTATAGCTCCGCTTTGCACAGACGAAACAGAGCTGGGGTCAGGAAAAGGTCAGCAATCCCAGAATTCAGAGCTACACAGTCTGAAGTCATTTCCTGTTTGCAGGCTGCTTGATGTTCCATGAGCCACCATCTTGGATGTTTAAATGCTCATAATATGCAGTCGATGCAGGTAGGATGATTTTTAATGTGAGCAATCTGTATGTATACAGGGTGTGGGAAACATATAAGATAGGCTCTTATTCAGGGTGAAGGTCCGGATTAATGTGAGCAATCTGTATGTACAGGGCGTGGGAAACATATAAGATAGGCTTTTATTCAGGGTGAAGGTCCGGATTAATGTGGGCAATCTGTATGTACGGGGGGAAACATATAAGATAGGCTCTTATTCCGGGTGAAGGTCTGGATTAATGTGAGCAATCTGTATGTACAGGGCGTGGGAAACATATAAGATAGGCTCTTATTCCGGGTGAAGGTCTGGATTAATGTGAGCAATCTGTATGTACAGGGCGTGGGAAACATATAAGATATGCTGTTATTCATGAAGGTCCGCTTTAAATCCTTTTTTCATGTTATTTTTAGCTCTGTCCTCTATCTGACACATGTTACTGAGTTAGTTAGAACTGTCTGGAGGTCCCCTCATTCCAACAGTACAGGAGCATCCGTGTGCAGGTTTCCGCACTGTGCATCAGCGCCCCGCAGCCCTATACTATCCTCTTCCACGTTATGTCTCATGACCTCCAACCACATGACCGCCAGCAACCAATCTAGTTTGCTGGAAGAAAAGTAGAGAACTGTTTATTCCTTTCTACACTGTAGTAAAAGCTGCCATTGACTTTTTATCTGGTGATTCAGTAACAGTGACATTCTCAGGCTTTTTTCTCATGAATTGAATTTTTTACTACCATGAGAATTTTTTTTCAACTCTTATTGAATCGAGGCCTTTGTGTGGCTAGTGGTGGTTCATCTCAGAAATGTCATGTGACTGATCTGCCCTGATCCTTCAGATGTGATCCTTTTATGACAATCACCAGGAGGACCGTATTTGGTGTTCATGGTGCCCTAGGCCAGGGCCGGCTCCAGGTTTATGTGGGCCCTTGGGCGGCATGGTCTCAGTGGGACCCTTTGTGGTAATGAGTTGTGTCACATCACAGAGAGACGTCCCAAATCTGGATGCCACCTAAGTATCATGCTATTTGGACCAAAACTCTAGTTTTGGTCTACTTTGAAGCACACCAAAACCCCTTTAAATTTGACTTTAAACCTCTAAACCAATCTAGATTCTTCTGATTTTGGATGCCCCTGTGTGTGACCCCCCTCCCCCTTTGTTCATTACTTTCCAAGGGGTTCTTTCACAAACAGGAGCATCCCAAATTGAGATGCCCATGTAAAGCGGACTAAAACCCAGAGGTGGAATTGCTTGCATAGTGGGTATGTCAGTGATCCCAGGAGGTATCACACAGTAGGGTATCAAAGATTGGGATGCTCCAGGGATAGGAAATCAGCTGGGGTGGGCAATTTAAAAGCAGAACAAAACCCAGCACTTCCATCCCTGGAATTTAAATTGAGATGCCCCGTTGTGTAGAACCCCGCCATTTGAGGTGATGTGGGTACCAGCTGTGGTGGTACCCTCCCAGTTTACCGCGGGTCAAGTGCCATCACACGGCCCTGTCAGTGGTCCCCCCGCCGAAGGGTGGGGGCCCCGGCAGCTGCCCCGCCTTGCCGGGTGCTGACGCCAGCCCTGCCCTAGGCACTTGGGGGGAAAGGGTGCAATGGGCTAGATGCAGAGAATGTGTGTGGAGGAGGGTAAGGGCACAAAGGGGGAAATGCAGAGAAGCTGGTAAGCATGTCCCATCTTTTACTGCATTCTGACATACAGGAGTCACATGACCACACCAGTGGAGGGGAGATGCTCTTGTCTTGTTGTTCAACCAATTGCCCTCCCCTTCACACAAATACACTCTGCATCCTTCTGTGGCTGGGGGGTGTTAATGTTCTGGCTATATGATTTTTAATTTATTTTCTTTACTACAATAGTAAGGGCAGTGCCCCCCTTCCAGGTTGCCACCCTAGGCACGTGCCTAGGGTTGCCTAATGGTAAATACAGCCCTGACAATCACCCATACACCATCCTAATGGAACAGGGTCCATGCAGGACAGGCTACCCCTTGGTACCTAAACATCCATCCTTTCTCACCTAGCCCCTCAATTACCAGTAATTATACTCACTTGGTCCGGGCCGGTCTCAGATAGACAAAGGGGCTGCGGCAGCCGGCAACCTGCACTGGAGAAAGCGATGGCCACCACAGTGTGTGATGCAGCTTGTGGTCCTCTGTCTCACGGAAACCTGCCTGGACCAGGCCAGACTTCCCAGGGAGGCTGAAGGTGCACTTTAATGTACAGACATGTGGATGAAAGTAAACACATTGGAAAAGACCAAGAGGTATATTAAGAGCTCTCAGAACTCAGCTGTGCTCTGGGAGGCTGTAGGCGGAGGGCAGGGGAGCAGACGAGAGGGTAAAGCATCTCCCTAAAGAAGGCCCTCGGAGACCCTATGCTCCATATGATGGTTCCCGGCAGCCATGGAGACCAGTGTAAGCCTATTTCCCTGCTATGAGCATTATCAGGGCGGAGAACATGTGTAACAGGGCTTCACGTGACTAAAAAATCTCTAAGGATCAGATTAGGCGCTTAATAAAATGGCTTAACCTCTTCTTGTTCAGTGTGTTTTCCTCATGTCACCATTTTCTTTAACCCTGATTATGCTGACTTATTACTACAACTGCTGGCATATACAACCCCCCCCCCCCCCCCCAGCTGGAATAATACAGATATAATCCCATCTATTGCATGTTACTTGTACTGCCAGGCCCCAACATTTTATTATTTGTGTTGTCATGTTATGTGTGTGTCACTGGTCCCCCCGTTATCTCTCCAGCACCTTCATTATCCATCTACCACCCCTATTATTCATCTACCACCCGTATTATTCATTCACCACCCCTATTATTCATCCATCACCCCTATTATTCATCTACCACCCGTATTATTCATCTACCACCCGTATTATTCATTCATCACCCCTATCATTCATCCATCACCCCTATTATTCATCCACCACCCCTATTATTTACCCACCACCCCTGTTATTCACCCATCACTCCTATTATTCATCCACCACCCCTATTATTCATCTACCACCCTTATTATTCTTCCATCACCCCTATTATTTATCCATTACCCCTATTATTCATCTACCACTCCTATTATTCATCCATCACCCCTATTATTCATCCATCACCCCTATAATTCATCCACCACCACTATAATTCATCCATCAGCCCAATTATTCATCCACCACCCCTATTATTCATCTACCACCCGTATTATTCATTCATCACCCCTATTATTCATACACCACCCCTATTATTTATCCACCACCCCTATAATTCATCCACCACCCCTATTATTCATCCACCACCCGTATTATTCATCTACCACCCTTATTATTCATTCACCACCCCTATTATTCATCTACCACCCTTATTATTCATCCACCACCCCTATTATTCATCCATCACCCCTATTATTCATCCACCACCCCTATTATTTACCCACCACCCCTGCTATTCACCCATCACTCCTATTATTCATCCACCACCCCTATTATTCATCTACCACCCCTATTATTCATCCACCACCACTATAATACATCCACCACCCGTATTATTCATCTACCACCCTTATTATTCATTCACCACCCCTATTATTCATCTACCACCCTTATTATTCATTCACCACCCCTATTATTCATCCACCACCCGTATTATTCATCTACCACCCTTATTATTCATTCACCACCCCTATTATTCATCTACCACCCTTATTATTCATCCATCACCCCTATTATTCATCCATCACCCCTATTATTCATCCACCACCACTATAATACATCCACCACCCCTATTATTCACCCACCACCCCTGATATTCATCCATCAGCCCTATTATTCATCCATCACCCCTATTATTCATCCACTCCCCCCTATTATTCATCCATCACCCTATTATTCATCCACCACCCCTATTATTCATCCATCACCCTATTATTCATCCATCACCCCTATTATTCATCCATCACCCTTATTATTCATCCATCACCCCTATTATTCACCCACCACCCCTATTATTAATCCACCACCCGTATTATTAATCTACCACCCCTGTTATTCATCCATCACCCCTATTATTCATCCACCACCCGTATTATTCATCTACCACCCATATTATTCATCCACCACCCCTATTATTCACCCAGCACCCCTATTATTCATCCACCACCCCTATTATTCATTTACCACCCCTATTATTCATCCATCACCCTTAAAATTCATCCACCACCCCTTTTATTCATGTGCCACCCCTATTATTCATCCACCACCCCTATTATTCACCCACCACCCCTGATATTCATCCATCGGCGCTATTATTCATCCATCACCCCTAAAATCCATTAACCATGACTATTATTCAACCCCACCCCTATTATTCATCTAATCATCCTTGATATCCATCCATGCTATCTATTCACCAACTCTATTATTCAGTCCCCAACCCCATTATTCAGTCCTAATAATCATCCACAACCACTCATATACATCAACCATGATAATTAACCAGCCACCAACCTTATAATCTCACCCTTGCACCTTTTATTTAACTACTATCAGTAATATCCAACCCCCCCCCTTCCTTAGACATCCAATATCACTATTATCCGGCCACCAACCCTTTTACCCATCCATCATCTGTAATATCTAACCAGCCCTCTCCCAATAGACATCCACCATCACTATTGTCCAGCCACCATCGCTAGCCATCCACCCAGTCCCCAGGATGTGGTGGGGGTGTGGTTTAGGGGCGTGACTTATTCATGAGCATTTGAGGAACAAACAACAATTTGCAGGTATATACAGGTTTAAAATCCATAATGCTTACATACTAATTCTGCCCATACTCTTCACTATTATAGCCACGGACACAAGCAAAGAAAGCGGGAAAGACCACTTAAGGTTGCAATTTTGCCTATTATTGGGATTCATTTGACCTTTTTATGCCCACTTAGCGGACCTCCATTCATTTCTGAGTGGAAGGCCACTTTAAAGTGACCCTTTATCAGTGGGGGATGCCCCACCACACATACTGCAGCTGCAAGCCCAAGAATGGGCAGAGGCACTTGCCTTTGCCTTTACTTGCAGATATTAAGGTTTGCAGGACAGTCTACCACAGTGCTGTGCTTCCTTTGGCCATGCAAACCCTGCTGATCACGGGTGGTTACATGGGGAAGCAGAATAGGACAAGGGAATGAGGACCTAGGTAAGTATCTATGCCTCATCTCGGGCTTCCATCCCTTTCCTCTGCCCCAACAAATCATTGGTGGTGTTAGAGCAGATGTCTCCAGATATCAAATGAAATATGCAGAGTGCCAGCCTTCCACCATAAAATGTATTATCTATCCACCACCATTCTACATTTCCCAACCCTGTTATACACCCTTCCCTCATTTTACACCAACTATCCCTTATCCATCTGCCACAGCTATTATCTATCCATCACTGCAATGAATTAGCCACCCCAACAAGTTTAATACTCATTTATAACTCCTATACTCCGATCACTACCCCATTATCTCATCACTATCCCTGTGATTCATTCACTACCCTTGTTATCCATAGACTTCCCCTATGCGCCCAATAATTAGTGCTACAGATGAAGATACCGCTACACTCATCCACCATTCCTGTTTTCCATTCTTCTGCCTTTATGGGCACTACTAAGAATTCCAGGTTCAAGCTCGGTGCCTGGGAGTTATTCTGGACTCTGCATTCAAACCACATATTCACTCCCTGGCCACCTCCTGTCACCTCCAACTTAAAAACATCTCACGCATTCGTCCCTTCCTCTCACCTGACACCACTAAAATGTTAGTGCATGCCCTGGTCATATCCCGACTGGATTACTGCAACATCCTTCTTTGTGGCTTACCAACTAACAGACTGGAACCCCTCCAATCTATTCTGAACTCTGCTGCTCGCCTCATCCATCTCTCCTCTCGCTCCTCCAGTTCTGCGCCTCTCTGCCAATCCCTACACTGGCTGCCAGCGAATCCTGTTCAAAACTCTAACTCTCGCATACAAAGCTCTCTCCAACCAGGCCCCTCCCTACATCTCATCTCCAACCAGGCCCCTCCCTACATCTCATCTCTAATCCAACAATATCAACCCAGACGCAGCCTTCGTTCTGCTGCCGACCTTCTCCTGTCATCCACCCTGGTCACCTCCTCTCATGCCCGCCTCCAAGACTTCTCACGTGCAACTCCAATCATCTGGAATGCCCTCCCCCACCCAATCCGCCACTCCACAACCCTCAAAACCTTCAAAGGTGCCCTTAAAACTCACTTATTCAGACAAGCATATAATCTGGCTTAAAGTGGACCAACACCCAGGGGGGATCGGCCCGGGAATCTATAAGATTCCCGGGCCGATCAGATCCCTCCCCGCGGGGCATCCGAAATCGGGATGCCCCGCGGGGTGAAACCCGCTAGGAAGCCCACAAACCTTACCTCAACCCCATTCCAACGGCGCATGCGCGGGCTGCGGCCGCGTCTCGCGCTTCCCTCTAGCAGGGCGTGCACCCGCGCCGGCCGTTTGTGAATGGCCGGCGCGGGCGCGCTCCCTGTTAGAGGGAAGCGCGAGACGCGACCTCCAGCGCTCAGAGCCGCTGTGGTTGGACGCCGCTTGTACGTGCGGCTCTGAGCGCTCTGATTGGACGAGCGAGTCACGTGGGAGCGTGGTGGGTTGAGTGTTTCGGGGCTTTCTGGGGGGTTTCACACAGCGGGGAACCCCTATCGGGGTGCCCCACCGAAGTGGACCAAAACCCAGGATAGTCAAAATCCTGGGTGTTGGTACACTGTAACCAATTTTCTAAAGGGCGCATGTCACAAATCTCAATACTGACTGTTTGTGATCCCCCTCGTCTTCACCCCTCATCCTTTAGACTGTAAGCTCACAAGGGACGGGCTCTCTCCTATTGTATCTTGTATTCAGAATATCCATTGTTAACTCTGTAACACTGCATTTGTAATAGTCTATGTACTGTATGTTTCTACCCTGTCTGTAATTACTACTTTGTACAGTGCTACGGAAGATGATGGCGCTATATAAATAAACAATAATAATAATTATAACCCCATAGTACCACAAAGGGTACAGGCCAGAGACTCGCTGTGTTTATTCTCTGGTTTCACACTCACAGCAGAAACACCTTAATGATCATTAAATGTTGTAGCAATAATTCATCGTACAGTGAGGAGTAATCATGGATTATGCAGGGGGGCCGCAGGGTGGACATCTGTCTGGACATGTCTGAGCTCCCAGTGGCATCAGGGGCCTGAGCTGGGCTTGTTTTGTCTCTGTGTCTACGGGGAAAGACAGGGCAACACAAGGCCCCCCTGGGGGTCACCAGATATTCCGCTCACTTAACACAACATAAACAAGGAGGATGGAACTCTGTGTGAAGATAGATATTCTCTCTGGGTTCTAAATCTTCCTGAACACAAACCCATAGCTGATCTTTGGGATGCACAATACCTAAAATAAGTGGGATGCCAGTACAGTCCACAATACCTTGCCAAAAAAGGGAGGCCGCACTACATATGAAAATTGAATGAGTTACAATTGACTTTTATTTTAGAAAAATTTACATAAATGCAATATTAGTTAAAGGTTGAAGCACACATTGATTAAAGTGGATTTTCACTATCCTGGGTTTTGGTCCACTTCCGTGGGGCAGCCTGATCAGGGGTGCCCCGCTGCGTGAAACCCCCCGATCGCCCTAAATAACTCTCCTCACCCCGCTCCTACGCGAGCGCTCGTCCAATCAGAGCGCTCAGGGCCGCTGTGGTATGTACGGACAAGCGGCGGACAACCACAGCGGCTCTGAGCGCGCTGGAGGCCATTCACAAACGGCCGGCGCGGGTGCGCGCCCTGCTAGAGGGAAGCGCGAGATGCGGCGTCCTGGGGGGTTTCACTCCGCGGAGCATCCAAAATCGGGATGGATCTGATTGGCCCGGGAATCTTATAGATTCCTGGGCCGATCCCCCCTGGGTGTTGGTCCACTTTAGGGTTTAGTAGGATAAGGTAAATAAAATAAGTGGGGAGTTCTGATATTCCCATGTGCACTCACTCTTTGAACATTAAGACCAATAGAGATATGTATAGAAGTGGAAAATCGAACACCCGGAGAGAGTACTTGCATTCAAAAAGATGATTTTTTAATGCTGGTGAGAATACATAAGAAGACAGCAATATATACATATGTAACAACACACTATATACAAAATGTGGACCACTATGTGGTAGATATAGAGCAAAGTATCCAGCATATATTTCAAACAGCTGCTACAGAAATAAGATTTGTAAAGAGCTCCAGTAATTATGCAAAGCATATAAGGCAAATGTCCAAAGGAGGTGGAATAAATCAGATCTGTGCAGCAAGGTAAGTACTTTCCTTGTCCACCTGGTATTCCAGATTGTTATTTGCGCTGTAAGTCATCTTGTTGTTCTATCATCTTGTACTGCATGACATTGGATGTATTCTTACATGCTGCACAGATCTGATTTACTGATGATTCATCACTAGCGCCAGGTAGCGACAGATGAGCGTCTGTAGCAGGCATTTTCTGAGCGCCCGCTAGTAGTCACTGTGCTCAGCCGTGGGTCGCTACTTCATAGTGACTCAGTCGCTGTTCAGTAATGTTGAATACATTGTGAGGAGTCGCTATTTGACCAGTACAGCACTGTATGAGAGCGCATGTTGGCGACTGCTCATAGCGACCGACTCACACCATATTCAGCAAAAAAACAGCCTCACAAATCTCTGGTGCTGAAAAATGCTTGTTTGAAGCCCAGAGCGCAGGAGGCGGTGTGTTTAAAGTCTGTTTTCCAGCATCTATCCACTAGTAACAAAGCGAAAACATATGGAATTACATTGTAACAACATTGTAACATGAACACTTTAATGGCAGACCTGTAATGTCATTTCTGTAATAGTAATATATTAAAAATGAAAAAATTGTGAAAAAACAGCTTATTCAATGCCAGAAGAGGTCACAGAATTTTAATTGTAATTTTTTGAAAAAACAAAACAAAAAACAAATACCCCATTT
Organism: Gastrophryne carolinensis; assembly: GCA_027917425.1. NCBI lineage: Eukaryota > Metazoa > Chordata > Amphibia > Anura > Microhylidae > Gastrophryne > Gastrophryne carolinensis. Next base: position 450,838,435 of record CM051237.1, read on the forward strand.
AAAGAGAAGAAAAGGTTCGTCCATTGAAATGTATGGGAGAGCGGCAGGTAGCGAGAGGTCATACCTGGCGCTGTGCAAGGCTGAACACCGGCGCTGCTCGCTGAGGCTGTGAAAATGATAAATCAGACGCTACATGGCGCAATCCCAGTCGCTAAACAGATTCTGCTTGATAAATGTGTAATTGTGTGCCGTGTCCGGCGTTCACCAGTCGCTACCTCTCATTAACCAGCCACTACCTGACGCTATCCCTTCTTAAATAAGGGCCTTAGTCACAAGCTCTAAGCGGTAAAAATCCCACCACTTAATCACAAGCAGTAAAATCCCACCACTTTGACTAAACGCGTCGGTGTCGGCAGCGGGTGGATGACCTGGGCCTAGCTCTCTCTATCTGGTGATATACAATTTTATTAGCTTATATTAGTATTTCATGGAGTATGTATCTTAGATATCGGTATACCTTCAAGCACTATTTTGCACTTTATGCACTATTTGCACTTTCTGCTTGCATATGCACTTTTTCCTCATGATACCCCTAAGATAAATAGGGATATCCTTCTTTACACTTTTTTCTCTGGACAGGGAACATTCTATGTCCCTCACATTATTTTCTAGCTCTGTGTATCAGTATCATGATATCTCATACACCATGAAATCGTTTTTTTGAATTTAAACACACTCATTGATTAGAGCTTGTGATTAAGAGGCCGATTCATCAATAGCGCCAGGTAGCGACAGATGAGCGACTGTAGCGTGATTTTTTCAGCGCCAGCCAGTATTCGCTGTGCTTGGCCGGCGTTAGCTTGATGACAGCGACTCAGTCGGTGTGCGGTAATGTTGAATACGGGCTGGGGGGTCGCTGTTTCACAGGTCCAGCGTTGTATGTGAGCGCCTGACAACGAATGGCCAGAGCGAACGGCTAGCTTCATATTCATCAACAAATCACGCTCCGAATGTGCTGTCGCTGTCCATTCCTTGTTTAAACCCCAGTGCGCTGGCGGCGATGTGTATTAACTAGTTTTTAACCCCTAAACAACCATATTTTTTGAATGTAACATTATACATGTTTTTAGAATCATTTTGTTATATGAATACATTAATCTCAGACATGTTAGATCAATTCTGCACATATTTTTTTTTTTTTTTTTTTGGACTTAAAAATAAATCCTAACATTGCAGAAGTGTTCTCCGATTTTTTGACATTAAAAAAATTTAAAAAAAAATTATTACCAATTAATCATGAATTATTATAGATTGCTCCATTGAAATGCATTGGACATCGCCAGGGAGCGACAGCTCATACCTGGCGCTGTGAGGGAATTTGCAGCGGCGCTGTTCGGTCCAGCCGGCTTCATGATGAATGCCGCGCTAGCCGTCGCTCTCGCCGGCGCTAGCCTCATTTTGCTTGATAAATGCGTCATTGTGACCGCCGCGGGCGTACTTGAGTCGGTAGTCGCCGTTAGCTGCCGCTACCTGGCGCTCGTCAGACACTACCTGGCGCTATCGCTTGATGAATAAGGGCGTGTCCATCCCCCCCTTTGCTTTTTTCACTTTTTAAATGTTTTTAATTTGTCCTTGTTTTCAATGTCATCATGCCTATGTAAATTTTTCTTAAATTAAAGTCATTTGTAATTCATTCAGTATTAATATATAGTGCAGCCTCCCTCTTTTGTCAAGGTATTGTGGACTGTACTGGCAGCCCACTTATTTTAGGCATTGCGCTTTTTATTTTGCCCCATTGGGGCGTCCTTGACAGCCAGCACCATATAGTCTTTAACCATTTAACCGGGACCATTTTGTAGATATTGATTTTTGGGATGTGCGTCCTGTGGCACAGTGTGCCATCTTGATCTTCTAGTAAGGGGGCACCAACAGCCACCTATCAGCCAATCTTTTAGTGCAGTGTCCCTCAACCCTCTGCTTAGGAGCCACCAACAGGTCAGGTTTTCTAGTCTTCAATATAGATTCCCAGGCAGGGGCGTACATACCAAAATGGCAGTGCAGGCACGTGCCCCCAGGCCTGTGGAGAAGGGTATTGTGTGGGGTAGAATGAATAACGGAATAAAACACACCACACCAGATAAATAAGAACCAATTTAGAATTTAACAGTTGGATATTAGGCAAAGTACTGAACACAATAGTTGGTGTCTAATAAATGTAGCCACTGGATTAAGGCAATAAATGACTGTAGAAGAATCTAGTATTTCTACTTTTGAAGAATATGGGGGGGGGGGGTTGGGGATATCTGAAACGGGGAGGCCGATTCATCAATAGCGCCAGGTAGCGACAGATGAGCGACTGTAGCGTGATTTTTTCGGCGCCATCCAGTATTCGCTGTGCTTGGCCGGCATTAGCTTGATGACAGCGACTCAGTCGGTGTGCGGTAATGTTGAATACGGGCTGGGGGGTCGCTGTTTCACAGGTCCAGCGTTGTATGTGAGCGCCTGACAACGAATGGCCAGAGCGAATGGCTAGCTTCATATTCATCAACAAATCACGCTCCGAATGTGCTGTCGCTGTCCATTCCTTGTTTAAGCCCCAGAGCGCTGGCGGCGATGTGTATTAACTAGTTTTTAACCCCTAAACAACCATATTTTTTGAATGTAACATTATACATGTTTTTAGAATCATTTTGTAATATGAATACATTAATCTCAGACCTGTTAGATCAATTCTGCACATATTTTTTTTTTTTTTTTTTGGACTTAAAAATAAATCCTAACATTGCAGAAGTGTTCTCCGATTTTTTGACATTAAAAAAATTAAAAAAAAAATGATTACCAATTAATCATGAATTATTATAGATTGCTCCATTGAAATGCATTGGACATCGCCAGGGAGCGACAGCTCATACCTGGCGCTGTGAGGGAATTTGCAGCGGCGCTGTTCTGTCCAGGCAGCTTCATGATGAATGCCGCGCTAGCCGTCGCTCTCGCCGGCGCTAGCCTCATTTTGCTTGATAAATGCGTCATTGTGACCGCCGCCGGGCGTACTTGAGTCGGTAGTCGCCGTTAGCTGCCGCTACCTGGCGCTCGTCGGACACTACCTGGCGCTATCGCTTGATGAATAAGGGCCATAGGCTAAACTTGTGTCTAGGTCATTAACATATATGGCTGTTTGGGTAACTTTAAAACACACTGTATGCTCTGTGTAATTCAAACAATCTATCAATACAAACACAATGGCCTTGAATCAATAAAGGTAGAAAAAAATTCTCATGGTAGTAAAAGATTCAGATTCATGAGAAAAAAGCCTGAAAATTTCACTGTTGTTGAATCACCAGATAAGAAAACAATGAAAGTCAATGGCACTTTTTTACTCCTAAGAAAAGTAAAGAACTGTTTACTCCTTTCTACACTGTAGTAAAAGCTGCCATTGACATAGGCCCTTATTTAACAAGGGATAGCGCCAGGTAGCGAATGGTGAGCGAACGGTAATGACGGGCACCGCCCCGAGAACGCCGGCTCCCCTCCGCAATCACACATTTATCAAGCCGATCCTGCTTAGCGACTGACAGAGCGCCAGATAGCGAATCATTCATCATTATTCCAGCCTCACCCCACAGCGCCAGCGAGCGACCTTGAACAGCGACAGGTATGACCTCTCGCTACCTGGCGCTCTCCAATGCATTTCAATGGAGCAATCTTTAAATATTCTTAATTAATTGCTATTAATGTTTTTTTTTTTTTTTTTATTAAATGTCAAAAATTCTGTGACCACTTCTGCAATGTTAGATATTTTTTTTAAGGTAAAAAAAAAAACAAAAAAAATTGTGCAGAATTGATATTACAGGTCTGATATTAATGTATTCATATTACAAAATGTTTTGAAAAACATGTTTTTTTTTTCCTCCAAAAATATGGTTGTTTGGGGGTTAAAAAACTACTTTTAACCCATCGCCGCCAGCGCTCTGGGGTTTAAACAAGCATTTCACAGCGCGAGAATTTTTTGAGCGTGATTTGTTAATGAATATGCTGGGAGCCGTTCGCTATGGCCATTCGCTGTCATGCGCTCCCATACAGCGCGGAACCTGTCAAACAGCGACTCCTCACCCCGTATTCAACATTACCGCACACCGACGGGATCGCTGTCAACAGCCGAACAACGGCCAAGCACAGCGAATACTAGCGTGCGCTGTGAAAATAACGCTACTGTCGCTCATCTGTCGCTACTTGGCTCTATTAATGAATCGGCCTCATTGTCTTTTTTTCTAGTGATTCAATAATAGTGGAATTCTCAGGCTTTTTTCTCATGAATTGAATTTTTTACTACCATGAGAATTTTTTTCTACCTTTATTGAATCGCAGCCTATCTGTTTAAAATGTAAAATTAACTCTATGGCCTCGATTCAATGAAGGTAGAAAAAATTCTCATGGTAGTAAACGATTAAATTCATGAGAAAGCCCGAGAATTTCACTGTTGCTGAATCACCAGCTAAGAAAACAATGAAAGTCAATGGCACTTTTTTACTCCTAAGTAGAGAACTGTTTACTCATTTCTACACTGTAGCAAAAGCTGCCATTGACTTTCATTGGCCTTGATTCACAAAGAGTCATGGTAGTAAAAAATTAAATTTATGAGAAAAAGACCTGAGAATTTCACTGTTACTGAATCACCAGATTGGAAGACCATGAAAGTCTTTACTCCTGAAAAAAGTATTGAACTTTTTACCTGTAGTAAAACTTGCCATTGTCTTCCATCTGGTGATTCACTAACAGTGAAATTCTCAGGTCTTTTTCTCATGAATTTAATTTTTTACTACCATGACAGTTTTTTCCAACTCTTTGTGAATCAAGGCCATTGTCTTTATCTAGTGATTCAGTAACAGTCACATTCTCTGGCTTTTCTCTCATGAATTAAAATTTTTACTAACATGAGAATTTTTCTCTACCTTTATTGAATCAAGGCCAATCTATCAATACACACACACAATCGGTTTAAAATGTAAGAATAACTCTATATAATAAACTTCAGGTAGATGATGCTCTAAATTTGTAACTATGCTGTAAATAGTGAGGAGAACTGAGAAAAGTTCACTTATCCTTAGACCAAACGATCTTGGTGGAAAGTCCTGTCCAGTCCTGTTATTGCTGACTAAAATGATGCTGTTTCTTTAAATATTTTCCAGATATTTCTTTCTTCAAAAACCTCAAAAACCTAATAAAATTACCAAGGGCGTCCTCCAACCGCGCTGAGTCTCTTTCTTTGCGCTCCGCGGGAGGCTTCACACAGTGAATAACACACAAACAGAAGGGCAGGCTGATTCATCACTAACGCCAGGTAGCGACAGATGAGCGTCTGTAGCAGGCATTTTCAGAGCGCTGGTGGCGATGGGTTAAAAGTAGTTTTTAACCCCCAAACAACCATATTTTTGGAAACAAAAAAAAACAAGTTTTTTAAAATAATTTAGTAATATGAATACATTAATATCAGACCTGTAATATCAATTCTGTACAATTTTTTTTTTTTTTTTCAACCTTAAAAATGGCAGAAGTGGTCACAGAATTTTTCACATTTAAAAAAAAAAAGAAAATTAATAACAATTAATTATGAATATTTAAAGATTGTTCCACTGAAATGCATTGGAAAGCGCCAGGTAGTGAGAGGTCATACCTGTCACTGTTCAAGGTCGGACGCTGGCGCTGTGGGCTGAGGCTGGAATAATGATGAATGAGTCGCTATATGGTGCTATCTCAGTCGCTAAGCAGGATTGGCTTGATAAATGTGTGATTGTGGTGGGGAGCCAGTGTTCTCGTGGCGGTGACCGGCCGCTCACCAGTCGCTACCTGTCGCTATTCCTTGTTAAATAAGGGCCTAAGTCTCTACACCCCTCACACAGTTCAGCAGTGAGGTAAATAAGGAGAGGGTTAATTTCAACCAAAAACGTCACTGTGGCCCTATAATTTATGTGGGCTCAGACACACATACAGACACAGACGTGCTCCCTGTGACCCACCTCATGGACTCTGGTCTCTCAGAGCTGTGCTGTGCCTTTTATAGCCTGCAGGAATGACCTCACCAGCCTCTCTCTCATGGCTGGCCCCACCCACACACACACCCAGAAGAGTTTTCCGGAAGCCTCCCAGCAGAGGTTATATGTCGGTTATAAGGGGGCCCAGCGCAAACTACCTACTCCACCTCTGCAGAATGTACGCCCAGCACCAGCGTACATACTAACCTAGCCATCCATGCCACCTCTCTCCTCCTTGCCTCCATGCGCATGGCTCTGTATGCATTACATGCCTCTCACACCACCCTGCATGTGCCGGCGCCGACTTCTTTAGCGTGTTCGCGATGCGCGCCTTCTGCACATAGGGACCAGCCAGTGAAAGTCCGTGGGGTGGGGGTTGGGGCAGTTCTGTTGGGGGCCCATGATGGGGGCTATGGTGTGGCTATTAGTGCATCAGCAGAGCTATTGAGCCGGCTGTGTGCAGGTCTCTCCATTCCACATTTTCACCATCTTTCTCTCTTTTGCATAGTTCCTCCAGCATTTTCTTCCTTCCCTGTCTCTGTTTTTTTCACTTTCCTTATGCTCTTTTTTAGTTTTCTCTCTATCTTTATCTCATTTCCAAATTCCCTCTTCATCGACTTTTCCACATTTACGTGTTTTGCCCCCTCTACTTCTCCCTCTCTTTTATATTCCTTTCTTCTATTATTCTTTTCTCCACTTTCCCTCCTTCTTCTTGTTTTCTGCATTCCCTGTATCTCTTTCCCTGTGTGTGTGTTTGGGTGTCACCATCCGGAAATCTTGCACAGGGAGACATTAAATCTAAGCAGGGCCGGATTATGGGGGGCGCAATGGGCACGCGCCTGGGTGCCTCCAACACTTGCCCTGCAAAGGGGGCCTCCACTAATCTTTGGGTTATGGTCTGTTCAAGGAGGCTTTTCACTCTATGGTCTGACGGGCCGCAGGCCAGGCAACAACGCTATCGGCGGCAGTGGGGGTCCCCCGCGCCTGGGCAAGACTGCAGCCAAAGCCACCACAGGGCAGGACGGAGAGTCTAGAGCAGCAAAACCGCCGTCAGCAACGCTACAGTGATGGGTGCAGAGCTGTCACTGCACATAAGCCACCAAGCACAGCCGCTGGCAGCTCAATGCGGGGAACTGTTTTCTGCTGGACCAGCGACTACACTACCCCCCACCCAGAATGGCAAAGCAGGAGTTCCCGAGCAGCACGCACCCGCACAAGATTCATCACTAACGCCAGATAGCGACAGATGAGCGTCTGTAGCAGGCATTTTCAGAGCACCCGCTAGTAGTCACTGTGCTCGGCTGTGGGTCGCTAGTTCATAGCGACTCAGTCGCTGTGCAGCAATGGTGAATACATTGTGATTAGTTGCTATTTGACAAGTACAGCGCTGTATGGGAGCGCATGTTAGCGACTGGTCATTGCGACCATCTCACAACATATTCATTATAAAAACATCCTCACAAATCTCTGGCGCTGAAAAATGCTTCTTTGAAGCCCAGAGTGCAGGAGGCGGTGTGTTTAAATCTGTTTTTCAGCATCTATCAACTAGTAACAAAGCAAAAAACATATGGAATTACATTGTAATAACATTGTAACGTGAACACTTTAATGCCAGACCTGTAATGTCATTTCTGAATAATTATATAAAAAAGAAACAAATTTGTGAAAAAAAATGCTAATTCAATGCCAGAAGAGGTCACAACATTATTCGAGATTTTTTTTACAAAAAAAACAAAAAACAAAAACCCGTTCAAAGAGAAGAAAAGTATCGTCCATTGAAATGTATGGGAGAGCGACAGGTAGCGAGAGGTAATACGTGGCGCTCTGCAAGGCTGAACGCCGGCGCTGTTCGCTGAGGCTGGGATAATGATGAATCAGACGCTACATGGCGTTATCCCAGTCGCTCAACAGATTCTGCTTGATAAATGTGTAATTGCGTGGCATGTCGGGCGTTCACCTGTTGCTACCTGTCATTAACAAGGCACTACCTGACGCTATCCCTTCATAAATAAGGCCCTCAATCTGACGCTCCAGTAAGTAGGCGGGGGCCAGACAACCACCAACCAGTTAATTGGCTGGACTATTATTTTACAAGGAAAGAAAATACTGTATCTGGGCCCTCCAGCAGATTTTGTGGCCAGGGGCCTCCACATTTAATCCAGCCCTGAATTTAAGGCTGCACCTGATCACAACTTTAGACGCCTGTTTTTCCTCAATAGTAAAGCATGTGAAGGCGTGACGATTGCCCTGCCCCCAATCAGCAACATGAGTGAACACTGTTACCAGAACTACTGATGTTACCGATACGATCAGAAATGGGTCTGGAGAGCCCAGGAGACAGAATGAGACAGAAGAGCTATACCGAACTTGCCGAACATGACTAAAGTAAAACTTCAGAGATGCGGAATTGCCCTTTAATCTAATCAGAAACACTGTAAGATAAATGTATACATTTAAATATAGAAGTAAAATATAAATGTTATTACACAATATGTAAAATATTTGGTGCAATCAATAAGGAAAAGTGCAGCGAATCAATAAATAGCATTAATGAAAATAAAATGGGGAGGGGGGATTATAATGAGCAGTATCTTGCCAGATGAGCAGGTCCAAATAAAAAATGGTCCCCCTCCTCACCCATGGCACCGCTGCTGTCCCGGTATGTGCCATGCTGTGCCTTTACCAGCAAGCACTGCCCCCTCCCTATTGTGCCCAATATAGGGGGATGAGGGGCCTGGCATATGGCCTGTACCACTAACAGCAGCCCTGACCCATCTGGAGAAAACCAGGGTTGCTGGGATAAAGAAGCTCTCAATGACCTTGAGTTCCAGGGCAGACCCTCCCCTGGAAACAGCCCTGGCCTTCTGATACCCTGCCTATGTTCCAGCTTGCTTCTTCAAGCGAGAATCCCTCCCATCCTAGCTCAGCCCCCCTTTAAAGTGAATAAAATCCAAGCAGGCTGGCCTATCCCTGGGGTATCCCAAATGGGGATGTCCTGCTGTGAGCCTGTGCTTCTGATTGCTGAGAGCAAAGCCGTTTGCTGAGCATTTATATGCAGAGCAAAGTGTGTCTCCCCAGGGGGGTAGAGAGCCTTGGTAACACCCTTGACACACACGCCCCTGGGGGAATCAGAAATTCTGAACACTGCCTGCCAGCATACGTTTTGCAATTTCCTCAAGGCCAAATATTGTAGCCATCAGTATAACTTAAAGAGGACCTCCAGTCCAAAAAATTTCTGCCCTGGTCACCCCCCCCCCCCCCCCCCCCGCCCACCGCTGATCAATGGTGTAAGATGTTCGAGAGGGCTTAACCTCATGCAGATGTTGTGGAATAGCATGCAGATGCGGTGCTCCTGAATTACATGGGAGCGGCCATCTTGCTACACATCCTGCTTACACATGGTCACGAGGGAGGGGATCTGTGCCAGCACCAATTCCCTCCAAACTGAGAGAAATAATATGCCTCAGGTACACGGGGCATCATGTCTGTCATTTTACACACTCACACACACTGACTAAACAGCTGCTGCAGAAAAGGAATTCTTTTTGTGTGGAGGAAGCAGTTATATATCTTCATGCATCGTAATCATGTGGCAGCTGCAGAGCATTCAGGCAGTGAACACAATGTATCTAGGCAATCTCTGCTGTGAGCAGAGCAAAGATAAGTCATTACAAGTGTTGGCTTACTACTTCTGGCTAGAAATAAGGGATAAAAAAAGTACTTGGCAGCTTATCCCAGAATATTTGCTTCAGTTTGCAGAGGCCGGGAGTGCTTAGCCAAGCCAATACATGAACAGAAGAAAGTATCCAACACCCAGGTTAATATTCCATAAAGCCATATCTTTAAAATCGCAAAGGTTCCATGTATAAAATCAAATAGCTAGTCCGGCCTTCATCACTGACACGTCAGATGCTCAGAGAAGGATATGAGAGATGCCATAGTGAGGCATCCCAAATCAGGATGCACCAGTGGTGAATATTTAACCGGCCCTAGCGTCTATAAGACAAGTGTGGCTCCCATTCAGTTTCTTTAGCTGCACATTAAAGAGGAACTTTGGACATAAAATTAAAAGGGACCGATTTCCCCCCCATCGGCCCATACTTACCCTTTGGATGTCGATGCTGCCTGCTGCGGTGACATCCGGCTGCTTCGGGACCCGATCGTTGTCCCCGTCGCCGGCTAAGTAACTGGCCTCCTCAAAGTCCTGCGCCTCTCAGCGAAACCGTGCGAGATTTCAGGCGGCTGCATCGCATCCCAGCCACAGGTGCAAGTTCGGAGTCCACGCGCAGTGCCTGATGGGATGCAAGATGGCACTTCCCATTGGAAGGTCGCCGGAATCCGCGGGACCCAGAAGATGGAGGTGAGTAAAAGCTACCCAAAGGTAAAACTGGAGGGGGGCAGCGGATCAGTGAGGTTTAGGAGAGGTTTTAACCTTCCCCAATGTTCCTCTTTAAAGTGGACCAACACCCAGGATTTTGACTATCCTGGGTCTTGGTCCACTTCGGTGGGGCACCCCCGATCGGGGTGCCCCGCTGTGTGAAACCCCCCGATCACCCGGAAAACTCACCTCTCCCCGCTCCCACGTAGCCGTGGACAAGCGATCTGACAGCAACGGACAAGCGGCTCCTCCGCCGCCGCCTCCCGGCGCGCGCACGTCTAGAGGGTAAGGTAAGGGGTTTTGGGGCATTTGGGGGGGTTTCACCCCGCGGGACATCCCGATCTCGGATGTCCCGCGGGGAGGGAGGTGATCGGCCTGGGAATCTTATAGATTCCCGGGCCGATCACGGGAGGGTGATGGTCCACTTTAAAGTGGACCAAACTGAACTTGTGAAATACGTTTGGCCATAGCCCCTGCCCATATTCCCTTCTTAGAGGGTAGAACTAGAAATGGATAATTTTGTTATTTGAATTGTTCTGGAGCAATGATTTTTTTACTGTCCCTCTCTGTAAGATGGCAGGTGATCAGTCATTGGCCCTTATTTAACAAGGGATAGCGCCAGGTAGCGAATGGTGAGCGAACGGTAATGACGCTCACCGCCACGAGAACGCCGGCTCCCCTCCGCAATCACACATTTATCAAGCCGATCCTGCTTAGCGACTGACAGAGCGCCGAATAGCGAATCATTCATCATTATTCCAGCCTCACCCCACAGCGCCAGCGAGCGACCTTGAACAGCGACAGGTATGACCTCTCGCTACCTGGCGCTCTCCAATGCATTTCAATGGAGCAATCTTTAAATATTCATAATTAATTGCTATTAATGTATTTTTTTTTTTTAAATGTCAAAAATTCTGTGACCACTTCTGCAATGTTAGATATTTTTTTTAAGGTAAAAAAAAAAAAAAAAAATTTGTGCAGAATTGATATTAATGTATTCAGATTACAAAATGTTTTGAAAAACTTGTTTTTTTTTTTTTTCAAAAATATGGTTGTTTGGGGGTTAAAAAACTACTTTTAACCCATCGCCGCCAGTGCTCTGGGGTTTAAACAAGCATTTCACAGCGCGAGAATTTTTTGAGCGTGATTTGTTAATGAATATGCTGGGAGCCGTTCGCTATGGCCATTCGCTGTCATGCGCTCCCATACAGCACGGAACCTGTCAAACAGCGACTCCTAACCCCGTATTCAACATTACCGCACACCGACTGAGTCGCTGTCAACAACCGAACAACGGCCAAACACAGCGAAAACTAGCGGGGGCTGTGAAAATACCGCTACTATCGCTCATCTGTCGCTACCTGCCGCCATTAATGAATCGGCCACAATATTGCATAGATGTGGCAATGACATCATTGCGACACACAACAATGGCAATGAATGGAGGAGGACGAGCTTTACAGCTAAATCAAGGGCCGCTATCCTGGGATTAGAGTAAAGCAGGAGCACTAAAAATTGGCAAAAGTTGCTCTTCATGGGGAGAGAAATTTGGCAGATGCTAGTTAAAAATGTGAGTTTTGGTCTGCTTTAATATTCATGGCCAGAGAAGCTGAGTGGAGCAGAGCCACGGCTGTGCTATGGGAACACTGGCACGGTATGTATATCAGGCAGCTGGCAGGGCTTCACACAGGGGGGGTATGCCAAAAACCCAGTCTGCGCGCGTGTCGCGGGTCCGGTATGTTTTTTGCGGGGCGATCTGGGGGGATCCAAATCGGGATCCCACAGGAACAAGGACCATAACCTAGGATAGTGGAAATCATAGGTTTAGGTCCACTTTAAAACACCTGTGAGAGCTCATAAATGCATACCTACCAACTTTTCAGGGTGGGAAAGATTTTTAAGACATTTGTTAAATTAGGCCACGCCCCTCATTGAGGGATGGATAGGAGATAGACTGTAACAGTTACAACCATATAAACACTTTTAACATACCCCCCAACCATCCCGGTTTTCCCGGGACTGCCCCAATTTTTATTACGAGGTCCCGCAGCGCATGCTCTTGTCCTGCACCGTCATGTCCCACGCCGTCGCCGGGGGGGTTGCCGCGCCCTCTCAGACACCCCCCCCCCCGCCGCCGGCCCCGGGTGTAAGCGCTCAGCTGCACACTTGGGGCTGGTGGAAGGGGGCGTCCAAGAGGCCGCGGCAGCCGGGAATCTGAGAGGTAGGGTTTTTTTTCTATTCTGTTATTTCATTGGTTGTTCAGTGGGTGGGGGCGGGACTCCAGGAAGGAGCCTCGCACAGGAGGGGAAATGGTCACACTTGGTGAGTGTATTTGTCTGTGTGTGTGAGTGTTTGTGTGTGTTTGTGTCTGTGTGTCTACGTGTGTGTGTCTGTGTGTGTGTCTGTGTGTGTCTATCTGTGTGTCTATATGTGTGTGTGTGTGTCTGTGTGTGTGTTTGTGTCTGTCTGTGTGTCTATGTTTGTGTGTCTGTGTTTGTGTCTGTCTGTGTGTCTATGTGTGTGTGTTTGTGTCTGTGTGTGTGTGTGTGTGTGTGTGTGTGTGTGTGTGTCTGTGTTTGTGTCTGTCTGTGTGTTTATGTGTGTGTGTTTGTGTCTGTCTGTGTGTCTGTTTGTGTGTCTGTGTGTGTTTGTGTCTGTCTCTGTGTCTGTGTATGTGTGTCTATGTGTGTATGTCTGTGTGTGCGTCTGTGTCGCCCCTAACTAGTTGTGTAACGAGGGATGCCCTATTTAATTCTTAGGTGGTGTTTCCCTTTAAGGGCGTGGCTGAGGGTGTGGCTGGGGGCGTGGCTTCTTTTGTCCCTCTTTACGGCTTTCAAAAGTTGGGAGGTATGCTTTTAATGGCAACTGAATCATTTATTGCTGCAGATCTACATGTTACACCTCAAAGAGGGACCAATGAGAACAACGAGGGACAGGGGGAAATGGACTCAAAAGAGGGACAGTCCCTCCAAATCAGGGACACTTGGGAGGTATGTATAAAATGTGCACTGATTTGGTTGTGGCTTCAGTAGATATACAGTCGGGGGACACAGACTATCAGACTATAATAACGCTGGAGCCTTTGTGTAGGAGGTAACAGAGGCAGCACAATGTGAGGGGGGGGCTTTGGACTTGTCTGGAAACTAATGAGATTTCTCAGCCAGATTTAGAAAATCTTGTCTGTGCTGTTTACAGTGAATATATCAGCCGGTGTCTTGTGACTAATCCACACACGGCTCTTTCCTCAGGAACATCTGCTGCCGCCCCGTGTGATCCGTGCAGGTGTCATTACCGCGTGGCCCGGTCACTTAGATCCCCATTGTACCTGCTTGTGACTGATGACATCACCCATAAGTGACTGATGACATCACCCATAAGTGACTGATGACATCACCCATAAGTGGCCGGGAAGATGCTCAAGTCTCATCCTAATTCTGCTCCGGTTCTGATAAAAACTGATCCCCCCCCACCCACCCAGAGTAATACAATAACATTTGGAGAGCTCTCTACTTTGTGATGGAGAGCTCTCCATACTCCCTACTGCTGGGGGCAATTATTTCCTCATTTTGTCTTCTCATTTGGAGAATTGAAAGAAAGACAGGAAAGACCAGCACTCCAGTTGAAAGGGGGAGGCCGATTCATTAATAGCGGCAGGTAGCGACAGTTGAGCGACTTTAGCTGCATTTTCAGAGCGCCCGCTAGTAGTCGCTATGCTTGGTCGTTGTTCGGTAGTTGATAGCGACTCAGTTGGTTTGCCGTAATGTTGAATATTGGGTGAGGAGCTATTTGACAGGTTCCGCGCTGTATGGGAGCGCATGATAGCGACTGGCCATAGCGACCGGCTCCCACCATATTAATTAAAAAATCACGTTCAAAAAATTCTTGCGCTGTAAAATGCTTGTTTAAACCTCAGAGCGCTGGCGGCGATGGGTTAAAAGTAGTTTTTTAACCTCCAAACAACCATATTTTTGGAAACCAAAAAAAACAAGTTTTTTAAATAATTTAGTAATATGAATACATTAATATCAGACCTGTAATATCAATTCTGTACAATTTTTTTTTTTATTTTTTTAACCTTAAAAAAATTATCTAAAATGGCAGAAGTGGTCACAGAATTTTTCACATTTAAAAAAAAAAAAGAAAATTAATAACAATTAATTATTATTAAAGATTGTTCCATTGAAATGCATTGGAGAGCGCCAGGTAGCGAGAGGTCATACCTGTCGCTGTTCAAGGTCGGACGCTGGTGCTGTGGGCTGAGGCTGGAATAATGATGAATGAGTCGCTATATGGCGCTATCTCAGTCGCTAAGCAGGATTGGCTTGATAAATGTGTGATTGTGGTGGGGAGCCGGCGTTCTCGTGGCGGGGCCCGTCATTACCGGCCGCTCACCAGTCGCTACCTGCCGCTATTCCTTCATAAATAAGGGCCTAAGATGGGCAGGCTGATTCATTACTAGCGCCAGGTATCGGCAGATCAGCGCCTGTACAGAGGCGCTAAGAGCGACCGCTAGTAGGCGCTGTGATTGGCTATCGGGCGCTGTTAAAGGGCGTCTCATTCGCTGTAGTAACCTGGTCGGCATTGATGAATGAGATGTATGTTCAGCATTCTAACACCAGTACAGCGCTGCAGGGAGCGAGGGGTAGCACCAGCTCAGTGCGACCGACTCTCAGCGACTCACACCATATTCAACAAAAAACAGACACACACAGCGTCGGCGCTCTGGATCTGGTCGCTATAGCATAGAGCGCCAGACGCTGTGTGATTAAAGTCTGTTTTTGAACACATATCCACCAGTAACAAAGCGAAAACACATGGAATGACATTGTTGTAACATTGTGACAATAATACTTTATTGTCAGACCTGTAATGACAAATTGACAATTCTGCATAAAAATATAAAAAAATCAAAAAAGTTTTCAAAAATGACTCTTTCTAGGCCAGGAGAGGTCACACAATTATTTGAGCAAAAAAATAAAACAATTAAACACACAAAACCCTGTTTAAACAGAAGAAAAGGATCGTCCATTGAAATGTATGGGAGAGCGACAGGGAGCGACATGTAATACTTGGCGCTCTGGAAGCTAGAGCTCCAGCGATATACGCTGAGCCACCTGTAATGATGAATCGAACGCTACATGGCGCTGTTAGAGTCGCTCACCAGAATCGCTTTCATAAATGTGGTTTTGCGTACTGCGCCCAACGTTCACCAGGCGCTTCCTGCCGCTACAAGGCTCTACCTGTCGCTATCCCTTGATGAATAAACTCCTAAGTCCAATTATAGCAGTCCGTGTAGGTTCCAACATTTCGGGGGTGTGATATCCCCCTTCCTCAGGGAGGACTGCCAAACAGTGCTTAAGAGTAAGGCCCATTAAATAGCAAAGATTCAACAAATTCAAAAAATTCCCCCCCCCGCTGGAATTTTTTGAATTTGTTGAACCTTTGCTATACCTTAGCACTGTTTGGCAGTCCTCCCTGAGGAAAAGGGAAATATCACACCCCCGAAACGTCGAAACCTACACGGACTGCTATAATTAGACGGTGAGGCTGATTTATTAATAGCGACATGTAGCGACAGTTGAGCGACTGTAGCGGTATTTTCACAGCGCCCGCTAGTAGTCGCTGTGCTTGGCCGTTGTTCGGTTGTTGACAGTGACTCAGTCGGTGTGCAGTAATGTTGAATACAAGGTTCCGAGTCGCTATTTGACAGGTTCCGCGATGTATGGGTGCGCATGATAGCGACTGGTCAGAGCGACCGCCTTCCACCATATTCATCAAAAAATCACGCTCAAAAAATTCCAGCGCTGTGAAATGCATGTTTAAACCCCCGAGCGCTGGAGGCGATGTGTATTAAAAGTAGATTTTTAACCCCCAAACCACCATATTTTTGGAAACCAAAAAAAAAAAGTATTTTAAATAATTTAGTAATATGAATACATTAATATCAGACCTGTAATATCAATGCTGTACAATTTTTTTTTTTCCCTTAAACAAATTATCTAAAATGGCAGAAGTGGTCACAGAATTTTTCACATTTAAAAAAAAAAAAAAAAAAACATTAATAACAATTAATTATTAATATTTAAAGATTGTTCCATTGAAATGCATTGGAGAGCGCCAGGTAGCGAGAGGTCATACCTGTCGCTGTTCAAGGTCGGACGCTGGTGCTGTGGGCTGAGGCTGGAATAATGATGAATGAGTCGCTATATGGCGCTATCTCAGTCGTTAAGCAGGATTGGCTTGATAAATGTGTGATTGTGCTTTAATTCACTGTCACGTTATTACAACTTATCTTACTTTCAACTGGAGTGCTGGTCTTTCCTTCCTTTCTTGACGTGAAGCGGCGCCACCGCGGACCTGCCACCCACCTTTACTGGATATGTAAGTGTGCACCAGCCATTTAGAACATTCTCATTCGGAGAATATCTCCACCTCAAAACCTAAAATGGTGTGTGGTATTTAAAGTGAGCCATTAAAGTGGACCCAAACCCACAGGGATCAGCCTGGGAATCTATAAGATTTCCCGTCCGATCGATTCTCTCCCCCCGGGGCATCCAAAATTGGGATGCCCCACTTTGTGAATCCCCCAGGGCACCCCATACACTTACCCTGTTTCCCGGTCCAATGGCGGGCGCGTGCCCATGCTAGGCATTTGTGAATGGCCGGCGTGGGCACGCTGCCTGTTAGAGGGTATCAGGGGAATGCGACCGTCAGCGCGCTCGGAGCAGAAGGCCTTAGACGAAGCCTTAGATGGCGTGACGTCAGCGGCTCCGAGCACGCTGATTGGACGAGCGGCCGTGCATGTGCCGTAGGACCGGGAAGAGGTGAGTTGACTTTGGCGATCTGGGGGGTTTCACACAGCGGGGCACCCACGATCGGCGTCCCCTGGGGGAAAGGACCAAAACCCAGGATAGTCAAAATCCTGGGGTTTGGTCCGCTTTAAAGGGACTCTGTAGTGCATAAACTGTCATTGAGCAGCTCACCTCATCATGGTTGCGCTTTCTCTTCCTGTCAAAACAGCTGCTCCTGAAAGCAGAAACAAGGCAAAGTGTTGTGTCACACCCACTGAATTCCTTTTCCATAGACCACCAATAATAGGGCTAAGCTAGTGGTCTAAAGCTCAACATCATCAGACTGTGGATACTGGAAAAGAGGAAGAGCAGCCAGGGTGATGAGAATGCCTCTTACAGACCCCACCCATTGTGCTGATTATTATGCGGCAGGCATCACAGGCCGAGGGCCTACGCCCAAATATTTCAAAAGATAAATCATAAGGTAAAACTGTAAGTCTTGAATTATCAGCCTTTCTTCTGCAATTTAAGAATGAAAAACAGGACAGTGCCAAACATAGCGCGACACAATGGTGTAACAATTGCCTTTGCCTTCTGTATCCCTTTAAGATTGGCCTGGTGTGGGAATGCGCTATCTTAGGCAGTGTGGCCTAAAGTGCACACCGTGAACCAGGGGATTTCACAAAGCAGGGCATCTCAAATTGGGATGCCCAGGGAGTAGGTGAATGGTCTCCCTTTAATAACAACATTTTTATTTTTAAAAAAGTTTAAAAAATATTATAGGGGATTGTGGTGATTCTGCCACACTGCCTGTTAAAGCGGATGGAAACCCATTTTTCCACCCCCCCCCCCGCACCTCGGGCACTGCTGTTGGCTTGTCAGTGGCCCGGCTTTCGAATGAAACCCTGTTTTTCCACCATTCCACCGTTCTGCGGCACTTTTCAGATCACCGATTGGCTCTGTCAAAGGTGCTGTCGTGACGAGGTGCACCCCCAGCACTCTGTTCAGGAGCGTGTACAGCTGCAGGGAAGCCAGGGATTCGGCGCCAGCGATTGCATTGTTGCGGTAGACGCTCGGTAAAGGTAAATGTATCAGTAACCCCGGGGGTTTCACACAGCGAGGCATCCTGCTATAGGAGCAGCAGGCCCTTTTATTTTTCAGGGACGAGCCAAGAGGTTATTGCTTCACTTTTAAGGGGGTTGGAGGGGTTCTTCCAAACTGCATATTATAGGGGATTCTGCCACACTGCTTGTTATAGGGGAGTTGGGGGGGGGGGGGGGTTCTGCCACACTGCATATTATAGGGGATTGGGAGATTCTGCCACACTGCTTTTTATAGGGGGGTTGGGGGGGGGGTTCTGCCACACTGCATATTATAGGGGATTGGGAGATTCTGCCACACTGCTTTTTATAGGGGGATTGGGAGATTCTACCACACTGCTTGTTATAGGGGGGTTGGGGGGTTCTGTCACACTGCCTATAATAGGGTATTGGGAGGATGCTGTCACACTACCTATTATCAGTGACTGGGGGGGATTCTGCCACACTGCTTGTTATAGGGGGATTCTGCCACACTGCCTATTGTAGGGGATTGGGGGGATTCTGCCACACCGGCTATTATAGGGGATTTGGGGTATTCATTCAGACACACTGTATATTATAACGGACTGGGCAATTCTGCCAAACTGCCTATTATAGGGGATTGGGGGAATCTGCATGCTGCCTATTATAGGGGATTGGGGGGATTCTGCCACACTGACTTTTATAGGAGATTGGGGGGGTTCTGTCACATTGCCTATTATAGAGGGATTGGGGAGGTTCAGCAACGCTACCTTATAGGGGATTGGGGGGATTCTGCCCCATTGCCTTTTATAGAAGATTATGGCGATTCTGTCACACTGCCTATTATAGGGAATTGGGGTGATTCTGCCACACTGTCTTTTATAGGGGTGTGAGCAATTGGGGCGAACGGCAGTGACACGGACAACAGTTCTTCAAAATTAAAGACCAGTTTTATTGAAAACCAAAATGTTCAGCAGAAAAGAAATGTCTCTTACTTCAGAGGTTGCAGCGTGCAATGCAATAAATCAAGAGGTTACTTCACCAACACAACGCAAGTCCGGGGTTTGATACTCCAGCAAGCTGCAAGTCCGGGGTATCGGGTTCCGCTTTACAGGGCACACACGCCCGCGCTGCTCATCCACACAAGTCCAAGTTTTGGGGCCACAGAAGCCAAGTCCTTCGGCTTAAATCCAGTATCTCATTCACCACTGAGCAGTACAGCCTGGGCTCCTTCCTCCAGGCTGGTCAACAGCAGACTGACAGGCTCAGTGGCTCCTTTTATTCAGGCTTCCCCTGCAATCAGCCTCATCACCTGTGCAAGGCCTGAGATCAGGGAACAAACCTGTAAAGGACTGGGGAATGTGAACTGGGTCCTGAAAACCCGGCATGGATCGTTCCTGATACAGCATAGCAGGGGAAAAATACACACCATTTATTACATTTCCATACACATTACCACAGGGGATTTGGGGATTCTGCCACTCTGCCTATTATAGGGGGTTGGGGGTAATCTACCACACTGTATGTTATACCACACTGCCTGTTTTTGGTATTGGGGGGGATTCTGTCACACTGCCTATTATAAGGGTTTGGGATGATTCTGCCACACTGCCTTTTATAGGGGATTAGGGGGATTCTGACACTCTGCCTATTATAGAGGTTGGGGGAATCTGCCACATTGCCTGTTATATGGGTTGGGGGGGATTCTACCCACTGCCTATTATATGGGATTAGGGGGATTCTGCCACACTGTCTATTATAGGGGATTGGGAGTTTTCTGCCACACTGCCAATCATAGGGGGGATTATGCACTGTGCCGGTTATAGAGGGATTGGGGAGGATTCTTGGCGGGGGGGATTTTAGCACACCATTTGGTTCAGAAAATGTTTATTTTTATTTTCCCCCTGAGTGTATTGTATGGTCAGGGTCTTATTGAGCTAAAAATATGCTTTATACTCACTTTTTTGTCTCCCACCGCACCTCCGTGCATTGCCCGGCATCTATATACTTACTGATGAGGGTGAATGAGTGATTTCATCCTCCATCATTGAGCAGACATTGCGGCGTCCATCAATATGGCTGTACCCCCCCCCCCACACACACACACTCCTCTCCATTAGTTGCAGTGGGGTGTGGTGAGATGAACAGTGCTGAGCCTTCCTTGGCACTCCCCCTCCATAGAAATGCACACAGTAGGCACATGTGGGAAACAAGGCTCCATAGACGCCGTCACGATAGGCCGCCAGCACTGGAAGACGGATTCAATTGGCCACACTGCCAATTATCAGTGATTAGGGGGGATTCTGCCACACTGCTTGTTATAGTGGGATTGGGGGATTCTGCCACACTGCCTATTGCAGGGGATTGGGGGGATTCTGCCACACTGCCTGTTATAGGGGATTGATGGGAGGTATTCCGTCACACTGCCTATTATAGGGGATTGGTGGAGAGGATTCTGCTGCATTGCCTATTATAGGGGATTGGGGAGACAGACACACTGTATATTATAGGGGAATGGGCGATTCTGCCAAACTGCCTATTATAGGGGATTGGGGGAATCTGCATGCTGCCTATTATAGGGGATTGGGGAGGGGGGTTCTGCCACATTGCCTGTTATAGAGGGATTTGTGAGATCCAGCCACACTACCTATTATAGGGGATTGGGGGGATTCTGCCCCACTGACTGCTATAGGGGATAAGGGGGAGGGATTCATTATATGAGATAATGGGGGATTCTGTCACACTGCCTATTATAGTGGATTGGAGTGATTCTGCCACCCTGTTTTTTATAGGGGATTAGGGGGACTCTGCCACTCCTCCTATTATAGGGGGTTGGGGGAATCTGCCACACTGCCTGTTATATGGGTTGGGGGGGATTCTACCACACTGCCTATTATAGGGGATTAGGGGGATTTTGCCACACTGTCTATCATAGGGGATTCTGCCACACTGCCCATCATAGGGGGATTGGGGGGATTATTCACTGTGCCTATTATAGAGGGATTGGGGAGGATTCTTGGTGGGGGGAGGGGATTTTAGCACACCATTTGCACTGAGTGCATTGTATGGTCAGGGTCTTATTGAGCTAAAAATATGGTATATTCTTACTTTTGTCTCCCACCGCACCTCCGTGCATTGCCCGGCATCTATATACTTACTGATGAGGGTGAATGAGTGATCTCATCCCCCATCATTGAGCAGACATTGCGGCGTCCATCAATATGGCTGTACCCCCCCCCCCCCCACACACACTCCACTCCATTAGTTGCATCGGGGTGTGGTGAGATGAACAGTGCTGAGCCTTCCTTGGCCATAGAAATGCACGCAGTAGGCGTATGTGGGCAACAAGGCTCCATAGACGCCGTCACGATAGGCCGCCAGCACTGGAAGACGGATTCACTCCCTGCCATTGATAAGTATGAAGGTGCTGCATCAGGGAAGCTGCGGGAGACAAAAGGTGAGTGTTGATTTTGCATCTGCCTGGACAATCCCTTTAATTCCTCTAAGTTTTAGGAATTCAATATAATTATATATTATAATATAATTACCCCCCCAGCAATATCGGCCGGTATTTTTGTACGATGTGATGCAGCTATACGGCGGCTTACCTTTAAAATAACGCGTTTAAAAAATAAAAAATAAATTTAAAAAAAATTTAAAAATAACGTGTTTTTTCATTGCGACGCTCACATGGCAGATTTGAGGTCGGCGATTGGCCGCAGAGTGGCATGACAAGCCTGCTGGCCCCGCCTTCCCTCCAGTCCGAGAGATACTCCCAGCCTATCTGAATCGCTGGCCAATAAAGAAGCCAGGGATATGGGCAGCGGGATTGTTACGTCACTCTTTCGATTTGGGATCAGCCAATCAGCAAACTCAAATCTGCCGGTGGCATTGCCAGTGGTACTTGGTGGAGGCACAATGGGGTGCATTTAGAGGCTTTTGGGCAACTTTAAAGTGGAACAAAACCCAGGATTTTGAATATACTGGGTTTTGGTCCTTGCCCCCGGGGCACCCCGATCAGGGGGGAGGGGGGGGCGCTGTGTGAAAGCCCCCAGGTAACCCGAGACAAGTCACCTCTTCCCAATCTTGCGCGGCCGCTCGTCCAATAAGCACGCTTGAGCCCCTTCATCCAGGAGCTTGTCTAATGCGAGCACATCCAAGCGCACTTTAACAGGGAGCGTGGATCAAGGTGAGTTTTCGGGTTGCAGGGGTGTTTTACACAGCAGGGCACCCCCGATCGGGCTAGTATGCCTGCCCTGGAGCCTCATAGACTCCAGGGTGGGTTTTTGTTTTGGTCCTCTTTAAAGTGGCACCAAATCTGACTCTAAAACTAGCCTGAGCTTTGGTATGACCTCCTAATGCCAGATCCTAAGTTGTAAAGTGCTGTTGGAGCTCTAGGAAAGGTGAGTCTTCTAAACGATCCCTGGGCCTACAAAGTGGGCATCCCAAATCATGTTGCCCCAGGAGTAAACAAACAGTTGGCCCTGGAGTCTATTAGACTCCTGTGCTGGTCCCATAGGGTTTTAATCCCCTCTTAAACAAACCTTCCATGACTGATAGGGGATATTCCATTGAGTTTGCTTAGTTAAACCGGACCTTCACCATGATTTATTGAAAAGCCCAAACCCTTAAAAAACTATTCCCCAGCATCTAAAATATATATATTTTAAGTTTTTAGTCACTCACTTATTATTCTTTCCCCCACTGGGCTGCAACTTTGTTCAGGACTTTAGGATTCGGGTGTTGCCATCTTGACTCAGAAGCTTCACACTTACTGAGGAGAGTGGGATAAAGTACAGGGGGCGGGTGATAGCTGTGCTTTGCTCAGACAGAAAAAGGTCAGGAAAAGGTCAGTAGTTGCAGAATGCAGAGCAGCACAGTCAGAAGACACTTCCTGTTTGCAGGCTGCCTGATGTCCCATGAGCCGCCATCTTGGATGTTTAAAGGCTCATAACATGCAGTAGATGCAGGTAGGATGATTCTTAATGTGAGCAATCTGTATGTACAGGGTGTGGGAAACATATAAGATAGACTCTTATTCAGAGTGAAGGTCCGGATTAATGTGAGCAATCTGTATGTACAGGGTGTGGGAAACATATAAGATAGACTCTTATTCAGAGTGAAGGTCCGGATTAATGTGAGCAATCTGTATGCACAGGGTGGGGGGAACATATAAGATAGACTCTTATTCAGAATGAAGGACAGCTTTAAACCCCGCACAGCTCGGTCATTTGTCATTGTACAGTACAGTAAGGACATCTAGTGGTGAAATCAAATATTGCAGAACATTTTGAAGTAAAGGGGAGGCTGATGAATTACTAGCGCCAGGTAACGGCAGATGAGCGCCTGTACAGCGGCACTAAGAGCGACCGCTAGTGGTTGCACTGATCGACCGTGAGTCGCTATTACAGAGCGCCTCAGTCACTGGCCGGCATTGATGAATTTGATGAGTCGCTATAACACCAGTACAGCACTATATGGGAGCGAACGGTAGCGACTGGTCAGTGTGAGCAACTCAAACCATATTCATCAAAAAAACACAGCGACGGTGCTCAAAATTGTGTCGCTGTAGCCCAGAGCGCCAGACGCTGTGTGATTAAAGATTAAAGCAAAAACATACGAAATTATATTGTTATTACATTGTGACATTAACACTTTAATACCAGACCTGTAATGACAATTCTGCATAAAAAAATCAAAAAACATTTCAAAAATGTATTTAAATAGGCCAGGAGAGGTCACATGATCTGATACAAAACAAAAAAGAATTATTAAATGAAAACCCTGTTTAAAGAGAAGAAAATTGACGTCCATTGAAATCTATGGGAGAGCGACAGGTAGCGACATGTAATACCAGGCTCTCTGAAAGCCAGAGCGCCGCCGGGAACCGCAGAGCCGTCTGTGATGATGAATCGGTCGCTACGTGTCGCTGTAAGAGGCTGTCACCAGAATCGCCTTCATAAATGTGGTATTGCGTGC
Organism: Gastrophryne carolinensis; assembly: GCA_027917425.1. NCBI lineage: Eukaryota > Metazoa > Chordata > Amphibia > Anura > Microhylidae > Gastrophryne > Gastrophryne carolinensis. The sequence continues at coordinate 450,862,613 of CM051237.1, forward strand.
CGCGGCTGGCGTTCACCTGCCGCTACCTGTCGCTATCCGTTCATGAATAAAGCCCAAAGTATCTTACAGCTGAGTGAGAGCTGCTACTGCCAGCCAATCTAGTAGCTACACTATAAAGGTTATCCAAATGATTTTAAACGTTTCTGGAGATTCTAAGGCCCTTATTTAACAAGGGATAGCGCCAGGTAGCGACTGGTGAGCGGCCGGTAATGACGCTCACCGCCACGAGAACGCCGGCTCCCCACCACAATCACACATTTATCAAGCCAATCCTGCTTAGCGACTGAGATAGCGCCATATAGCCACTCATTCATCATTATTCCAGCCTCAGCCCACGGCGCCAGCGTCCGACCTTGAACAGCGACAGGTATGACCTCTCGCTACCTGGCGCTCTCCAATGCATTTCAATGGAACAATCTTTAAATATTCATAATTAATTGTTATTAATTTGTTTTTTTTTTTAAATGTGAAAAATTCTGTGACCACTTCTGCCATGTTAGATATTTTTTTTATGTTAAAATTGTACAGAATTGATATTACAGGTCTGATATTAATGTATTCATATTACTAAATGTTTTTATAAACTTGTTTTTTTTGGTTTCCAAAAATATGGTTGTTTGGGGGTTAAAAAACTACTTTTAAGCCATCGCCGCCAGCGCTCTGGGGTTTAAACATGCATTTCACAGCGCGAGAATTTTTTGAGCGTGATTTGTTAATGAATATGGTGGGAGCCGTTCGCTATGGCCATTCGCTATCATGCGCACCCATACAGCGCGGAACCTGTCAAATAGCGACTCATCACCCAATATTCAACATTACTGCACACCGACTGAGTCGCTATCAACAACCGAACAACGGCCAAGCACAGCGGCTACTAGCGGGCGCTGTGAAAATACCGCTAAAGTCGCTCAACTGTCGCTACCTGGCGCTATTAATAAATCAGCCTCTGAGTTTTGAGAGGCCAGGCTCGAAAAGACCTCACAATTGCGAAAGAGTGCGAGAAAAAGCCATGCGAGAATCATCCACTTCGTGAGAGATTTTCCAGCCTCGCATGAGAATTTTTAATTTGAATCTGGCGAGAGTGACAGTGACTTTTTGTGCTGCAAATGCTGGAATGTTTTTTGCTATAATATATGCGGAAGTGTTTTTTTTTTTTAAATGTTGGGGTTTAAAATGTTAAAAAACCATCTCCACATGTCATTTTCATAAAATAACATGCTAGTGTTTTCTTTATTCATTTAAAAAAGCATAGCTGCTGGTGAAGCAGACGTTTTACTTCTGTTCTTGGCAGGGGCAAAAAGTCTGCACAGAAAATTCTCTCTTTCCCCCCCAAAAAAACACTCCCTGAATCACACAAGTTAGGCTTTTTTTCATGCAAGAAATTCTCGCATTTGCAAAAGTTTTCTACATAAGAGAAATTATATGCAGAAAAAAAATGCATGAAAAAAACAAATGGTCTGATCAAGAGATAGAGAGTGCGAGAATATTCTCTGATGGTGCTGAATGGAGCCTGCAGTGAAAGCTTTTCTCACCCTGCATGCAAGTAAAATAACAAGCTTTTTATCTATTTAAAAATCCACATCCTCTGCACCTGCAACAGAGCAGTTATAGAGGTGCGAGAAAAATGTTATTAAAGTTGATGAACACATAATTAAATAACACAAGATACTCACCTTTTGTCCCTCTCAGCTGATACTAGTCCGGCAATCAATAACTTACTTGATCGCTGGATCGCTTCCCACACCTGCGCCCCCCGCGTCCGGCTTGTGCCCCCACCATCAGTCACAGGGGCGCGACAACACCCTCACCATGTGGAGGCTGATACACGACTAACGCCAAGTATCGGCAGATGAGAGCCTGTATAGCGGTGCTTAGAGCGATCGCTAGTAGACGCTGCAAACATGTATCAAGCGCTGTAACAGAGCGCCTCAGTCGCTGTAGTAACCTGGCCCGCATTGATGAATGTGATGTGTGTTGGGCGCTCTAACACCAGTACAGCGCTGCAGGGATTGAAAGGTAGTGCCAGGGCAGTGGGACCAACTCTCAGCGACTGTTAAAGACCACAAAACCAAAAAACCTGTGGAATTCCTGTATTACACATGGGCACACCAGCAGGAGTCATAAAAGTAGAAAAATATTACTTTATTGATTGCAACAAGGGTTTTAAAAACACAAATATACACAAGACATATTAAAAACAAACCATCACTTGATCTCCAGTGTGTATAATAAAGATTATAATCATGTTATACAGCACTACTGTATGTAGATGCTGAACTGAATAAATAAAACTCTCAGCGACTCACACCATATTTATCAAAAAAGGACACACACACAGTGTTGGCGCTCTGGATCTGGTCGCTACAGCATAGAGCGCCAGACGCTGTGCGATTAAAGTCTGTTTTTGAACACATATCCGCCAGTAACAAAGCGAAAACACGTGGAATGACATTGTTGGAACACTGTGACGTTAACACTTTAGTGCCAGACCTGTAATGACAATGTCACACTGTCTGTTATACCACACTGCCTGTTATCAGTGTTGGGGGGGATTCTGTCACAGTGCCTATTATAAGGGATTGGGATGATTCTGCCACACTGCCTTTTATAGGGGATTAGGGGGATTCTGCCACACTGCATATTATAGGGGATTGGGATGATTCTGCCACACTGCCTATTATAGGGGATTATGGGGATTCTGCCACTCTGCCTATTATAGGGGATTGGGATGATTCTGCCACACTGCCTATTATAGGGGATTGGGATGATTTTGCCACACTGCCTTTTATAGGGGATTAGGGGGATTCTGCCACACTGCCTATTATAGGGGATTGGGATGATTCTGCCACACTGCCTATTATAGGGGATTGGGATGATTCTGCCACACTGCCTATTATAGGGGATTATGGGGATTCTGCCACTCTGCCTATTATAGGGGATTGGGATGATTCTGCCACACTGCCTATTATAGGGGATTATGGGGATTCTGCCACTCTGCCTATTATAGGGGATTGGGATGATTCTGCCACACTGCCTTTTATAGGGGATTAGGGGGATTCTGCCACACTGCTTAATATAGAGGTTGGGGGACTCTGCCACACTGCCTGTTATATGGGTTGGGGGGGATTCTACCACACTGCCTATTATAGGGGATTAGGGGGATTCTGCCACACTGTCTATTAAAGGGGATTGAGGGGATTCTGTCACACTGCCTATCATAGGGGGATTGGGGGGATTATGCACTGTGCCTGTTATAGAGGGATTGGGGAGGATTCTTGGCGGGGGGGGGGGTTTAGCACACCATTTGGTTCAGAAAATGTTTTTTCTTATTTTCCCCCTGAGTGCATCATATGGTCAGGGTCTTATTGAGCTAAAAATATGTTATATACTCACTTTTTGTCTCCCACCGCACCTCCGTGCATTGCCCGGCATCTATATACTTACTGATGAGAGTGAATGAGTGATTTCATCCTCCATCATTGAGCAGACATTGCGGCGTCCATCAATATGGCTGTACCCCCCCCCCCCACACACACACTCCTCTCCATTAGTTGCAGTGGGGGGTGGTGAGATGAACAGTGCTGAGCCTTCCTTGGCACTCCCCCTCCATAGAAATGCACGCAGTAAGCGCATGTGGGGAACAAGGCTCCATGGACGCCGTCACGATAGGCCGCCACTATAAAGTATAAAGATGCCGATGCTGCATCAGAGAAGCTGCGGGAGACAAAAGGTGAGTGTTGATTTTTTGTTTCTGCCTGGACAATCCCTTTAATTCCTCTAAGTTTCAGTAATTCAATATAATTAACCCCCCAGCGATATCGGCCGGTATTTTTGTACAATGTGATGCAGCTATACGGCGGCTTGCCTTTAAAATAACGTGTTTTTTCATTGCAACGCTCACATGACAGATTTGAACGCCAACTGGCTGCAGAGCCAATCACTACTGAAGTCTGTACAGAAAATTCTCTCTTTCCCCACAAGAAACACTCCCTGAATCACACAAGTTGATGGATTTTCATGCAAGAAATTCCCGCATTTGCAAAAGTTTCCTTTTTGCATGAAAAAACAAATGATCTGCCCCCTCCTCCCCACATTTATTGCAATGGTCCGAGTCAGACAGTCCCATCTGTAAAGACCTGACTGGTGAGACATAGGCCCTTATTCATGAAGGGATAGCGTCAGGTAGTGGCTGGTTAATGAGAGGTAGCGACAGGTAGCGACTGGTGAACGCCAGACACGGCACGCAATTACACATTTATCAAGCAGAATCTGTTTAGCGACTGGGATAGCGCCATGTAGCGTCTGATTCATCATTTTCCCAGCCTCAGCAAACAGCGCCGGCGTTCAGCCTTGCACAGCGCCAGGTATGACCTCTCGCTACCTGACGCTCTGCCATACATTTCAATGGACGATCCTTTCCTTCTCTTTAAACTGTGTTTTTGTTTTTGTTTTTAAATCTCAAATAATTCTGTGACCTCTCCTGGCATTGAAATAGCAGTTTTTTCACATTTTTTTTATTTTTTATATATTTCCTCAGAAATGACATTACAGGTCGGCCATTAAAGTGTTCATGTTACAATGTTGCTACAATGTAATTCCATATGTTTTCGCTTTGTTACTAGTGGAAAGATGCTGGAAAACAGACTTTAAACACACCGCCTGCTGCGCTCTGGGCTTCAAACAAGTATTTTTCAGCGCCAGGGATTTGTGAGGCTGTTTTTTTGCTGAATATGGTGTGAGTCGGTCGCTATGACCAGTTGCTAACATGCGCTCCCATACAGCGCTGTACTGGTCAAATAGCGACTCCTCACAATGTATTCAACATTACTGAACAGCGACTGAGTCACTATAAACTAGCGACTCACGGCCGAACACTGCGACTACTAGCGGGCGCTCTGAAAATGCCTGCTACAGACGCTCATCTGTCGCTACCTGCCGCTAATGATGAATCAGCCTGCCCGTTGTAGCGATACAATCTAAGGAGCATTTCCCTATAGGAGGACGCTTGCAGGGTGGTCCAGGAGTAACTGTACAACCTTAATAGATCTTCCGTGTCTAGCTCTGGAAAGTGGGTGCACCATTTCCTTTGTTTTTTTTAATTGGGTGGTCAATCACTTAAACAAGACCTTCAGCATCATTTGATAAAAAGCCAAAATCATAAAAAAAACTATTCCCCAGCATCTAAAATGAATATATTTTATGTTTTCACTTGCTTATTTTTTATTCTTTCCCCCTCTGGGCTACAACTCTGTTAAGGGCTGTAGGGTACAGGCGCCGCCATCTTGCCTCAGAAGCATCACATACTGAGGAGAGGAGAGGGGTGTAAACTTCAGGGGGTGGGGTTATAACTGTGGTTTGCACAGACAGAGCAGAGCTGGGGTCAGGAAAAGGACAGCAATCCCAGAATGCAGAGCGGCACAGTCAGAAGACACTTCCTGTTTGCAGGCAGCCTGAGACTCCATGGGAGGCCATTTTGGATGTTTAAAGGTTAATAACATGGAGTAGATGCAGGTAGGATGATTTTTAATGTGAGCAATCTGTATGTACAGGGTGTGGGAAACATATGAGATAGGCTCTTATTCAGGGTGAACGTCAGCTTTAATAGGTAGATATTTTAACTGAGGAGTTTAGAAACAGCGACCTATGGGGAATCCAAACACATTTGTAAGGGCTCTTTTTTTTTAGAGGATCAACACCCAAAAATGAATGTTGTTCCTCTTATATCGGTAACCATCCGATTTCTGGATGCTCTGCACCACCAGTTCAGTGACGCCATTGCTCACCAACGTAACCAAAGACAGTTACATTTACTGGGTGGGCTTGGAAAGTAATATATGTATCCAATCCCTAGGGCCAGCTGTGTATGGGCATAAGCTGGGGAAATGGGGCCACCGCTGGCCATGCACGGCCCTGCGCTCTGCATAGCGGTTTCCTCGGGGGGGAGGAAATGACCTGCTCACCATTGGGAAGAGTCGTTTCACATGTCCGCCATGTGAGATGGGTTCTTCCAAGACACGGGGCCCCGTCACCTGCCCTGATCACCTGCCCTGATTAGCCCAGGGCTGAAGCAGGCCCTGAGCTGGCTACACCCCATTAAACTTTTGGTAAGTTTTTGCTCTTAGGTAAAGCACAGGGCTAAGCTGGCTGTCACGGACCGGGTGTGACGGCACAGGTGTGGATCCGCTGTGACTGTGATACTGATAGCGAGTACTGTGTCAGGGAAGCGGAGTCTAAGAGGCCACCGGTATTCACCAGAGCCCGCCGCAAGGCAGGTTGGTCTTGTAGCGGCGAGTGACCCCCAGGTCGCTACCCCCCAACAGCGGCTCAGCCACACAGTCAGCCGAGGTACTGCGTGGTGCAAAGGAGGCAGGAAAAAGGCGATGTCAAAGTTCAAGCAGAGGTCAGGACTGGCAGAATAACCTCGAGATCGAAGATAAGTAGCCAAGATTGGGACGGGCAGCGAAGGTTCAGAGTCGGGGACAGGCAAAGGTCGATAAACGGGTGAGCAATCCTGAAAACAACTGACTTTCTGCATACATAGGAAGACCAAGACCCAGCACTGATGGAAAGGAAGTGCCCCTTAAATAGGAGAAGTGGATGCAGGATTGGATGACTGGGCACCAATCAGTGGTGTACTGGCCCTTTAAACTTTAGGAAGCCGGCGCATGCGCCCCCTAGAGGACGGGGACGTGCGCGCACCGGACCATGCGAGGAGGCAGAGTGAGGAGAAGGGAGACGACCGGGAACAGCCGGCGCACCGGAAGCCGCGGCCCCGCCGGCAGGAGCGGGTAAGGAGGGAGAATGGGGAGTGCTGCGAGATGGGCACGCGGTGCTCGCCCTAACACTGGCCACATGCCCTACATTTCATTTGTCCAGTCTATAGGGTCGATTCAAAGAAACATGTAACAGCTTGGATTTTGGTGCCGATCATCCTATTTTTCCCGTACGCTCATGCGTTCGTATGCACTTGCGAGTGATTCTATAAGCAAATACGTTTCTATCCTAAAATGTACGTCCGTTCGTATGGCAGTTCGGGAATCAGACCTATGTCAGTTTCCATCCTGAATTTTACGTTTGATTTCTCAGGTTGCAACATTGGTTTTGCCCTTTTTCCTTTTTTGTCTGGACGTAAATCCTTCTGATCTTGCGGCTGCGCACTACAAACTTACCTCATTAAAGTGCATTCTAAATATTTGGTCTTATTTTTCTTTATTTCATTCATTTTGTAGTAACCAACCATTAATGAATGCATTTGCATAAGTAAATCTTACTTTGTTTAATTTTTAGTTAACTTGCATTTTTTACTTGTGGATTTAATTTTAATATTTTGGCTTCAAATGGTACAACTTAAAATTTTGTGTGTGGTTACCCACACCCTCTCCATACAGATTGCTCTCAAATATAAAAAAAACACCCAGCAACTTCTGCATGTTATGAGTCTAGAAACAGCCAAGATGGCGGGTCAGGTATTATCGGGCAGCCTGCAAACAGAAAGGGCCTTGTGACTGTGTTGCTCTGCATTCTTTGATTTCTGACCCTTCCGTGCCCCCAGCTCTGCTGTGTCTGTGCAAAATACAGCAGTAACCCACATCCTGCACTTTATCCCGCTCTCCTCTCCTCTCCTCAGTAAGTGTGATGCATCTGACCAAAGATGTGCTTAAATAATTAAACAAAGCAAAGGTAAACAACTACACCAATAAATGCAATCTAAAAATATTATTCTAGTACATCAATTTAAAAATAAATAACAAAGGACATAAGTTTCTTTAATTAACGCAAATATATTGCAAAATCAAGGTTTACATGCAAAGGACTAATTAAGGTCCACATTAAAATGCTTTTATAAGGCATACATGAATCAGGTATGCATTGCCATACAATTTATGGCCTCGGCCATGCTGATACATGCAGTTCATTGGAGCTCAAGACGCGCAGACTCCTCCACATAGCCAAAAAACCTGTTCAAGAACAGCAATCCGACTGCTAAAAGGTGTCGGCAGTGGCTTTCTTTTAAAACGTATTTAGAGGTTTGAAAACTGTTCTCTGAATCACACCTAAACACATTCGAATATCCTAAGTTTTACGTTTTGATCCTAAGTTTTACGTTTTGATCCTAAAATTTAGGAACGAACTTGCGATGATCGTAAGAGCATATACGCATTTGTACGTAGGCTCGTGCGAGTCGGAAATGGCCAAAAAAACAGGAAAAAATGACTAACACCCACCCAAACTTACGATTCTCGATCCGAAATCAATTAACTTTTGCTCTTTGAATCGAGGGGTATGTTTAAACCCTGTGTAACAGGGTGATGGAATATTCAATTATTAAAACCTTTTAGAACATTTGCCCAGTTCTGGGGGAATGTTGTGTCTCACAGGTTTCAGGAAAACACAGGCAGTTTTCAGAAGGTAAAATAAAGTTGGTGCAATAAGCGAATGGGGACACTAGGGGCTATATTCATCAAGGGATAGCACCAGGTAGTGCTTTGTAAGCGACAGGTAGCGACAGGTATCACCAGGTGAACACCAGCCATGCAATTCCACATTTATGAAGCGGATTCTGGTTAGCGACTGGAACAACGCCATGGAGCGTGCGATTCATCATTACCCAAGGCTCAGCGTATAGCGCAGGTGCTGTAGCTTCCAGAGCGTCAGTTATTACCTGTCGCTACCTGTCGCTCTCCCAAACATTTCAGTGGACGATACCTTTCTTCTCTTTAAACAGGGTTTTTTTTTTTTAACAAATCATTGTGTGACCTCTCCTGGCCTATTTAAATACATTTTTAAAATTTAAATGCAGAATTGTCATTACAGGTCTGGTATTAAAGTGTTCATGTCACAATGTAATAACAATGTAATTCCATATGTTTTCGCTTTGTTACTACTGCTACTAGTTTATTCACATAGACTCTGTCGCTATGAGCTACAACGACCCGATTTTGAGCGCCGGCGATCGGCGATGTTTGAGACAGTTTTTTTGATGAATGTGGTGTGAGTCAGTCGCACTGAGCTGGCGCTACTGTTCGCTCCCATACAGCGTAGTACTGATGTTGTAGCGACTTACACAACATATTCATCAATGCCGGCCAACGACTGAGGCGCTCTGAAAAAACGAACCATGGCCGAGCATAGTGACTACTAGCGGTCGCTCTGAAATCCGCTCTACAGATGCTCATCTGTCGCTACCTGGCGTTAGTAATGAATCATCCTGCCCGTTTCTCTTTTGCTGTGCAGGAAAGGGTAGAACCTAGAGCAGGGTCAGATGGTTGGTTCCAGTACTTTATATAAGACGGGCCATGTCTGTGATGTATAGACCTCAGGAGAAAGGGAGGATACCCCCCCCCCCCCCCCGAGAACGGGACAGGGAGAAGGGTCGCTGGGTGCTCTCACTGAGGCCTAGGAGTATGGATACAGGCTTACTGGTGTAGAACCCCCTCTGGAAGGGACACAAAGTAAGTTTTGAGCACTCCTGAGAGCCTTGATGGAAGGATACCGCCCCAAGCCAGGTAGTAGTACACCTTCTGGAAGGCACAGGGTAGAAAGGATGTTGAGAGCTCCCCAGGTACCCTGAAAGGAGAACACCGAGCTGACAAAAAGGTACATCCCAACCAAGCTGGGAGGGACTAGAGAAAGGGAGACCCTGAGTGCCACTGTGAATTGCCATATAAATAACTGGGCCACTGAATAAAGACAACTTATTGAACTTGAACTAGTTTCTGTCTTTCATCTGAATCTGATCTGAAGTCAACAGGAGCTTGCTATTGGCCTCCTAATAGAAATGAGTGAGTACTGAACCTTGACTACTCTTCCCCAAGCCAGGGAAGACCCCCATTTCCAAACATGGCCCGTTTAAGGGTCACCTCCCTATTTTCCCTAAAGCATATCCCTGGGGTGTCCCTGTTACACCTAACAAATTAACACCAAAACAAACAGATTGTTTAGAACAAGCAGAGCAAGCTCCCCATCCCACACTACCTATCATTTGTTAAGGTTATACAAGGCAGCCTAGAAAGCATACATAGAGGAATCTACTTGGCATGGTCATGTGTCAGGCATCATGCAATATGTTATTAATCATCTCCCTTAATGGCCTTGTTAGCCATGACTGTGCTGAGAGCCGTGGAAATCTGCCAACGAGACACGACAAGAAGTACTTGTTATCCAAGACCGAGGGTTAACAGCTACGATTGTTTGCACCTCGTCCAGCCCCGGGCTCAGGAATAAAACAACAAGTGATGAAAGGGAAAGAAGGAAAGCTGAATATTGGATCTGATTCTGCACCATTAACCAGCAAGTGGACCGCAGTGATATATGGAAACCATGGCAGGTACCTTGCTGCAAGTATCCCTATCCTACAAGTATCCCCATCTTGAAAATACAATGCCTGGCAAGTCCCAGCAGCAAGGAAGCCCTGGTGCCATACCCTCTATAGCAAGCAGGGCTGGCTCCAGGTTTATGTGGGCCCTCAGGCGGCATGGTCTCAGTGGGGGGAGAGTCGTGGGTCAGGGATCTATAAATTCCATGGCATAGAGCAGAGTGTAAGGGCCAGCCTCTGTGCCCCCCCCCCGCCCTGCAGGCTACAAACCCGCACTTGCCAGCCCCTAGTATACTGAACTAGTATAGGGGTCTCCTGCTTCGGTGGCCCCCCGCCCTGCCGGCTACAAACCTGCATAGCTTTTGCAGGCACGGGCTCTTCTGACCCCCAGCCTTTGGGGAGGCAGGTAATTGGGGGGGCAGGGTTTAATGGCAAGTCACCCGCTAGCCACAGGTGACTTGCCAGCCCCCTAAGCCTTATGAACTGGTAAAGGGTTCTCAGGGACCCCTTACCAGCTCACAAAGGGTTAACAGTAAAAAAGACACACAATGTTTTTTTTAGTAGTAGTTTTTAGTAGTTTTTTTTTCCACTCACCTCCGATCCTCAGCTGTCCTCCGGCAATTCTGTTCCACAAAGCTCCAATGACAGCTGCTGGGTGATCGGTGGAGGGGGGCATGGGCCTGTGATCCCTCGACACCGATCTCCCGGCAGCCATCATCGACCCTCTGCCCACAAAAGACGGGGCTAGCGGCCAGGCCATTGCAGAAGTGCTGGAGAGGGTGTATTTTGTGTCCTCTTCACCAACGGGGCCTCCAATCGCCCCCCCCCCCCCCGGGCTCTTCCGTGGTGAGGAGAGGGTGAAATATGAGGGATCGCGGCTGCAGGTGAGTAAAAGTGTTTTTTTCCCCTAAAGTATTGTGCCAGCTGCCAGTGGGCCCCCCCTGGGGGTGGGGGCCCTCGCAGCTGACCGGGCTTGCCGGGTGCTGACGCCGGCCCTGCTAGCAAGAACCAGCTGCATGTATCCCATCTTTCCTGTTGGCCAGAATAAAAATGTTTGAATTCCAGGGTGGGCCAAATCTAGGCATCTCCATACCATAAGAAGACAAAAAATGGTGAGGCCCTCCCTATGCATGCTTCAGCACCACTCCCATGGCTCACTTGATTTTTGGTGGCTAATGGGGTTCAACAGGCCTAGGCAACTCAATATTTCCACCTTATGTATTAGACAGACATCCAATGTGCCGGACATGCTATAAAATCAAGAGAATTTGGGACAGTGGTCCAAGTTTGATCTATTCAATTACCTCTTAAATGATCCAAGATCCCCTTCTATAGTTCCTCCTTAAGCAGATGGCACAACACAAGTCTCTGAGTGGTTTTCTTTTTCTCCATCCACCACCAGATCAAATGGATCAGTAAATATTCATGCAGTGAACATGCCAAAGTGGGATGCCCACAATTAGGAAGCCTGGGCAGCTTCTCTGAGGATATCTCATGTAAAGCCTGTTAAAGCTGACTTAAAGTGATTCCCTCCTAGACCCACATTAACCTAAACTCACCTAGTTGAGGTGCCTTGTGAGAGCATCTGCGTTTCACATGTGGTTGCCACTTGGCAGAGGATTATGAGGGGTTCCATGTTGAGCTGGAGCTCCTATGTGGACTGGTTTTACACAAGAACAATGACACACAGGCTTATTGAAGGGAGGTGGAGAAACTTGGGTGATTGATGTAGAGAAAGCAAACTGGTACTGAACATTTTGCACAAAGGCTTAAGATGGCATTGGATGATGGACTAGGGTGATGGAAACAAAGTTCCAAGGAATAATTATCCTCTGATGAACCTCACTGGCCCATCCCAAACTAGTGGCGTACTGGCGTAACAGGGGCCAAAATACAATCCCAAGATGTACTACTCCCAGCCAACCAATGGCCAGACCAGTCCCCCCGCAATGTGGTCAACAGCCAGACAATAAACATGCTTCAAGTCTGAGGATAAAGCCCTGCCGGCGCAGCAGTCATGATGCTGAGCATGGGGAGCAGAACAAGGGCTGGGGTTTCTTGGCCTGGAGGCTATGGTGGGCCTGGGTACAAGGGGGCCTGGGGGAGACTAGGGAGACAGGGATCTGATGAGGCTGTTATAAACAGCAGCCCAGCTGGCCCCGCAGCAGAGAAGCTCATCAGAATTCCTCTCAGGTCTCCCTTTGACCAATCAACCCCTGTCCCAAATCGGGATGCCTAGAAAGTTATGACGTGTCTTTACCAGATCCAGAACCGGGGGTAAATTTCTGGTGTGCAGTCTCAACACAGGGGCATTACCATAGGGGGTGCAGCGGTGCAACCACACCAGGGACCAGAAGGTTAGGAGGGGTACACCATTGGTGCTCCTCCACTTTTTTTTTAATCATATTTGTGCTTAATTAGTCTGAACCGTGAAAGGGCCTCATTTAATGTTTGCCCTTCCTCTGCTGCTCCTCTCCATCACTCCACTGCCTCCTACTGACTCCCACTTTCTGAAATAATTCAGTTCAAATCGCTAACCTTAACCTACAGTGCCCTCTACCACCAAGCCCCCTCATACAATTTCACCACTAGTCCAATGATACCAACCCAGATGCAGTCTCTGCTCTGCTCATGACCTCCTCCTGTCCTCTACATTGATAACTTCCTCCCACTCTCCAATACAGGACTTTACACGTGCTGCTCCACTCCTCTGGAATGCCCTCCCTCATACAATTCATCACTCCCCTTTCCTTAAAACCTTCAAAAGCACCCCTAAAACCCACCTATTTAGGCAAGCCTATCATCTGACTCAACACCCATCTTACAGTCATATCAACTCTCAGAATAATGGGCACCTGCTTAGTAAATACGCTTAGTTACCCGACATCTAGGGGCAGTTACGGCCTAGTTAGGGAAACAGGCCTGTGACCAGAAGGTGGCAGGTTTAATTCCCAACGATGGGGCATGGCTGAAGGTGGCAGGTTTAATTCCCAACCATGAGACATGACTGAAGGTGGCAGGTTTAATTCCCAACCATGGGACATGACTGAAGGTGGCAGGTTTAATTCCCAACCATGGGACATGACTGAAGGTGGCAGGTTTAATTCCCAACTATGGGACATGACTGAAGGTGGCAGGTTTAATTCCCAACCATGGGACATGACTGAAGGTGGCAGATTTAATTCCCAACCATGCGATATGACTGAAGGTGGCATGTTTAATTCCCAACCATGGGACATGACTGAAGGTGGCAGATTTAATTCCCAACCATGCGACATGACTGAAGGTGTCAGGTTTAATTCCCAACCATGGGACATGACTGAAGGTGGCAGGTTTAATTCCCAACTATGGGACATGACTGAAGGTGGCAGGTTTAATTCCCAACCATGGGACATGACTGAAGGTGGCAGGTTTAATTCCCAACCATGGGACATGACTGAAGGAGGAATGTTTAATTCCCAATCATGGGACATGACTGAAGGTGGCAGGTTTAATTCCCAACCATGGGACATGACTGAAGGTGGCAGGTTTAATTCCCAACCATGGGATATGACTGAAGGTGGCAGATTTAATTCCCAACCATGCGACATGACTGAAGGTGGCAGGTTTAATTCCCAACCATGGGACATGACTGAAAGTGAAATGTTTAATTCCCAACCATGGGACATGACTGAAGGTGGCAGGTTTAATTCCCAACCATGGGACATGACTGAAGGTGGCAGGTTTAATTCCCAACCATGGGACATGACTGAAGGTGGCAGGTTTAATTCCCAACCATGGGACATGACTGAAGGTGGCAGGTTTAATTCCCAACCATGGGACATGACTGAAGGTGGCAGGTTTAATTCCCAACCATGGGACATGACTGAAGGTGACATGTTTAATTCCCAACCATGGGACATGACTGAAGGTGGCAGGTTTAATTCCCAACCATGGGACATGACTGAAAGTGGAATGTTTAATTCCCAACCATGGGACATGACTGAAGGTGGCAGGTTTAATTCCCAACCATGGGACATGACTGAAGGTGGCATGTTTAATTCCCAACCATGGGACATGACTGAAGGTGGCAGGTTTAATTCCCAACCATGGGACATGACTGAAGGTGGAATGTTTAATTCCCAACCATGGGACATGACTGAATGTGGCATGTTTAATTCCCAACCATGGGACATGACTGAAGGTGGCATGTTTAATTCCCAACCATAGGACATGACTGAAGGTGGCAGGTTTAATTCCCAACCATGGGACATGACTGAAGGTGGAATGTTTAATTCCCAACCATGGGACATGACTGAAGGTGGCAGGTTTAATTCCCAACCATGGAACATGACTGAAAGTGGAATGTTTAATTCCCAACCATGGGACATGACTGAAGGTGGCAGGTTTAATTCCCAACCATGGCACATGACTGAAGGTGGCATGTTTAATTCCCAACCATGGGACATGACTGAAGGTGGCATGTTTAATTCCCAACCATGGGACATGACTGAAGGTGGCATGTTTAATTCCCAACCATGGGACATGACTGAAGGTGGCATGTTTAATTCCCAACCATAGGACATGACTGAAGGTGGCAGGTTTAATTCCCAACCATGGGACATGACTGAAGGTGGAATGTTTAATTCCCAACCATGGGACATGACTGAAGGTGGCAGGTTTAATTCCCAACCATGGGACATGACTGAAGGTGGCAGGTTTAATTCCAAACCATGGGGCATGACTGAAGGTGGCATGTTTAATTCCCAACCATGGGGCATGACTGAAGGTGGCAGGTTTAATTCCCAACCATGGGGCATGACTGAAGGTGGCAGGTTTAATTCCCAACCATGGGACATGCCTGAAGGTGGCAGGTTTAATTCCCAACCATGGGACATGACTGAAAGTGGCAGGTTTAATTCCCAACCATGCGACATGACTGAAAGTGGCAGGTTTAATTCCCAACCATGCGACATGACTGAAGGTGGCAGGTTTAATTCCCAACCATGGGACATGACTGAAGGTGGCAGGTTTAATTCCCAACCATGGGACATGACTGAAGGTGGCAGGTTTAATTCCCAACCATGGGACATGACTGAAGGTGGCAGGTTTAATTCCCAACCATGGGACATGACTGAAGGTGACATGTTTAATTCCCAACCATGGGACATGACTGAAGGTGGCAGGTTTAATTCCCAACCATGGGACATGACTGAAAGTGGAATGTTTAATTCCCAACCATGGGACATGACTGAAGGTGGCAGGTTTAATTCCCAACCATGGGACATGACTGAAGGTGGCATGTTTAATTCCCAACCATGGGACATGACTGAAGGTGGCAGGTTTAATTCCCAACCATGGGACATGACTGAAGGTGGAATGTTTAATTCCCAACCATGGGACATGACTGAATGTGGCATGTTTAATTCCCAACCATGGGACATGACTGAAGGTGGCATGTTTAATTCCCAACCATAGGACATGACTGAAGGTGGCAGGTTTAATTCCCAACCATGGGACATGACTGAAGGTGGAATGTTTAATTCCCAACCATGGGACATGACTGAAGGTGGCAGGTTTAATTCCCAACCATGGAACATGACTGAAAGTGGAATGTTTAATTCCCAACCATGGGACATGACTGAAGGTGGCAGGTTTAATTCCCAACCATGGCACATGACTGAAGGTGGCATGTTTAATTCCCAACCATGGGACATGACTGAAGGTGGCATGTTTAATTCCCAACCATGGGACATGACTGAAGGTGGCATGTTTAATTCCCAACCATGGGACATGACTGAAGGTGGCATGTTTAATTCCCAACCATAGGACATGACTGAAGGTGGCAGGTTTAATTCCCAACCATGGGACATGACTGAAGGTGGAATGTTTAATTCCCAACCATGGGACATGACTGAAGGTGGCAGGTTTAATTCCCAACCATGGGACATGACTGAAGGTGGCAGGTTTAATTCCAAACCATGGGGCATGACTGAAGGTGGCATGTTTAATTCCCAACCATGGGGCATGACTGAAGGTGGCAGGTTTAATTCCCAACCATGGGGCATGACTGAAGGTGGCAGGTTTAATTCCCAACCATGGGACATGCCTGAAGGTGGCAGGTTTAATTCCCAACCATGGGACATGACTGAAAGTGGCAGGTTTAATTCCCAACCATGCGACATGACTGAAAGTGGCAGGTTTAATTCCCAACCATGCGACATGACTGAAAGTGGCAGGTTTAATTCCCAACCATGCGACATGACTGAAAGTGGCAGGTTTAATTCCCAACCATGCGACATGACTGAAGGTGGCAGGTTTAATTCCCAACTATGGGACATGACTGAAGGTGGCAGGTTTAATTCCCAACCATGGGGCATGACTGAAGGTGGCAGATTTAATTCCCAACCATGGGACATGACTGAAGGGGGCAGGTTTAATTCCCAACCATGGGACACGACTGAAGGTGGCATGTTTAATTCCCAACCATGGGGCATGACTGAAGGTGGCAGATTTAATTCCCAACCATGGGACATGACTGAAGGGGGCAGGTTTAATTCCCAACCATGGAACATGACTGAAGGTGGCAGGTTTAATTCCAAACCATGGGGCATGACTGAAGGTGGCATGTTTAATTCCCAACCATGGGGCATGACTGAAGGTGGCAGGTTTAATTCCCAACCATGGGGCATGACTAAAGGTGGCAGGTTTAATTCCCAACCATGGGACATGACTGAAAGTGGCAGGTTTAATTCCCAACCATGCGACATGACTGAAAGTGGCAGGTTTAATTCCCAACCATGCGACATGACTGAAGGTGGCAGGTTTAATTCCCAACTATGGGACATGACTGAAGGTGGCAGGTTTAATTCCCAACCATGGGACATGACTGAAGGTGGAATGTTTAATTCCCAACCATGGGGCATGACTGAAGGTGGCAGGTTTAATTCCCAACCATGGGACATGACTGAAGGTGGCAGGTTTAATTCCCAACCATGCGACATGACTGAAGGTGGCAGGTTTAATTCCCAACCATGCGACATGACTGAAGGTGGCATGTTTAATTCCCAACCATGGGACATGACTGAAGGTGGCATGTTTAATTCCCAACCATGGGACATGACTGAAAGTGGCAGGTTTAATTTAACCATGGGACATGACTGAAGGTGGCAGGTTTAATTCCCAACCATGGGACATGACTGAAGGTGGCAGGTTTAATTCCCAACCATGGGACATGACTGAAGGTGGCAGGTTTAATTCCCAACCATGCGACATGACTGAAGGTGGCAGGTTTAATTCCCAACTATGGGACATGACTGAAGGTGGCATGTTTAATTCCCAACCATGGGACATGACTGAAGGTGACATATTTAATTCCCAACCATGGGACATGACTGAAGGTGGCAGGTTTAATTCCCAACCATGGGACATGACTGAAAGTGGAATGTTTAATTCCCAACCATGGGACATGACTGAAGGTGGCAGGTTTAATTCCCAACCATGGGACATGACTGAAGGTGGCATGTTTAATTCCCAACCATGGGACATGACTGAAGGTGGCAGGTTTAATTCCCAACCATGGGACATGACTGAAGGTGGCAGGTTTAATTCCCAACCATGGGACACGACTGAAGGTGGCATGTTTAATTCCCAACTATGGGACATGACTGAAGGTGACATGTTTAATTCCCAACCATGGGACATGACTGAAGGTGGCAGGTTTAATTCCCAACCATGGGACACGACTGAAGGTAGCATGTTTAATTCCCAACTATGGGACATGACTGAAGGTGGCAGGTTTAATTCCCAACTATGGGACATGACTGAAGGTGACATGTTTAATTCCCAACCATGGGACATGACTGAAGGTGGCAGGTTTAATTCCCAACTATGGGACATGACTGAAGGTGACATGTTTAATTCCCAACCATGGGACACGACTGAAGGTGGCATGTTTAATTCCCAACTATGGGACATGACTGAAGGTGACATGTTTAATTCCCAACCATGGGACATGACTGAAGGTGGCAGGTTTAATTCCCAACCATGGGACACGACTGAAGGTGGCATGTTTAATTCCCAACTATGGGACATGACTGAAGGTGACATGTTTAATTCCCAACCATGGGACATGACTGAAGGTGGCAGGTTTAATTCCCAACCATGGGACACGACTGAAGGTGGCATGTTTAATTCCCAACCATGGGGCATGACTGAAGGTGGCAGATTTAATTCCCAACCATGGGACATGACTGAAGGGGGCAGGTTTAATTCCCAACCATGGGACATGACTGAAGGTGGCAGGTTTAATTCCAAACCATGGGGCATGACTGAAGGTGGCATGTTTAATTCCCAACCATGGGGCATGACTGAAGGTGGCAGGTTTAATTCCCAACCATGGGGCATGACTGAAGGTGGCAGGTTTAATTCCCAACCATGGGACATGACTGAAGGTGGCATGTTTAATTCCCAACCATGCGACATGACTGAAAGTGGCAGGTTTAATTCCCAACCATGCGACATGACTGAAAGTGGCAGGTTTAATTCCCAACCATGCGACATGACTGAAAGTGGCAGGTTTAATTCCCAACCATGCGACATGACTGAAAGTGGCAGGTTTAATTCCCAACCATGCGACATGACTGAAAGTGGCAGGTTTAATTCCCAACCATGCGACATGACTGAAGGTGGCAGGTTTAATTCCCAACCATGCGACATGACTGAAGGTGGCAGGTTTAATTCCCAACCATGGGGCATGACTGAAGGTGGCAGGTTTAATTCCCAACCATGGGGCATGACTGAAGGTGGCAGGTTTAATTCCCAACCATGGGACATGACTGAAGGTGGCAGGTTTAATTCCAAACCATGGGGCATGACTGAAGGTGGCATATTTAATTCCCAACCATGGGACATGACTGAACGTGGCAGGTTTAATTCCCAATCATGGGACATGACTGAAGGTGGCATGTTTAATTCCCAACCATGGGACATGACTGAAGGTGGCAGGTTTAATTCCCAACCATGCGACATGACTGAAGGTGGCAGGTTTAATTCCCAACCATGGGGCATGACTGAAGGTGGCAGGTTTAATTCCCAACCATGGGGCATGACTGAAGGTGGCAGGTTTAATTCCCAACCATGGGACATGACTGAAGGTGGCAGGTTTAATTCCAAACCATGGGGCATGACTGAAGGTGGCATATTTAATTCCCAACCATGGGACATGACTGAACGTGGCAGGTTTAATTCCCAATCATGGGACATGACTGAACGTGGCAGGTTTAATTCCCAACCATGGGACATGACTGAAGGTGGCAGGTTTAATTCCCAACCATGCGACATGACTGAAGGTGGCAGGTTTAATTCCCAACCATGGGGCATGACTGAAGGTGGCAGGTTTAATTCCCAACCATGGGGCATGACTGAAGATGGCAGGTTTAATTCCCAACCATGGGACATGACTGAAGGTGGCAGGTTTAATTCCCAACCATGCGACATGACTGAAGGTGGCAGGTTTAATTCCCAACCATGCGACATGACTGAAGGTGGCAGGTTTAATTCCCAACCATGGGGCATGACTGAAGGTGGCAGGTTTAATTCCCAACCATGGGACATGACTGAAGGTGGCAGGTTTAATTCCCAACCATGGGGCATGACTGAAGGTGGCATGTTTAATTCCCAACCATGGGGCATGACTGAAGGTGGAAGGTTTAATTCCCAACCATGGGGCATGACTGAAGGTGGCAGGTTTAATTCCCAACCATGGGACATGACTGAAGGTGGCATGTTTAATTCCCAACCATGCGACATGACTGAAAGTGGCAGGTTTAATTCCCAACCATGCGACATGACTGAAAGTGGCAGGTTTAATTCCCAACCATGCGACATGACTGAAAGTGGCAGGTTTAATTCCCAACCATGCGACATGACTGAAGGTGACAGGCTTAATTCCCAACCATGGGGCATGACTGAAGGTGGCAGGTTTAATTCCCAACCATGGGGCATGACTGAAGGTGGCAGGTTTCATTCCCAACCATGGGACATGACTGAAGGTGGCAGGTTTAATTCCCAACCATGCGACATGACTGAAGGTGGCAGGTTTAATTCCCAACCATGGGGCATGACTGAAGGTGACATGTTTAATTCCCAACCATGGGACATGACTGAAGGTGGCAGGTTTAATTCCCAACCATGGGGCATGACTGAAGGTGGCATGTTTAATTCCCAACCATGGGACATGACTGAAGGTGGCAGGTTTAATTCCCAACCATGGGACATGACTGAAGGTGACAGGTTTAATTCCCAACCATGGGGCATGACTGAAGGTGACATGTTTAATTCCCAACCATGCGACATGACTGAAGGTGGCAGGTTTAATTCCCAACCATGCGACATGACTGAAGGTGGCAGGTTTAATTCCCAACCATGCGACATGACTGAAGGTGGCAGGTTTAATTCCCAACCATGGGACATGACTGAAGGTGGCAGGTTTAATTCCCAACCATGGGGCATGACTGAAGGTGGCAGGTTTAATTTCCAACCATGGGACATGACTGAAGGTGGCAGGTTTAATTCCCAACCATGGGGCATGACTGAAGGTGGCAGGTTTAATTCCCAACCATGGGGCATGACTGAAGGTGGCAGGTTAAATTCCCAACCATGGGATATGACTGAAGGTGACATGTTTAATTCCCAACCATGGGACATGACTGAACGTGGCAGGTTTAATTCCCAACCATGGGACATGACTGAAGGTGGCATGTTTAATTCCCAACCATGCGACATGACTGAAGGTGGCAGGTTTAATTCCCAACCATGCGACCTGACTGAAGGTGGAAGGTTTAATTCCCAAACATGGGACATGACTGAAGGTGGCAGGTTTAATTCCCAACCATGGGACATGACTGAAGGTGGCAGGTTTAATTCCCAACCATGGGACATGACTGAAGATGGCAGGTTTAATTCCCAACCATGGGACATGACTGAAGGTGGCAGGTTTAATTCCCAACCATGGGACATGACTGAAGGTGGCAGGTTTAATTCCCAACCATGGGACATGACTGAAGGTGGCAGGTTTAATTCCCAACCATGGGACATGACTGAAGGTGACATGTTTAATTCCCAACCATGGGACATGACTGAAGGTGGCAGGTTTAATTCCCAACCATGGGACATGACTGAAGGTGGCAGGTTTAATTCCCAACCATGGGACATAACTGAATGTGGCATGTTTAATTCCCAACCATACGACATGACTGAAGGTGGCAGGTTTAATTCCCAACCATGGGACATGACTGAAGGTGGCAGATTTAATTCCCAACCATGGGACATGACTGAAGGTGACATGTTTAATTCCCAACCATGGGACATGACTGAAGGTGGCAGATTTAATTCCCAACCATGGGACATGACTGAAGGTGACATGTTTAATTCCCAACCATGGGACATGACTGAAGGTGGCAGGTTTAATTCCCAACCATGGGACATGACTGAAGGTGACATGTTTAATTCCCAACCATGGGACATGACTGAAGGTGGCAGGTTTAATTCCCAACCATGGGACATGACTGAAGGTGGCAGGTTTAATTCCCAACCATGGGGCATGACTGAAGGTGGCAGGTTTAATTCCCAACCATGGGACATGACTGAAGGTGGCAGGTTTAATTCCCAACCATGGGACATGACTGAAGGTGGCAGGTTTAATTCCCAACCATGCGACATGACTGAAGGTGGCAGGTTTAATTCCCAACCACGCGACATGACTGAAGGTGGCAGGTTTAATTCCCAACCATGGGACATGACTGAACGTGGCAGGTTTAATTCCCAACCATGGGACATGACTGAAGGTGGCAGGTTTAATTCCCAACCATGGGACATGATGAAGGTGGCAGGTTTAATTCCCAACCATGGGACATGACTGAAGGTGGCAGGTTTAATTCCCAACCATGGGACATGACTGAAGGTGGCAGGTTTAATTCCCAACCATGCGACATGACTGAAGGGGGCAGGTTTAATTCCCAACCATGGGACATGGCTGAAGGTGGCAGGTTTAATTCTCAACCATGGGGCATGACTGAAGGTGGCAGGTTTAATTCCCAACCATGGGGCATGACTGAAGGTGGCAGGTTTAATTCCCAACCATGGGACATGGCTGAAGGTGGCAGGTTTAATTCTCAACCATGGGGCATGACTGAAGTGCCCTTCTGTTCAAGGCACCTAACCCCCAATTGTTCCCCAGACCCTTAGTTTGTAATTCACTTGTGTAAATTCCTACATGACTACATGGTGTTCATGGAGTTGTGTTGTTCGCAGTGCACAGATGGGTAAATGCGGATAATGAATTCCATGTGTGCGTTGGCACATCATGGCCACTATTTCACTATTATCATTATCATCTTGTCTCCACCCGCTTTCCTTTAGATTGTAAGCTTGCAAAGGGCAGGGCCCTGTCCCCTAATGTATTATGTGTATAGTACCTCTTCTTTTACATCAGACTCATAATACTGTGTGTATTATATGCATTGTAATCATTGTTGTATTATAAGTATTTTACTTTTCTTATCCAAGTATTTCTACCTTGTACTGCGCCACAGAATATGATGCCGCTTTATAAATAAACAACAATAATAATAATTCTAGGTACACAGAGAGTTTTGTTTTTAAGTTCTCATCATAGTCAGTTCCCCGGAGCATGGATAGACGGCAGGAAAACATTTGCACAGTCAGATGAAGATGTCACAAGGATGTAAGTCACATGAATCTTCGCAGCTGTTTAGAATCACTCGAGATGCTGGTTCTGAGCTGCATGACAGCACAATGCTACTGTACAGATCAGCAGGGCTGCGCCTAGACTATGGGGTTTATTCATCAAGGGATAGCGCCAGGTAGCGCCTCGTAGCGGCAGGCAGCGTCTGGTGAACGCCGGGCGCTGTACGCAATACCACATTTATGAAGGCGATTCTGGTGAGCGACTCTAACAGCGCCATGTAACGTACGATTCATTATGACAGGCAGCTCAGTGTATAGCGCTGGCGCACTAGCTTCCAGAGCGCCAGGTATTACCTGTCGCTACCTGTCGCTCTCCCATACATTTCAATGGACGTTCCATTTCTTCTGTTTAAACAGGGTTTTTTGTGTTTCATTTTTTTTTTCTCTCAAATCATTATGTGACCTCTCCTGGCCTAGAAAGAGTCATTTTTGAAAACTTTTTTGATTTTTTTGATTTTTAGGCAGAATTGTCATTACAGGTCTGGCATTAAAGTGTTAATGTCACAATGTTTCAACAATGTAATTCCATGTGTTTTCGCTTTGTTACTGGTGGATATGTGTTCAAAAACAGACTTTAATCACACAGCGTCTGGCGCTCTATGCTATAGAGACCAGATCCAGAGCGCCGACGCTGTGTGTGTTTTTTTTTTTAATATGGTGGGAGTTGCTGAGAGTCGGTTGCAATGAGCTGGCGCTACCTTTCGCTCCCTGCAGCGCTGTACTGGTGTTAGAACGCCCAACATACATCTCATTAATCAATGCCGGGCAGGTTACTACAGCGACTGAGGCACTCTGTTACAGCGCCCGATAGCCGATCACAGC
Organism: Gastrophryne carolinensis; assembly: GCA_027917425.1. Lineage (NCBI taxonomy): Eukaryota > Metazoa > Chordata > Amphibia > Anura > Microhylidae > Gastrophryne > Gastrophryne carolinensis. Next base: position 450,886,497 of record CM051237.1, read on the forward strand.
ATATACTAGCGGTCGCTCTTAGCGCTGCTATACAGACGCTCATCTGCTGATACCTGGCGCTAGTAATAAATCAGCCTGCCTGTGTGGCCCTGGGCAAAATTGGAAGTGGGGGCTCACTGCCTGGCGCTGCCTCCTCTTATGGGCACAGTGAAGGACAGGTAATGAAGCTGAAGGGCCTACTTTGTGGCTCAATGCCCATCTCATTTGTGAGCAGCATAGTGCTGCTGAGAGTCCCTTCGGCTGTGCAGCAGGCGGGTCCGCGCACAGGGAGAAGGGATGCGAGTGATGCCGGTGCCGGATGAGCATGCGCCGTGGGCTCGAGGGAAAGGTTAGAATGGGGGTTTTACATAGCGGGGCAGGGGAAATGAGTATGCCTGCCCTGAAGTCTCAGACTCCAGGGAGGGTTTTGGTCCACTTTAAACTTGCTACTATAAAGGACGTTGTATTGACAAAATGGAATGACAAAAAAAAGAAAGAAAAGGAATGGTAGAACGAACAGATAAAAGAAAGAAGCAATGACTAGATGAAAAGAAAGTAACAGACAGAATAGAAGGAAAGAAAAAGAAGGGAAAGAAAATGAATGGCATTATTAATAGATAAAAGAAAGAAAGGAAAGAAAAAATAGGGAGGGACTGTCTCTCCCAATGGCCAATCTGCCCTTGGCTGACTGGCCTTAGTCCTGGTTACTACATGGCCCTGTGTCTTGCTTAGGGTAGAGGGAATGAGGTGGGCCCTCCCAAAGTGCAAGGGTCCCGGCACCTGCCCGGGTCTGCCCAGAGCTGACGCCTGCCCTGCTTACAAACATAATGAACTCTTCGTTGTTGGTGGTAAATAGGAAAGGTACCATGTAGCCCAGCATCTCTTCCACCTTTGTCTAGCAGCATGACGCACCCCTGCCCCAAGGCTCCCCAGCGGATCCCGGAAGTGGTGTGTTTGCCGACGTGCAGATGCCCAAGATGTTGTAGGCTCTAGGTTTCAAAGAGCCTCTGTCATGATTAAGAGCCTTGGCTCGAAACGCGTTGACGCGGGGTCTGCTCTCACTATGCAGTTTTATGTTTTACATGCTGCGATGGCTTTTTAACTACGGCTTGCAATAAAGGATGGATGATTTTATTGACCAAGCTAGGTGGCTGGCACTTCTTCATTGTGGACATTTATCATACTAGGAGGTGAGCTCTCTATGCCTTGTGCCCATTGCTTGGACTTTGTCATACATTTATGTGATCTGAGGCTGGCATGAAATACATCTAGGTTTCAAACGCCTGTTGTCACCTGTTAAATAAAGTCATTGGGCCTTATTCATGAAGGGATAGCGCCAGGTATTTCCTGTACAGCGTCAGGTGAACGCCGGAGACGGCACGCAATTACACATTTATGAAGCCAAATCTGGTGAGCAACTAGAACAGCGCCATGCAGCGTCCGATTCATCATTATCCCAGCCTCAGCATACAGCGCTGGCGTTCAGCCTTGCAGAGCGCCACTTGTTGCTACCTGGCGCTCTCCCATACATTTCTATGGATGATCCCTAAATCCCTTTCCTGATCCACAATTTTTTTTTTTCTTACAAAAAATCTCAAAACTTCTGACATGTATCCTGGGTAAGAAAATGACATTTTTGAAAACTTTTTTGATTAATAACATTTTTTTGCAGAATTGTCTTTACATGTCTGGTATTAAAGTGTTCATGTCAGAATGTTATGTACAACAATGTAATGCCATATGTTTTCGCTTTGTTACTACATGATTTTGAACGCCGGCGATGTTTGAGGCTGTTTTTTTGATTAATGTGGTGTGAGTCGGTCGCACTGAGCTGGTGCTACTGTCCGGTCCCATACAGCGTAGTACTGCGACTCACACATCATATTCATCAATGCCGACCAGCGACTGAGGTGCTCTGAAACAATGATCCATGGCCGAGCACAGCGACTACTAGCGGTTGCTCTGAAATCCTCTCTACAGACGCTCATCTGTCGCCACCTGGCGTTAGTAATGAATCAGCCTGTTAATTGTTTGGAGTGAAGTACCCCCCTCGTGTGTATAAAAGCACACACATTACACCTGTTGTTTGACGCCAATGCTTACTTCAAGCACATCCTAGGTATGATGGAGGATTCCCCGAACTAGGCAACAACACACCCCCCAGACCCTTGAAGCCAGGCATTGCAGAAGGCAACACAGCACCCGGGCAAGGCACCACCGCTCTAGCCACAGACATTCCCCTGTTGCCAAACACAACCCACTCTGACCGGGTCCCGCAGCAGTGTGGTCCGGCAGGAGCAGGAGAGCCAACCACAGGGCCCACGCCACACACCCCCATGCTCCAGTCACCGGTCAGCACACAGGAGCCCACTCCGGAGCCCAGTGCGGAGCAGCAAAGCCACTGCCTGGGTAGCCCACTTCCCTGCCAGCCTGCGAACCACCACTTCAGTGTCTGGGAGTGGGCACAGTGTGTTGTCCTCCCCTGCCCCACCAAGTCAGCAGGCCTTCGTGAAAGTTGCCAACGCAACGAAACGCGTCAGGCGGGATATGGCATTTCTCTAAAAGGATTTATTCATGCTGCTACCTCGTGCGCTGTTCTGAAGAATAACGGCTTTTTGGTGGTGAATGTGGGAGAAGCAATTTATCTACACTTTCCAGTTGTTGGATTTTAACCGTCTTTGTTCATTTGGAGTTCTGTAAGTGCAATACCTCTTTGATAAAACGTTGACATACAGAGTTGCACTAGGTCTTCTTTGTGTTCTTTTTCCCTCTCTATGCTGATATATTGTCTGAATGATAATCTGGCTGCATGGCATTCCTGCAAAAGTGAATTTCCCCAGTAAAGGGCCATTACTGTGAGAGGACACTACAGCCCTTATTTAACAAGGGATAGCGCCAGGTAGCGCCTGGTGAGCGACCGGTAATGACGGGCCCCACCACGAGAACGCCGGCTCCCCACCACAATCACACATTTATCAAGCCAATCCTGCTTACCGACTGAGATAGCGCCATATAGCCACTCATTCATCATTATTCCAGCCTCAGCCCACAGCGCCAGCGTCCGACCTTGAACAGCGACAGGTATGACCTCTCGCTACCTGGCGCTCTCCAATGCATTTCAATGGAACAATCTTTAAATATTCATAATTAATTCATATTAATGTTTATTTTTTTTTTTTTTTTTTTTTTTTTTTTAATGTGAAAAATTCTGTTACCACTTCTGCCATGTTATATATTTTTTTTAAGGTAAAAAAAAACAAAAAAAAGAATTGATATTACAGGTCTGATATTAATGTATTAATATTACAAAATGTTATTAAAAACTTGTTTTTTTTGGTTTCCAAAAATATGGTTGTTTGGGGGTTAAAAAAACTACTTTTAACCCATCGCCGCCAGCGCTCTGGGGTTTAAACATGCATTTCACAGCGCGAGAATTTTTTGAGCGTGATTTGTTAATGAATATGGTGGGAGCCGGTCGCTATGGCCATTTGCTATCATGCGCACCCATACATCGCGGAACCTGTCAAATAGCGACTCATCACCTTGTATTCAACATTACTGCACACCGACTGAGTCGCTATCAACAACCGAACAACGGCCAAGCACAGCGACTAATAGCGGGCGCTGTGAAAATACCGCTACAGTCACTCAACTGTCGCTACCTGGCGCTATTAATAAATCAGCCTCATATTGTCTGAATGATAATCTGGCTGCATGGCATTCCTGCTAAAGTGAATTACCCCAGTAAAGGGCCATTACTGTGAGAGGATACTACGTTTGGAGCAACAGTGGAAATATTCAAAGGCTTGCTACTTGTCTATTTCCGGTAAGCAGAACTTTTGAATGATGGAGGAGAGCACCGCATTGACCTGCTTAGTGCATGCACCGTGGGATTTCCTTTGCTGTATTAGACTTTTTTCTACAAAAGAGACTTTTTGAATTCATTTCACTGTTGCTCTGTGTTTTCCAACTTTTATTTTGTACTATTCGCTGGTGGAGTAAGGCAGCTTGTTACACGTGTGAGCAACATTAAGATAGGTTTGGGTAACTAACCATACTTCAGTTTAGCGCTGTGCTTTCACTATCCAAGTCAGCATGGAGCTGCTGTTGCCACACATAGCGCCAGTCAGCTGATGTTGGAAAAGCTGAGTGGGTGCTTCATTGAGGCACAGTTAATAGCAATACTGGATGGGGTTACCGTCCATTTCGATCAGCTTTGTGGCTAACAGTCCCGTTCTACACCCTAAGTGGTGCAAAACAAGATCTGGCTACAGGTATCACGCAGGGCCACTAGTGCACGGCCGGAGGCCAAGGATTCTCAGCAGGTATTGAAAATCGGTGGTCTGGAAGGAAGTCAACCAGAGATGGAATGAGGGGTAAGTGTTCACAGCTAAGAGGTGTGTTTATTGTTTAGTCATTTGAGACAATTTGAGACAATTCATCCATTTGTGCTTTGTTTCAGCTTACAAACTGGAGGAGGCTTGCCAAAAACTCTAGAGTTTACCGCTGAGGAACAGAGGGTATATTGATACTGCCCAGCGTCACATGTCCGCCAGTGGTAAGAGTTTGTACCCAACTGATTTGGCAGTGGGGGAGGCCACAACCCCAGCTCATTTTTGCCAAACATAAGTGTCCACAAGCGCACACCAACAGTGCTTTGCTGGGACACACATATTTGCAAAGCAAGGGCCCAGATGTGTCTACCTCCAAGTGCACTAAAGATCAGCCATTGTAATTGTTTCCAAATGTGTGGTGGATACACGTAGCTGTTGTGATCAATGTGTGCCCCATGTTTACTAGCTTAAAGCGGACCAACACCCAGGGGGGATCGGCCCAGGAATCTATAAGTTTCCCGGGCCGATCAGATCCCTCCCCGTGGGACATCCGAAATCGGGATGTCCCGCGGGGTGAAACCCCCCAGGAAGACCACAATCCTACCTTTTCCACGTTCCAGCGGCGCATGCGCGTCCGCCGCCGCCTCCCGTGCGTCCCTCTAGCAGGGCGCACTCCCGCGCCGGCCGTTTGTGAATGGCCGGCGCGGGTGCGCTCCCTGTAAGAGGGACGCAGCGGCGGCGGACGCGCTCTGCTTGTCCGGCGCTGCCTCTCGCTTGTCCGTCGGCGGGGATTGGCAGCAGCGGTCACGTGGGAGCGGGGTGAGGTGAGTTTTCAGGGCTTTCTGGGGGGTTTCACACAGCGGGGCACCCCCGATCGGTGTGCCCCACCAAAGTGGACCAAAACCCAGGATAGTCAAAATCCTGGGTGTTGGTCCACGTTAAAGCAGACCAAAACACACAAACATTACATTTGGCCAAAGCCCCTGCCGATATTCCCTTCCTAGGGTGTAGAACTAGAAATGGATAATTTTGAGACTTCCCCCCAGGGGCAGGGGGGTGAGAGCCCCCAGCATGAAACCAGTCCTGAGGAGGAGCCCAGCATCTCTATCTAGGGGTAGTTTTAGGGGTAGGTCACAATGACGTGCTGGTAGGACCGGGAATTGCAGGCTGACTCAATTCTCCCTGAGGTGCCCTGCATCACTACACATCAACTATAAGGTAAAATCTAACTTAACTATATATCTCTGTTTGTAATTACTTACCTGTAACCTGCATTCTGCTCTCAGACCTGTATATGTAATATTTCATACTTTTATTGTTGCTTAGTGTGCGCTTAGCGCATTAAAATATATCATTTAACTTGAGCTGTCTTTTTGCCTTGATCAAAACTTGCACGTCCGAGTCCCTTGGCTAAAATTACAGGCCACTGGGCTGGTTAACACACCAGGATTAGGAAAGCATATTGCATGATTCCAGAAGGTGTGACGTCAGCTTGGCCCACGTTATACTCGATTCCTCTGTAAACAATACTCTGAGAAGGAAATATTTCCTTGTACCAAATCTAAAACAGAGGACCCAACCCCTATTCAGTGCCCAACAAAAACAACAAATCTCTGGTTCCATGTTCCATAATCTAGTGGAAAATCCTTCTAGAGGAATGCTTTATAAGGGCAAAACCTTATACTTGCGTTAAAGAGGAACAAAACTTGTGATTCTCACTATCCCAGGTTTTGCTCTGCCTGAATTTGGAATGCCCACTGTGTAAAACCCCCCAGATCACCAATAAACTCACCTTTCCAGCAATCCCACATGTGACTGGTATGTGACTCAGATAAAGATAAAGCACCATGGGATCGCCAGCTAAGTAAGTATACCGGAGGTTTACACTGTGAGGCATCCCAAAGTGGGAGATCACCAGTCCTGGAGTCTTAAGTGGGAGATCACCAGTCCTGGAGTCTTATAGGCTCTAGGTTGGTGGTTGCCCCTCTTTAAAGAGGAACAACCACTAAATTGTCTAGCCTAAGAACTTCAACACCCGGCCGATCAAGTACCTTTGGGGCATCTTGATTCGAGATGCCCTGCTGTGTGAAATGCACCCCTATACAAACCCTCACCTCTCCGGCACTGCAGCTGGGTACCCGGCCTCCCTCTCATGCCCAGGCATTCAGATAGGCTGGCGGTGGGAGCACTGCAGACCCAGGGATGTGGCCACTCCCACTTTCTATGCCAACGCTATGTTCCAAACAGAGCTAAATGCAGCGCATTATTATGCACTACATACAGCGATGTCTGGGTGACCGGGTGAGAGCCCATGTGTGCGCTATGGGACCGGGGTAGAGGTAAGTTTTTAGGGTGATCCTGTGAGGTTTCTATAGAGGCGGTGGAAGCAGCTTGCTCCATACCCCCTTATGCCATGTGCCTTCACCTACTCCATGAACAAAGGCGAGTTACAAGTGGTGTGCCGCAAGGCTCTGTCCTGGGCCCCATTCTTTTTAATATGTTTGTAAGTGACATAGGAGAAGGCTTGGTAGGAAAAGTTTGTCTGTTTGCTGATGATACAAAGGTTAGTAATAGGGTGGATATTCCTGGAGGTGTCTGCAACATGGAAAATGATTTGGCTTTACTGGATAGATGGTCAAAACTGTGGAAACTAGAGTTTAATGTCTCTAAATGTAAAATCCTGCACCTGGGTAGAAGGAATCCCTGCTCTGAGCACCGTATGGGCAGCGCTGTGTTATCCAGGACCTCGGAGGAGAGAGATTTAGGGATACTGATTACTGATAGCTGCAAGATGAGTGGACAGTGTAGCCAGGCAGTGGGAAAAGCAAGCAGGATGCTGGGCTGCATAGCTCGAGGCATCACCAGTAGGAAGAGGGAGGCTGTGATGCCGCTGTATAGAGCCCTGGTGAGGCCACAGCTAGAATACTGTGTGCAGTTCTGGAGACCTTACCTGCAAAAAGACATTATTCAAATAGAACGGGTCCAAAGGCCGGCAACAAAAATGGTGGAAGGACTTAAACTTAAAACTTATCAGGAGAGACTTAAGGAACTTAATTTGTACAGTCTGGAGGAAAGAAGGGAGAGGGGGGACACGATGGAGACCTTTAAATATGTGAAAGGATTGAATAAGGTTCAGGAGGGAAGTGTTTTTAAGAAGAAGCTTAATGATAGAACAAGGGGCCCAACCTGAAGCTAGTCGGGAAGATCTTATATATTAATATATAATATTATTTTACAGAAAGAGTAGTAGATGCTTGGAACAAACTTCCAGCAGAGGTAGTTGAAAAATCAACAGTCACTGAATTTAAACCTGCCTGGGATAAGCACACATCTATCCTAAGATAAATGCCCTTATTCATCAAGCGATAGCGCCAGGTAGTGTCTGACGAGCGCCAGGTAGCGGCAGCTAACGGCGACTACCGACTCAAGTACGCCCGGCGGCGGTCACAATGACGCATTTATCAAGCAAAATGAGGCTAGCGCCGGCGAGAGCGACGGCTAGCGCGGCATTCATCATGAAGCCGCCTGGACCGAACAGCGCCGCTGCAAATTCCCTCACAGCGCCAGGTATGAGCTGTCGCTCCCTGGCGATGTCCAATGCATTTCAATGTAGCAATCTATAATTATTCATAATTAATTGGTATTAATTTTTTTTTTTTTTTTTTTTAATGTCAAAAAATCGGAGAACACTTCTGCAATGTTAGGATTTATTTTTAAGTTAAAAAAAAATTTTAAAAAAATTTGTGCAGAATTGATCTAACAGGTCTGAGATTAATGTATTCATATTACAAAATGATTCTAAAAACATGTATAATGTTACATTCAAAAAATATGGTTGTTTAGGGGTTAAAAACTAGTTAATACACATCGCCGCCAGCGCTCTGGGGTTTAAACAAGGAATGGACAGCGACAGCACATTCGGAGCGTGATTTGTTAATGAATATGAAGCTAGCCGTTCGCTCTGGCCATTCGTTGTCAGGCGCTCACATACAACGCTGGACCTGTGAAACAGCGACCCCCCAGCCCGTATTCAACATTACCGCACACCGACTGAGTCGGTGTCATCAAGCTAACGCCGGCCAAGCACAGCGAATACTGGCTGGCGCTGAAAAAATCACGCTACAGTCGCTCATCTGTCGCTACCTGGCGCTATTAATGAATCGGCCTCAAAGAGAACATACAGTATACACATAAGGGCAGACTAGATGGACCGTATGGTCTCCTTCTGCCGTCAACCTTCTATGTTTCTATGTTTCATAGTACGTAAGCCCTTTGGACCCACAGCGGTCTCTGACCACAGCAGAGAGCAAATGACTCATGAATGCCAAAACCCAGAAATAGAATGAAAGAAAGCAGCTTTGCTCAAAATACATAAAGTATTTACCTATAGTCAGAGGTAATGCTTTGAAATGGCTCATTTTACTGCATTTCCGAGGTGGATAAGGGGAGTGCCTGGGCATGGGCTTTAACATGGGCCCCTCCCTAATGTGGCCGATTCATTGGAACGAATGTCACTTTTGGCCAAGCAGTGTACGTGTGAACTTTCTCGCTCCCGTTACCTCTTACCTCTTATTCCCTAACACGCATGTAATGGTTGGCCAGTCCTGTCACTGCTTATCACATACAAATGGGTCACAAAGTCTAAAGATGGAGATGAGATTGCTAATCAAACAATCAGACCTTTGCACAATCGTCTAGTCAAACAAGAAATAATCAGGCGCGCAACTGAAACATGACAAAAGCTGCTACTGATCCAGACTAACAGGAAAACAGCCACCAATTCTCACAACACCCTGCAAATTTGCTTTCAAGGAGAATAGAATTTTTACATTTTTGGGTAACACTGGGGGGTCAATACAGAGCCTGGTGGGAAAACGCATTTCTTTTTTAGGAGAGAAAACTACCATTTACTTTCATTGTCTACCGGGTGTACATTTTACCCTGGCTCTGAATCCGCCCAAGGTAGACAGTGGGGTTTATTCATCAAGGGATAACGCCAGGTAGTGTCTCGTAGCGCCATGCAAAACCACATTTATGAAGGCGATTCTGGTGAGCGACTCTAACAGCGCCATGTAGCATACGATTCATCATTGCAGGTGGCTCAGCGTATAGCGCCGGAGTTGGGAAGGCCGATTCATTAATAGCGGCAGGTAGCGACAGTTGAGCAACTGTAGCAGTATTTTCAGAGCGCCCGCTAGTAGTCGCTGTGCTTGGCCGTTGTTCGGTTGTTGATAGCGACTCAGTCGGTGGGCAGTAATGTTGAATATTGGGTGAGGAGTCGCTATTTGACAGGTTCCGCGCTGTATGTGAGCGCATGATAACGACTGCCCATAGCGACCGGCTTCCACCATATTCATTAACAAATCACGCTCAAAAAATTCTCGCACTGTGAAATGCATGTTTAAACCCCAGAGCGCTGGCGGCGATGGGTTAAAAGTAGTTTTTTAACCCCCAAACAACCATATTTTTGGAAACCAAAAAAAACAAGTTTTTAAAATAATTTAGTAATATGAATACATTAATGTCAGACCTGTAATATCAATTCTGCACAAAGTTTTTTTTTTTTTTTACCTTAAAAAATATCTAACATTGCAGAAGTGGTCACAGAATTTTTCACATTTAAAAAAAAAAAAAACATTTATAGCAATTAATTAAGAATATTTAAAGATTGTTCCATTGAAATGCATTGGAGAGCGCCAGGTAGCGAGAGGTCATACCTGTCGCTGTTCAAGGTCAGACGCTGGCGCTGAGGGCTGAGGCTGGAATAATGATGAATGAGTCGCTATATGGCGCTATCTCAGTCGCTAAGCAGGATTGGCTTGATAAATGTGTGATTGTGGTGGGGAGCCGGCGTTCTCGTGGCGGGGCCCGTCATTACCGGTCGCTCACCAGGCGCTACCTGTCGCTATCCCTTGTTAAATAAGGGCCCTAGCGTCCAGAGCGTCAGGTATTTCCTGTCACTACCTGTCACTCTCTCATATATTTCAATGGATGTTTCTTTTCTTCTGTTAAAACAGGGTTTTTTTGTTTTTATTTTTTCTCTCGAATAATTGTGTGACCTCTCCTGGCCTAGAAAAAGTCATTTTTGAAAACTTTTTTGATTTTTTATATTTTTATGAAGAATTGTCATTACAGGTCTGGCATTAAAGTATTAATGTCACAGTGTTATAACAATGTCATTCCATGTGTTTTCTCTTCGTTACTGGTGGATATGTGTTCAAAAACAGACTTTAATCACACAGCGTTTGGCGCTGTGTAGCGCCCAACATACATCTCATTCATCAATGTCGGCCAGGTTACTACAGCGCTGTTACAGCGCCCGATAGCCGATCACAGCGTGTATTAGCGCTCGCTTTTAGCGCTTCTGTACAAATGCTCAGCTGCTGATACCTGGCGCTAGTAATGAATCAGCCTGAATGAAAGTGAATGGCAATTTTCTCCCCTAAAAAAGAAGTGAGTTTTCTCGCCAGGCTCTGAATCAACCCCATTGTGTGTTGACATCTGCGATGCATTGTATAACCTCAAAGCTGAGAGTTACATATGTAACAAGTTATTTTGTAACATATGTAACACTCCACGTTTAGGTTATACAATGTATAACCATTTGATAGGTACCTAGCTCATGGTCTTTAACCCTTTCACTGCCGGCCTACCTAGAGATTTTGGCCCTTATTTAACAAGGGATAGCACCAGGTAGCGAATGGTGAGCGAACGGTAATGACGCTCACCGCCACGAGAACGCCGGCTCCCCTCCGCAATCACACATTTATCAAGCCGATCCTGCTTAGCGACTGACAGAGCGCCAGATAGCGAATCATTCATCATTATTTCAGCCTCACCCCACAGCGCCAGCGTCCGACCTTGAACAGCGACAGGTATGACCTCTCGCTACCTGGCGCTCTCCAATGCATTTCAATGGAGCAATCTTTAAATATTCTTAATTAATTGCTATTAATGTTTTTTTTTTTTTTTTTTAATGTCAAAAACTCTGTGACCACTTTTGCAATGTTAGATATTTTTTTTAAGGTAAAAAAAAAAAAAAAAATTGTGCAGAATTGATATTACAGGTCTGAATTTAATGTATTCATATTACAAAATGTTTTGAAAAACTTGTTTTTTTTTTATCCAAAAATATGGTTGTTTGGGGGTTAAAAAACTACTTTTAACCCATCGCCGCCAGCGCTCTGGGGTTTAAACAAGCATTTCACTGCGCAAGAATTTTTTGAGCGTGATTTGTTAATGAATATGCTGGGAGCCGTTCGCTATGGCCATTCGCTGTCATGCGCTCCCATACAGCGCGGAACCTGTCAAATAGCGACTCCTCACCCAATATTCAACTTTTTCGGCAAACCGACTGAGTCGCTGTCAACTACAGAACAACGGCCAAGCACAGCGACTACTAGCGGGCGCTCTGAAAATGCCGCTACTGTCGCTCATCTGTCGCTACCTGGCGCTATTAATGAATCGGCCTCCCCGTCATTACTTGCTGCCAAGCAATGTTTAAGCATTTTGCACGATATATGTTTAACTGTGATTTGTGCAGGAATAACCAGGAACATTTATATATTGTGTTTGTTTTTTCAGCAGAGTTTGGGCTTTAACATGAAATGTCTTGTCTGTGATTTTTTCATTGCTTTCTCAATATTTTGGGTGAAGTATGCGTAAAAAAATAATAAAAAGTCTGTGCCAGCTTTGGATACAACTTCCCCCTCAACACCGGCTCAGCAGCACGGAAAGGAGCGCTCACCTCCACATTTGTAGTAACGAAAACAATGAACCGGCCAGCCTCCGTGTTGAAATAAAACGTCCAATTTAATAAGAGTTGCTTAAAATACTCCTTGAGGTAGCATCATTACAAAACAGGCATAAAATCTGCGATGGCGTCGACGCGTTTCGGGCTCAGCGCCCTTATTCATGACAATTTAATAAATGCAGGACATCCCAATATATAGACACACATTATCAATTAGGACTAATCAGGAGATAATAATGTCAAACACCTGCTTTTACAATAGAACTCCAAAAACACTTACAATTAGATGAATGCGCTCGCGCTCTTTCTCCGCCATGCAAGACTTCCGTTCCCATCCACAGCGAACAGGGGCCAGAAGTCCAATCATCATGAGGCCCATGACGTAGCTCACCCAGATAGGCTGGTAGCAGGCCGCGTCACGCGCGTCAGAGAGAGGGCAATCTGACTCTCCATGCGCTGCGGAAAGGGCGGAAGTCCCGCTCGGCGAGGCAAATAAAGCTAGCAGCAAATTACTCATCTTATATCCAATATCAAATATCAAATCTAGCGGCAGCATTTCTTTATAAATTGTGTACCACAAATACAGTATAACAAATAAGAGTACGGATATCAGTCCCTGCGGAATAATTATTATTACTGTCCTAATCTTGATCTTATTATGTGTAATGTCCCCATGTTGTTGTCAATATCCTATTTTAATAAATAAATGCGTAAAAAAAATAAAAATGTAAAAGAATGCAAAAAAAAACGATATTGTTTATAAAAGCCCCATTCTTCCCGATTATAATGATACCACATATATATTGGTACACATCTATTCCTGTTCAGGAGACCCCCTAAGCTGAAAAGAGTGCTTTATGAGATTTTCAAATAAAATACAACTGCCATGCGCACCTTGCTGTTAAAGTGGACCAACACCCAGGATTTTCACTATCCCGGGTGCTGGTCCACTTCAGCGGGGCATCCGAGATCAGGATGCCCCGCTGTGTGAAACCCCACAAAAGCCCCAAAAAACGTACCTTTTCGGCGACGGATAAGCCGCCGCCGCCTCCCGCGCGTCCCTCTTACAGGGCGCGCGCCCGCGCCGGCCATTCACAAACGTCCGGCGCGGGCGCGCGCACTGCTAGAGGGGCACGCGGGAGGCGGCGGCGGCTGATCCGTTGCCGATAAGGTAAGGTTTTTTGGGGGCTTTTGGGGGGTTTCACCCCGCGGGACATCCCGATCTCGGATGCCCCACGGTGAGGGAGGTGATCGGCCCGGGAATCGGGCTGATCACCCCTGGGTGTTGGTCCACTTTAAATATCAATAACTATAAAGGGTTAAACCCATATACATTTCTTTTAAAAATGGAATGGGGGAACAGCTAGGGCGGTGCCAGGATATTCTAGCGATTGCTTTAGGGGCTGCAGAGAGGAGGGCACATCTGTACACACCTGGTGGATTTGCTCAAAGATCAGAAGATTTTGGTCTTGTGTGTTTGGTCTTATACATACGCTCACAGGACAGATCATGTGACGGGATCCATGGGTAGCTCACATACATGTTAAGCCAAAAGGAATTATTTTGGGTCCCAGCATAGGTTCATGACCTTTGTCCTTCGAGGAGCAAAGAGTTTATGCCTGGAAAGAGGATAGCGTACCTTTCCAAGAGGTTAAAGATCGTTTGAAAAAAATTATTTATCAACGGAAAATTAACTGGCATACGAAGGCAAAGCAACAAACAGTTCATAAAAGTCTGGACACCGCTCTACAGCAAGACCAGCCTAGGCACCAGCTATGTGGGCTGGTAGTCCAGGGTTTGGAGGCCAAACAGCCGGGCCTAAAGGCTACCATCTCACATAGCCCACATGGGCACTGGGCTCTTCTGCACCCCCCTGGCCATTGGGGATGCAGGTAATCAGAAGGGGCAGATGACTTGCCAGCTCCTCCTGCTCTTTGAGCTGTTATAGAGATCTTAAGTATCCCTTACCAAGTTCACAAAGGGTTAAAGTGGACCAGAACCCAGCTAAGATTCCCAGGCCGATCCATTCCCTCCCCACAGGGCATTCAAAATCGGGATGCCCCGCTGTGTAAAACCCCCCAGGACGCCCACTGCACTTACCTGAATCCCGGTCCAACAGCGCGTGCGCGGGCTGCAGACGCAATTCGCGCTTCTCTCTAGCAGGGCGCGCTGCCTGCCGAGCCACCAGCGCGCTCGGAGCCGCTGAGCTTAGATTCCGCTAAGATGTGCATAGCTCAGCGGCTCCGAGCGCACTGATATATAAAGTAGCTATAAAGTAGCGACCCACGGCTGAGCACAGCGACTACTAGCGGGCGCTCTGAAAATGCCTGCTACAGACGCTCATCTGTCGCTACCTGGCGTTAGTGATGAATCAGCCTGCCCATCTAGGCACATGACGAGAAAAATGGAGCTTTCATTCAGTCAGTACAATAATATAAAAATGGTGCCCTATGCACAAGTGTTGTAGTCACAGGACCAGATTAAGTGTGGTGGAGGCCCCTGGGCACAAAATCTGGTGGAGGCCCCAGATACCGTTTTTGTTTCCTTTAAAATAATAGTCCAGCCAAGTAACTGATTGGTGGTTGTCTGGCACCCGCCTACATACTGAAACGTCAGTCCCTTGTGTGGGTGCGTGCTGCTCGGGAACTCCTGCTTTGCCATTCTGGGTGGAGGGTAGTGTAGTCGCCCGGCTGGTTCCCTGCATTGAGCTGCCAGCGGCTGTGCTTGGTGGCTTATGTGCAGTGACAGCTCTGCACCCATCACTGTGGCGTTGCTGAAAGCGTGTCCTTTTTTGATAAGTATAGTGTGGAGCACCGAGAGTCGGACGCACTGAGCTGGCGCTACCTTTTGCTCGCTGCAGCGCTATACTGTTGTTAGAGCGCCCAACATACATCACATTCATCAATGCCGGCCAGGTTACTACAGCGACTGAGGCGCTCTATTACAGTGCCCAATACCCACTTACAGCGTCTACTAGTGGTCGCCCTAAGCGCTGCTATACAGACGCTCATCTGCCGATACCTGGCGTTAGTCATGAATCAGCCTCCACGTATAATAAGGGATAGGAATGTTCTTCCAGATGAAAAGTTTTTGTTGACATTTTTGTAGTGCAGAGGATCATGGGAGGCCATTTTTAATTCTTTCCCCTAGAAGGTAGACAACATGTAACAGTGGAAACGTGACCGGGAGGGACTTATTTTGTGGATTGTCCTTAGTTCTGTATTAACCACTTGATGTCACTTTTAATTCGACTGTCAGAAAAAATGATTGGCAACAAGAGGCTGAGAACAAGGGCTACTCACCTGTTCAATGTTTTGTTGTGTAATCATCATTTCATTTGTTTCTTATCAATAGATTTTATTTTTAATTTGGCCGTTCTGTAAAATAGATCTCACCATGATCATATTATATTGGAATGGAAGCGCAACGTAATCTGACTACACAAGGCCGGATTATGAGGGGGGCGCAAGCGGCGGGCGCCCTGGGGCCTCCACTGTTTGCCCTGCAAAGGGGGCCTCCACCAACCTTTGGGTTATGGTCTGGTCCAGGAGGCTTTTCAGACTTTGCAGTGGGGGCCCCCCGCACCTGGGCAAACCCTTTTTGTTTTTGCAAACCTGCAGCCAAAGTTACCACAGGGCAGGATGGAGAGACTAGAGCAGAAAAGCCGCCGTCAGCAACGCTACAGTGATGGGCGCAGAGTAGTCAATCGATGGCCGCTCACTGTACATATAAGCCTTCTGCTTAAGTTTTCTGCTGGACCAGCTGGATGATTACACTACCCCTCACCCAGAATGGCAAAGCAGGAGTTCCCGAGCAGCACGCACCCGCACAAGGGGGGCACAAGGCGGCACAAGGGACTTGATCTGACGGTCCAGTAAGTAGGCGGGTGCCAGACAACCACCAATCAGTTACTTGGCTGGACTATTATTTTAAAAGGAAAAAAATGCTGTATCTGGGGCCTCCACCAGATTTTGTGCCCAGGGGCCTCCACCACACTTAATCCAGCCCTGGATATGGCACATGATCCATTCAGCTTTTTTTCAGCTCTGAGCGCATTCCTTGTGGGAACGAAAAAAAAGGTTCCAGGGTTTTGCTCCACTTTTAGGGCTGTAGGTCCATCATACAACTTTGTCAGGCTATGACTCCACTATGGAGCCCAGAAGGATAAATGGTGGGACATACCTAGAGATCTGTCAAATCACTTTGCACCGGCCGCTGCGTACGGACATTGAGGCTGACTCATTACTAACGCCAGGTATCGGCAGAAGAGCGTCTGTATAGCGGCGATTAGAGCGACCTCTAGTATACGCTGTGATTGGCTATTGGGGCGCCTCAGTCGCTGTAGTAACCTGTCCGGCATTGATGAATGAGATGTATGTTGGGCGCTCTAACACCAGTACAGCATTACAGCGAGCGAAAGGTAGCTCTAGCTCAGTGCCACCGACTCTCAGCGACTCCCACCATAGTCAACAAGAAAACAGACACACACAGCGTAGGCGCTCTAAATCTGGTCGCTACAGCATAGAGCGCCAGACGCTGTGTGATTAAAGCCTGTTTTTGAACACATATCCACCAGTAACAAAACGAAAACACATGGAAACTTTGTGACATTAACACTTTAGTGCCAGACCTGTAATGACAGTTCTGCATAAAAATGAAAAATATTTTAAAAAATGTCAAAAATAATTATTTCCAGGCCAGGAGAGTCAAAAAAAAATTGGGATCAGTAAAGAGATTAGAAGGAACATCCATTGAAATGTATGGGAGGGCAAAAGGTAGCGACAGGTAAAACCTGGCGCTCTGGAAGCTAGAGCACCGGCGCTATACACGGGGAGGCTGATTTATTAATAGCGACATGTAGCGACAGTTGAGCGACTGTAGCGGTATTTTCACAGCGCCCGCTAGTAGTCGCTGTGCTTGGCCATTGTTCGGTTGTTGACAGCGACTCAGTCGGTGTGGCGTAATGTTGAATACAAGGTTACGAGTCGGTATTTGACAGGTTCCGCGATGTATGGGTGCACATGATAGCGACTGGTCAGAGCGACCGGCTTCCACCATATTCATCAAAAAATCACGCTCAAAAAATTCTCGCGCTGTGAAATGCATGTTTAAACCCCAGAACGCTGGCGGCGATGTGTTAAAAGTAGTTTTTTAACCCCCAAACCACCATATTTTTGGAAACCAAAAAAAACAAGTTTTTAAAATAATTTAGTAATATGAATACATTAATATCAGACCTGGAATATCATTTCTGTACAATTTCTTTTGTTAATTTTTTTTCCCTTAAAAAAAATATCTAAAATGGCAGAAGTGGTCACAGAATTTTTCACATTTAAAAAAAAAAAAAAAAAAAAAACATTAATAACAAATAATTATTAATATTTAAAGATTGTTCCATTGAAATGCATTGGAGAGCGCCAGGTAGCGAGAGGTCATACCTGTCGCTGTTCAAGGTCGGACGCTGGCGCTGTGGGCTGAGGCTGGAATAATGATGAATGAGTCGCTATCTGGCGCTCTCTCAGTCGCTAAGCAGGATTGGCTTGATAAATGTGTGATTGTGGTGGGGAGCCGGCGTTCTCGTGGCGGGGCCCGTCATTACCGATAGCTCACCAGTCGCTACCTGACGCTATTCCTTCATAAATAAGGGCCTAAACCACCTGTAATGATGAATCGTACGCTACATGGCGCGGTTAGAGTCGCTCACCAGAATCGCTTTCATAAATGTGGTTTTGCGTACAGCGCCCGGCGTTCACCAGGCGCTGCCTGCCGCCACGAGGCGCTACCTGGCGCTAGATCTTCATGAATAAATCCCACCTTATTGTATCTCATATCTAGTCACAGAAAGCAGAAGGACAGACAGGCTGATGAATGAAAGGAAAGGCGTCCCATGGTAGTTAGAGGAAGTGATTGTGACTCTGGGGATTGCTGGGGCCGGTTTGGCAGGATGGATAAGCCTTGCTTCCACAGATTGCCCTGAGTAATTGCACGCCGCGATGGGGGGTGTCACGGGTATCACGTGTATTGCGACATTCCACACAATGGATGCTGGATGTTCTGCCTGGCTGTGGAATGACTCATCTGAATTCATCATCCGGCTTCTCAATCACAAGAATGAGGTTTAAGCTGCTGCTGGGAGCTAAAAGAGAACCTGTCATCAGAGAAACATGAGGCTTAAAGTGGACCAACACCCTCCACTGATCGGCCCGGGAATCTATAAGATTCCCGGACCGATCAGTCCCCTGACTGCGGGGCATCCCGATCAGGGGTGCCCCGCTGTGTGAAACCCCCCCAGAAACCCCTAAATCCCTACCTGCTCCTCGATCCAGCGGCGCCCGCCGCCGCCTCCCACCGTCCCTCTAGCAGAACGCGCACCCGCGCCAGCGTTTGCGAATGGCCGGCGCGGGTGCGCGCCCTGTAAGAGTGATGCGCGGGAGGCGGCGGCGGGCGCGCTCTCTTGTACGTCGCTGCCTCCCGCTTGTCCGTCGGCGGGGATTGGCTGCAGCGGTCACGTGGGAGCGGGGAGAGGTGAGTTTTTGGGGTTTCTGGGGGGTTTCACACAGCGGGACACCCCCGATCGGGGTGCCCCCCCGAAGTGGACCAAAACCCAGGATAGTCAAAATCCTGGGTGTTGGTCCACTTTAAAGCGGACCTTCAGCATCATTTAATGAAAAGCCCAAACCATTAAAAAATATTCCCAGCGTCTAAAATTAATATATTTAATGTTTTTAGTCAGTTACTTTTTATTCTTTCCCTCACTGGGCTGCAACTCTGTTCAGGACTCTACGATACGGGCGCCGTCATCTTGGCTCAGTAGCATCACACATACTGAGGACAGGAGAGGGGGGTCAAAAGTGCAGGGGAGTGGGGTTATAGTTGTGCTTTACACAAACAGAGCAGAGCTGGGGTCAGGGAAAGGTCAGCAATTCCAGAATGCAGAGCGGCACAGTCAGAGGACACTTCCTGTTTGCAGACAGCCTGCACTTCCATGGGCCGCCATCTTGGAGATTTAAAGTCTCAGAAAATGCAGTAGATGCAGGTAGGATGATTTTTAATGTGGCCAATCTGTATGTACAGGGTGTGGGAAACATATAAGATAGGCTCTTATTCAGGGTGAAGGTCCGGATTAATGTGGGCAATCTGTATGTACAGGGTGTGGGAAACATATAAGATAGACTCTTATTCAGGGTGAGGGTCCGGATTAATGTGAGCAATCTGTATGTACAGGGTGTGGGAAACATATAGACTCTTATTTAGGGTGAAGGTCCGGTTTAAGCTTTTTGTAAATATGCCAGAGGTGCATTGTATCAAAACAAATGCTGCGCTTCTGATGAGTTGGCAATGCGTTTGCATTGCGTTTTTTTTTAAAGGAAAATATTTTTGCACAATAGGAAATAATCTATCCCCAGAACGCCCGATAAAACTCACCTCACCCCGCTCCTACGGCGCATGCGCAGCTGCCACTTGTCCAATCAGCGCGCTCAGAGCCGCTGTGGTGTGCGCGTCAAAGCGGCATCAAACCTCAGCGGCTCCGAGCACACTGGCGGCCGCATCTCGCGCTTCCCCTTTGACAGGGAGCGCACCCGCTGCGGCCATTCACAAATGGGCGACGCGGGCACGCGCCCTGTTAGTGAGAAGCACGAGATGCGTAAGGTAAGGTAAGCGGGCGTCCTGGGGGGTTTCACACAGCGGGGCATCCCGATTTTGGATGCCCCGCAGGGAGGGATCGGCCTGGGAATCTTATAGATTCCCGGGCCGATCAAGGAGGGTGTTGGTACACTTTAAAATCACAAATGCAACACAAAGAGTGAAGTGAAACAGTAATTTGCATTTTAAAGTAGGGCAAAACCATCCCTGGAGTCTATGAGACTCCAGGATCGGCCTACTCCCTCCCCCCAGGTGAAAACCCCTGCCCCAAATTCTTACCTTTCCTCTGAGCCTGCAGCGCATGTTAGGCCAGAGCTGATAACTATCACCTCGCTTCTCGGCTGCCACGCGCCATCAATGTGTGCGGCTAGGGATTCCATTTAGCTTCTCTAGCCGCACATTGCGCAGTGGGCTTGGGGAGAGGTGAGTAGATTTAGCAACCTGGGGGGTTTCACACAGCAGGGCATCCCCAACCCAGGGAGTCACAAAACTCTGGATAGTGAAAATCACGGGTTTTGGTCCACTTTAAACTTGCTTGCGCTGCACTATTCCCTGTTCAGATCTCTATGAGCAGGAATACTGTACTCCAACGCAATTACAAAAAGCATAAAACAATTTGACAAATGCTTCATGCTTCACTCGGCAAATGCTACAAG
Organism: Gastrophryne carolinensis; assembly: GCA_027917425.1. Taxonomy (NCBI): domain Eukaryota; kingdom Metazoa; phylum Chordata; class Amphibia; order Anura; family Microhylidae; genus Gastrophryne; species Gastrophryne carolinensis. The sequence continues at coordinate 450,906,863 of CM051237.1, forward strand.
CACAGCACAGCCCATAGTAGATTATGTGCAGCGCAGACAAAATGCATCTCCCTTTGCTTGCATTGCTTGTGCAGTTTGGTACTAACCACCACTCTCCTAGTCCTGCCACTGCTCAGCAGATCTTCAGTCCTCACACCCCCTTCATTTGTGCTGTAGCCTTCTATCCTCCCTCACTAAAGCCCCTCTTGGTCATACACAGCCACCTCCTCTGCAACCACCAACTCCATTCCATACCTCCTCTGCCGCAGCCACCACCTCCGCTTGGTCTTCCACACCCCACTCCTTTGAACCGCCACCTCCACTTGGTCATCCATAGCTCCTCTGCTGCAGCCACCACCTCCACTTGGTCATCCATACCTCCTCTGCTGCAGCCACCACCTCCACTTGGTCTTCCACACCCCCACTCCTTTGAATCACCACCTCCACTTGGTAATCCATACCTCCTCTGCTGCTGCCACCACCTCCACTCGGTCTTCCACACCCCCCTCCTTTGAACCACCACCTCCACTTGGTCATCCATACCTCCTCTGCTGCAGCCACCACCTCCACTTGGTCATCCATACCTCCTCTGCTGAAGCCACCACCTCCACTTGGTCATCCATACCTCCTCTGCTGCAGCCACCACCTCCACTTGGTCTTCCATACCCCCACTCCTTCGAACCACCACCTCCACTTTGTCATCTATACCTCCTTTGTTGCAGCCAGCATGTCCACTTGGTCTTATACACACCCTCTGCTGCCACCACCTCCACTTGGTCTTCCACACCTCCCTCCTTTGAACCACCACCTCCACTTGGAAATCCATACCTCCTCTGTTGCAGCCACCACCTCCACTTGGTCTTCCATACCTCCTCTGCTGCAGCCACCACCTCCACTTGGTCTTCCATACCTCCTCTGCTGCAGCCACCACCTCCACTAGGTCTTCCACAACCCCACTCCTTTGAACCACCACCTCCACTTGGGCATCCATACCTCCTCTGCTGCAGCCACCCCCTCCTCTTGGTCTTCCACACCCCCACTCCTTTGAACCACCACCTCCACTTGGTTATCCATACCTTCTCTGCTGCAGCCACCACCTCCACTTGGTCTTCCACACCCTCCTCCTTTGAACCACCACCTCCATTTGGTCAATCATACCTCCTCTGCTGCTGCAGCCACCACTTCCACTTGGTCTTCTATACCCACTCTTCCGCAGTCAACACCTCCATATGGCTTTCCACACCCCCCTCCGTGCAACTACTACTTCTGCTTGGTCTTCCGCACCCCCCTCTCCTGCAGCCACCATATTTGCTTGGTGTTCTGCAGCCACAACCTTGAACATCTACACTACCTGCACTTCAGCCACCACTTATGATGGGTCTTTAGTGCTTGAGCTTTAAATGCTGAAAGTTTTACATTAAAAGGTGTGTGCCTTTAAAGATGTTGTCACTCAGAACACTTATGACATGTTTAAATAAGAGACTGGACCTTACAGCTTTCCAGTGACTGAAGCACAGCCTCACATGAGAAAAGATAAGTCCCCACCACACCCAGACGTCACCTCCTGCCATGAGAGATAAGTCACAAGAGCCAGGTCAGCAATGCTTCATTACATGCAGGCAAAAATTACACGCAGACATTTAGGCATTGATGCAATACAAAAAGTATAAAGTTGTAAAGTTGTACTTAAAAAAGTACGAGTACACTCCAAGGCCGAACTTTTAGCAATGCAGGAACAGGTCATGAACAGGGATAAATATGGCCAACTTGAATTGTGGGGACAGAAAATGTGCCCGGTGGCTATGGCCCCAAACAGTCATAATAGTGGGGCTGGGGAAGGATACAGTGGGACCAGTCAGAGGGCTTCTGGGAGGGAGACTTGGAGGCAGATTCATTACTAACGCCAGGTACTGGCAGATGAGCATCTGTAGCGTGGCGCTCAGAACGACCGATAGTGGTCGCTATGATCGGCTGTGGGTTGCTATTACAGAGCGCCTCAGTCGCTGTAGTAACATGGCCAGCATTGATGAATGTGATGTATGTTGGGCGCTCTAACACCAGTACAGCATTGCAGCGAGCGAACGGCAGCGACCGACTCTTAGTGACTCACACCATATTCGTCAAAAAATATCCCTCACACAGCGTCGGCGCTCAAAATTGGTTCGCTATAGCATAGAGCGCCAGACGCTGTGTGATTAAAGTGGACCAACACCCAGGATTTTGACTATCCTGGGTTTTGGTCCACTTCAGGGGGGCACCCCGATTAGCCACGGACAAGCGGGTGACAGCTGCGGACAAGACAGCGCGTCCACCGCCGCCTCCTGCGTGCCCCTTTGACAGTGCGCGGGCACGCCTAGAGGGCTGCCGCCGATCAGGTGAGTTTTTTGGGGCTTTTGGGGGGGTCCCTCACCGCAGGACATCCCGATCTCGGATGTCCCGCGGTGAGGGAGGTGATCAGCCCGGGAATCTTATAGATTCCCGGGCCGATCACCCCTGGGTGTTGGTCCACTTTAAAGTGAAAACACATGGAATTACATTGTTGTAACACTGTGACAATAACACTTTAGTGCCAGACCTGTAATGACAATTCTGCATAAAAATATTAAAAAAAATAAAAAACTTTTCAAAAATGACTTTTTTAAGGCCAGGGGATGATTTGAGAGAAAAAAAAAATGGAATCAGGAAAGGGATTTGAAGGAACGTCCATTGAAATGTATGGGAGAGTGAACGGTAGCGACAGGTAATACCTGGCGCTCTGGAAGCTAGAGCTTCGGCGCTATACTCTGAGCCACCTGTAATGATGAATCGTATGCTACATGGCGCTGTTCCAGTCGCTCACCAGATTCGCTTTGATAAATGTGGTATAGCGTACAGCACCCAGCGTACACCAGACGCTACCTGCCACTACGAGTCACTAGCTGGCGCTAGACCTTGATGAATAAACCCCTTGGATAGGGGTTGTAATAAGCCCAACTGGCCCCAAAGCAGTGTGACCCACCATAAAATCTCCTAGGGTTCCCTATGGCCAGTGGGGGGGGGGGGGTATTAGTATGCCACCTGCTTCTGCCAGAAGGTGACATGCTGCCCTCCTATCCTTTGAACTAGTATAGGGGGTTCCATAGACCTCTTGGCAGTTAACATAATGTTAAAGTACAATGTAAAACACTTACAGCAAAGGTTAAAAAATTCTAATTATTTAAATTAAATTTACTATCATCTTCTCCAGCACCAGGCTGTAAATAAGGGGCCTTTATGGAAAATCAATATTGTTAATAATGGTATATATATATATATATATATATATATATATATATATATATATACCGCATGGCATGACATGAGGTGGGAAGGCCTAGGGCAGGTTTTCCAAGCAGATAGTATCAGCATTCTGAGACAATAAAATCCAAACAAAGGTTGGGACTAGGAGAACATAAAACTTATGACCAGGGTCGTAAAAGAGGAGAAAGACCAGTCATCAAAGAAGACCAGAGATCAAAGGCTTTTTTTTTGTGTATAATTGGGGGAAACCTTAGGCAAAGGGGAGACTTCTAGGACAGAAGAAAGGAAGAGCAGGGGGGAAGGAGACGGCTTGCACCTGGGGGCAGAAGGAAGGAGGGCAAGAAGGAGACTGCTTGCACATGAGAAGGGCCGGGCGAGAGGCAGGAGAGCAACACAGGAGAAAGGAGGAATGAAGGCGGCCAGCTGAAAAGGTCTGCTTGTGGGTTCCCGTTTCAGGAGGGTAATGCTTTTAATGTTACCTTAATCCCTGTATATATGTGTATAGACCAGTCCCAGAATTGTATTGTATTGTATTGTGTTGAAAGATTTGATTGCATTATTGTGTTATTTTGTCAACAATATATCTCTTTATTTACTACTTGTCTCAGTGTCCTCTGCATATACCAGAAGTCAAAAGAACCTACAATCTTACAGTCTTTTGCGTGTATCCATTGTGTAATCATTGGCTAGATATTGATAATATTTGTATATGTGTTTGCATATTTTAGTCGAGCCGGGTAGGATATATATATATATATATATATATATATTTAATATTTTAGTATTAATTATTTAATTATTCACATAATTGGCTTGCGCCAGCCAAGTGATATTGATATAATATTATTGATATTTAATTTTATTAACAAGGCAGAGGCCTTACTGTGAAAGAGCCGCTACAGCCAGCGGTCCCCATCCTTCTACCCCAGCATCCCATCAGACAGGAAGGCGAGGCCTCTGCCCATATGACTCATCATCATTGTGAGTAGGGAGATGGGGGAGGTAAGTATAGTTCATTTCGTTTTATAAAAAAAACAACATTCAGAGTGTGCTTTAGCATTTCGTAAACTGGTAAGTGTTCCAAGGAATCTCTACCCTAGTTCTGAGGGTAGAAGGTGGCATTCCACCCACCTGGTTACCTACGCCCCTTCTTGGGCACCAAGGGTGGTGAAGGGCCTGGTGCCCATTGTCATGGGCTCAGTGTTGCTCAGGGCACCCCTGCAGAAGCTTGTATATGTGACCCTAAAAATATGCACAACTTGCGCATATTACTTTAAATCAGCTGAACAGTGTACTTTGTGCGCATGCAATCCAAAGATTGTGGACGGCAGCATTTTTCACAGCCTGTTATATTATTACTAATATTTATTTATATAGCACCATCATCTTCCGTAACGCTTTACAAGTATGATTACAGACAAGGTAAAACATATAGTACATGGGACAATACAAAACTAGATGTTTCGTGGTTCAAACTAAGTGTTGTGAGCACAGGAGACAATAGGAGAGAGAGCCCTGCCCTTGAGAGCTTACAGTCTAAAGCAGTAGTCCTCAAACTTCCTCCTCAAGGGCCGAGACAGGCCAAGTTTTGCAGCTCTCTATGCTGATGCACAGATGTAATAATTAGGGCTATAGCTCTGTCTGAGCGCCAGTTAATTCACCTGTGGAGTAGCGTGGAGAGCTGCAAAACCTGGCCTGTCTTGGCCCTTGAGGAGGAAGTTTGAGGACTACTGGTCTAAAGGATGGAGGTGGAGACAAAAGGTAGGGATCACAAGTGGTAGAGCTCGAGTTGGGCTGCATGTGCTATTTGAAGGTTATAGGAGTTGCTTAAGCCAGGTTATATGCTTGTCTGAAGAAGTGAGTTTTGAGGGCACTTTTAAATGCTTGAAGTGATGGAGAGTGACAGATTGAGCATGTGACAGACTCTGCCTTTGGATTTTAAAGGCACTGTTTTTGCATAGACCCATTACTTTCATTTTCTTGAGCATGTCCCAGACAGACTGCCATTGTGTTATTGATTGTGTTACAGACTGCCATTGTAGTGTTTATTGTGTTACAGACTGCTATTGTTATTGTGCTATTGATTACGTTACAGACTGTCATTGTATTGCTGATTGTGTTACAGACGGCTATTGTTCTACTGATAGAGTTGAGGGATTGTGTGGCCTGCTCCCATTGGTCTGTGGGTTTGTCATGCAGTTCTCCATCAGGTCCACGGGGGAGGTCCCCTTGCATGGAGGCTTGCATATAAGGCACAGGGTGGCACTAATAAAGGAAGTTCATCTTCACCCTCAATTATGAGTTCTGTCTCTTATTGGGGGAAACGCTATATTACAATTCACTAGCCCTTGTAAGGGCTGTTCCTGGTTCCTCACGGATGACTCTGGGATTCCTGCAGCACCTCTCACCATTGGGAAAAGGACGTCTCTGGCGGGGAAGCCCTCCGGCGATAAAGGTTATCGCTACAATTGGTGGCAAGCGGCGGGATAGTCATTTCTACCCAGAGAGAGTGCTACCCTGATGGAGAGTCAGTATGACAAGTTGAAAAGGCTGACCCTGAAGGATCTACTCGAGAGCCGGGGAAGGTCAGCTAGCAACCGCCCACGTCGGGAACTGATAGCCGAGCTGATCGAAATGGATCGTGCAGCAGTGAGGACCGAAACCAATATAGAGATCGATGAAGACGCTGCTCTCGTTCAAGCGGTTCGGAACAGATTGTCGGTCTATGGCCCGAATCCATCACAGGAACTGATCGACCGAGTCTTCGCCGCAGCGGAGGCAGAGGCCAGTAAGCGAAGGGAAGATCGGCGACTTTCAGCAGCCTCTCAGCCTCAGTTACACTGGGGGGAGAAAGATTCCATTTGCAGCATTTAAGTCCTTCCAGGAAAGTGACGACGAGATTGACGGATTTTTGGCCGATTTTGAACGGCAGTGCGCTTTATACCGGGTACCCACGGAGGAATGGGTCACCATATTATCAGGGAAACTATCTGGGAAAGCTTCCGATGCTTTCCGGGCCATCCCTGATGCGGACTTACCACACTACCATCTGGTAAAGGAGGCTTTGTTAGCCCGGTACGCTGTCACCCCGGAAGCCTACAGGCGACGATTTCGGGAATCCCAAAAGAAGGGAGGGGATTCTTACACGAGTGGGCATGTCGCCTCCATCGTACAGCATCACACTGGGTCACTGGATGCCAAGCCACGACCGCTGAGGATGTACTACAGTTGTTTTTACTGGAACATTTTCTCAATGCCCTGCAACCAGAGCTAAGAGAGTGGGTACGTGACCGGAGGCCTCTAACGCTACCTGAGGCTGCTCGTCTAGCCGACGAGTACACCGATGCTCGCCAGACAGAACAGTCCGCTCCAAAACCACCACCTCCCATCAAATTTCAAGCACCTGTGGCTTCAGCGCCAACTCGTGACTCTGGGCCACATAGGCCAGCGCAGCAACCGAACCTCTCCACAGTTCAGTGCCATCGTTGCAAACAATGGGGACATTATCGCAGGGATTGCGCCCTAGAGCCTCCCCGAAACACGTGGAGGCAAAAACAACCTTCCACCTCCCGTACTCCTGCGGCACACTGTTTGGAAGCTGAGAGCAGTTCGGAAGAGTATCTGGGGGTACTGTATGAAGCTGATCCCGTACAAGCGGCCATCCAAGACAACCGACAGCACCATCGCCAGGAGGTACGAGTCAATGGGCGCACCGCGCAAGGATTATGCGACACCGGAGCCACACTTACCTTGCTCCAACCTCATTTGGTCAAGAACAAAGACTGCACCGGACACACCGTTGCAGTAAGGGTGGCGGGAGGAGCTGTGTTTCGACTCCCCACCGCCCGAGTACATCTTGACTGGGGCGCTGGACCCGGCAGGGTACATGTGGGACTTATGGATAACTTACCCGCAGAAGTACTATTGGGAAATGATCTAGGACCAATGACTTCTGCCTACCCTACCTCTGGCCCAGCCAGTGTCAACCCTGTTACAACCCGGGCTCCAGCCCGAGCTGCCGACTCCAGCCCACTGGTCGGGGAGACCCAGGGGTTTCGTCTGCATCACGTCATGTCTGTTACAAGAAGCCCAGAAGAGGATCAGCCATCAGATTACGTCCTTCCAGAAGGAAAACTTATGCCAAACGCTATTTTTGTTGGGGGCATTGACCGTCGGATTAATCAGCCTGAAATTAAGGATTTGTTTTCAAAGTATGGCGCTGTAAAGAATGTCAAAATTATTAGGGATGCCTCTGGCGTTTCTAAGGGTTATGGTTTTGTCTCCTTTTACGATGATGTAGATGTGCAGAAGATTGTGGATTCTCCGATCAGCTTCCATGGAAAGAGATTGAAACTTGGACCAGCTATAAGAAAGCAGAGCACCTGTGCACACATCCAACCAAGGACTTTGGTGCTGAACTCACCAACGCCACAATATCCCAGTGTTTGGACCCCACCCATGACCGATTCCTATGTACAGCCCACGTCAATGTTTAGCCCTGTTACTCACTATTTGCAGACTTGTCCTTACACAGAACTCTGCCCATAACAAGAGTCCGGACAGCCCCACGTTAACCCGAACAGGGTCAATCCGGGTCTGCCGGGTGTTCCACAAAAAGGGGGCATTGTGACAGACTCTGCCTTTGGATTTTAAAGGCACTGTTTTTGCATAGACCCATTACTTTCATTTTCTTGAGCATGTCCCAGACAGACTGCCATTGTGTTATTGATTGTGTTACAGACTGCCATTGTATTGTTGATTGTGTTACAGACTGCTATTGTTATTGTGCTATTGATTACGTTACAGACTGTCATTGTATTGCTGATTGTGTTACAGAAGGCTATTGTTCTACTGATTGTGTTACTGGCAGAGTTGAGGGATTGTGTGGCCTGCTCCCATTGGTCTGTGGGTTTGTCATGCAGTTCTCCATCAGGTCCACGGGGGAGGTCCCCTTGCATGGAGGCTTGCATATAAGGCACAGGGTGGCTCTAATAAAGGAAGTTCATCTTCACCCTCAATACTGAGTTCTGTCTCTTATTGGGGGAAACGCTATATTACAATTCACTAGCCCTTGTAAGGGCTGTTCCTGGTTCCTCACGGATGACTCTGGGATTCCTGCAGCACCTCTCACCATTGGGAAAAGGACGTCTCTGGCGGGGAAGCCCTCCGGCGATAAAGGTTATCGCTACAGAGCAGGGGAGTGCATTCCAGGGAAGTGGGGAGGCACGGGTGAAGTCTTGAAGATGGAAGTGCGATGAGGTAACCAAGGAGGACCGGAGAATGTCAGAGGCAAAGCGGAGGTTGCGCTTGGATTGATAACGTTTAGAGATGAAATGTAGGGAGGCCCTGGCTGGAGAGAGTTTTGTAGGTTAGTGTTAGAAGTTTGAACTGAACTCTCTGAGAGACAGGTAACCAGTAGAGCGATTGACAGAGGGGGGCAGCGCTATAGAAGCAAGAGGAGAGGTGGATGGGGCCCCTGTGCGATGTCTGCAGGCTCCCATGCTGCATCCCCATCTCTGGCCTGCTCCAAGATGCACCCCATCTCTGCCGTGATCCATGCTGCACCCCCATCTCTACCTGCTCCATGCTGCACCCCTACCTCTGCCCCTGCTCCATGCTGCACCCCATCTCTGCCCTGCTTCATGCTGCACCCACATCTCTGCCCTTCTCCATACTGCACCCACATCTCTGCCCTTCTCCATGCTGCACCCACATCTCTGCCCTGCTCCATACTGCACCCACATCTCTGCCCTTCTCCATGCTGCACCCACATCTCTGCCCTTCTCCATACTGCACCCACATCTCTGCCCTTCTCCATGCTGCACCCACATCTCTGCCCTTCTCCATACTGCACCCACATCTCTGCCCTTCTCCATGCTGCACCCACATCTCTGCCCTTCTCCATGCTGCACCCACATCTCTGCCCTGCTCCATACTGCACCCACATCTCCGCCCTGCTCCATGCTGCACCCACATCTCTGCCCTTCTCCATGCTGCACCCACATCTCTGCCCTTCTCCATGCTGCACCCACATCTCTGCCCTGCTCCATACTGCACCCACATCTCTGCCCTGCTCCTTGCTGCACCCACATCTCTGCCCTGCTCCATACTGCACCCACATCTCTGCCCTTCTCCATGCTGCACCCACATCTCTGCCCTTCTCCATGCTGCACCCACATCTCTGCCCTTCTCCATGCTGCACCCACATCTCTGCCCTGCTCCTTGCTGCACCCACATCTCTGCTGTTCTCCATGCTGCACCCACATCTCTGCCCTTCTCCATGCTGCACCCACATCTCTGCCCTTCTCCATGCTGCACCCACATCTCTGCCCTGCTCCTTGCTGCACCCACATCTCTGCTGTTCTCCATGCTGCACCCACATCTCTGCCCTTCTCCATGCTGCACCCACATCTCTGTCCTTCTCCATGCTGCACCCACATCTCTGCCCTTCTCCATGCTGCACCCACATCTCTGCCCTTCTCCATGCTGCACCCACATCTCTGCCCTGCTCCATGCTGCACCCACATCTCTGCCCTGCTCCATGCTGCACCCACATCTCTGCCCTTCTCCATGCTGCACCCACATCTCTGTCCTTCTCCATGCTGCACCCACATCTCTGCCCTTCTCCATGCTGCACCCACATCTCTGCCCTGCTCCATGCTGCACCCACATCTCTGCCCTGCTCCATGCTGCACCCACATCTCTGCCCTTCTCCATGCTGCACCCACATCTCTGCCCTGCTCCATGCTGCACCCACATCTCTGCCCTGCTCCATGCTGCACCCACATCTCTGCCCTTCTCCATGCTGCACCCACATCTCTGTCCTTCTCCATGCTGCACCCACATCTCTGCCCTTCTCCATGCTGCACCCACATCTCTGCCCTTCTCCATGCTGCACCCACATCTCTGCCCTTCTCCATGCTGCACCCACATCTCTGCCCTGCTCCTTGCTGCACCATCTCTGCCCTGCTCCATGCTGCACCCACATCTCTGCCCTTCTCCATGCTGCACCCACATCTCTGCCCTTCTCCATGCTGCACCCACATCTCTGCCCTGCTCCATACTGCACCCACATCTCTGCCCTTCTCCATGCTGCACCCACATCTCTGCCCTGCTCCTTGCTGCACCATCTCTGCCCTGCTCCTTGCTGCACCCACATCTCTGCCCTGCTCCTTGCTGCACCCACATCTCTGCCCTTCTCCATGCTGCACCCACATATCTGCCCTTCTCCATGCTGCACCCACATCTCCGCCCTGCTCCATGCTGCACCCACATCTCTGCCCTTCTCCATGCTGCACCCACATCTCTGCCCTTCTCCATGCTGCACCCACATCTCTGCCCTTCTCCATGCTACACCCACATCTCTGCCCTGCTCCATGCTGCACCCACATCTCTGCCCTTCTCCATGCTGCACCCACATCTCTGCCCTTCTCCATGCTGCACCCACATCTCTGCCCTTCTCCATGCTGCACCCACATCTCTGCCCTGCTCCTTGCTGCACCATCTCTGCCCTGCTCCTTGCTGCACCCACATCTCTGCCCTGCTCCTTGCTGCACCCACATCTCTGCCCTGCTCCTTGCTGCACCATCTCTGCCCTTCTCCATGCTGCACCCACATATCTGCCCTTCTCCATGCTGCACCCACATCTCTGCCCTTCTCCATGCTGCACCCACATCTCTGCCCTGCTCCATGCTGCACCCACATCTCTGCCCTTCCCCATGCTGCACCCACATCTCTGCCCTTCCCCATGCTGCCCTCATCTCTGCCCAGCTCCATGCTGCACCATCACTTCTGCCCTTTTCCCTGCTGCCCCCACATTTCTGCTCTGCTCCCCACCTTTGACCTATTTCCTGCTGCACCCCCAAGTTCAGCAGATGAACCCCCATCTCTGTACTGTGCCCTTTTATAGTGGAAAGTGTGCGCTGGATGATAGTGATGGCAGTCCTGTCGGTGGGGCCCAGGAGGGTCCCTGGGTGGCGGTGTGAAATTCTGCAGTTGGGGTTCGAGCCACAGAATTTCACACTGCTGGGACTGGTGCTTTGCTCCATAAGCCACACTTATATTTCACTTTGGGGGGTATATCTAATGGAGCAAAAATATGTGTATGTATACTGTACATATACAAGAATTTTTCCTACCAAGAGTGGAATAACACAAAAAAGTCAACTCTGTACATATATATATATATATATATATATATATATATATATATATATATATAGTATATACAGTTTACAAATGAAATTGTTTTCCTCAGGAGGGTTTTTGTTTTCTCTTCTGATGAACTAAAGTATAGGCCAGTGGTAGAAAGGTTAAACTTTTTTTTCCACTATGTAGAACTGACTAATATGTTCTAACAATGTAGAAACGTTTTCAGCCTCAGAATCACAGGACATGGCATAGCTGGCGGCCTGTGACTCTCCCATGATAGGCCTGAAGGATTGAAGGTTATAAAGGAGACATTGTTGGCGGAGCAGGGGGGAATATCTGATTGGTGGCCGGCTTACACGAGGCCTGTAGAGCTCTGCATGGTGTATGCGGCAGTAATGCTTACTTAGTTAAACTGACTGACCTCTGCCCAGGGAAAGTGGCTACAAGGCATTCTGGAGATGAATGCAATAAAACAGAATTAGCGGATGGAAACTTCTCTCTGCAGGCGTCTGATTATTATTATTATGTGCTCAGGAGCAGAGAGATAAGTTGCTGGTCTGGACACACATACAGCCACATTGCTTGTCATTTGCAGCACAGGTTTTTATTCAGCAGCAAGATATCTCTCCTGCCATATATTTCCCTTGTATACTCACTTCTTGGTCCCCGAGGACCGGCATCAAGAACTTCTGGGTTCCATCCAGCTAAAATTTCATATTCTTGGCTAACATTTCCATAATCAGGGGCGTAGCTAGGGGGAACACATGCCCCGGGTGCAGCAGATAAGGGTTCCACCAAAGGGGGGCCTGAGAACAGGTTGGAAGCACCATTTTGAATCTTTGCCCCGGGAGCCAAAAAACCTAGCTATTCCTCTGCCATAATGGTGCCCTACTGTAACATTCAAGGGCCCATCGGGCCCTTTGCTTAAAAGGAAGTAGGGTCTGCTATATCTAATGAACTCCCAACACAATGTAATGCATATAGTGACTGATTTTAATCTTAATAATAGTGTAGCCAAGTATATACAGTGTACAATAAGCAAAAATAGTTACAGAAAGTAAGCGTATACCATTAGGGGCACTACTACATATAGCTCAGTATAAGTATCAATATTTAGGGATTGTGTCATATAGAGAAAAGGGGTATCCCCAGTGAGTCATGTATATTGCAAGCAGCTAGCAATATACCAATCAGAGGTAGACACAAAGGCCTCGATTCAATAAAGATTCTCATGGTAGTAAAATATTCAATTCATGAGAAAAAAGCCTGAGACTGTTGCTGAATCACCAGCTAAGAAAACAATGAAAGTCAATGGCACTTTTTTACTCCTAAGAAAAGTAGAGAACTGTTTACTCCTTTCTACACTGTAGTAAAAGCTGCCATTGACTTTCATTGTCTTTTTATCTAGTGATTCAGTAACAGTGACATTCTCAGGCTTTTTTTCTCATGAATTGCATTTTTTCTGACCATGAGAATTTTTTTCTACCTTTATTGAATTGAGGCCAAAATATGTAGTATTGCCCCTAATGTTATACGCTTACTTTCTGTAACTATTTTTGCTTATTGTACACTGTATATACACTATTATTAAGATTAAAATCAGTCACTATATGCATTACATTGGCCTCGATTCACGGGGAGGCCGATTCATTAATAGCGCCAGGTAGCGACAGATGAGCGACAGTAGCGTTATTTTCACAGCGCCCGCTAGTATTCGCTGTGCTTGGCCGTTGTTCGGCTGTTGACAGCGACTCAGTCGGTGTGCGGTAATGTTGAATACGGGGTTAGGAGTCGCTGTTTGACAGGTTCCGCGCTGTATGGGATCGCATGACAGCGAATGGCCATAGCGAACGGCTTCCAGCATATTCATTAACAAATCACGCTCCAAATATTCTCGCGCTGTGAAATGCTTGTTTAAACCCCAGAGCGCTGGCGGCGATGGGTTAAAAGTAGTTTTTTAACCCCCAAACAACCATATTTTTGGGAAAAAAAAAACATGTTTTTACAAACATTTTGTAATATAAATACATTAATATCAGACCTGTAATATCAATTCTGCACAAATTTTTTTTTTTTTATTTTTTACCTTAAAAAAAATATCTAACATTGCAGAAGTGGTCACAGAATTTTTGACATTTAAAAAAAAAAAAAAAAAAATTAATAGCAATTAATTATGAATATTTAAAGATTGTTCCATTGAAATGCATTGGAGAGCGCCAGGTAGCGAGAGGTCATACCTGTCGCTGTTCAAGGTCGCTCGCTGGCGCTGTGGGGTGAGGCTGGAATAATGATGAATGATTCGCTATCTGGCGCTCTGTCAGTCGCTAAGCAGCATCGGCTTCATAAATGTGTGATTGCGGAGGGGAGCCGGCGTTCTCGTGGCGGTGAGCGTCATTACCGTTCGCTCACCATTCGCTACCTGGCGCTATCCCTTGTTAAATAAGGCCCTAAGAGTTGAAAAAAACTCAACTGGTAGTAAAACATTCAATTCATGAGAAAAAAGCCTGAGAATGTCACTGTTAGTGAATCACCAGCTAAGAAAACAATGAAAGTCAATGGCACTTTTTTACTCTTGAAAAGGGTATTGAACTTTTTACCCCTTTTTACCTGTAGTAACAAGTGCCATTGATTTCCTATCTGGTGATTCACTAACAGTGAGATTCTCAGGCTTTTTTCTCATGAATTGAATTTTTTACTACCATAAGAGATATTTTCTACCCTTCGTGAATCAAGGCCATTGTGTTGGGAGTTCATTAGATATAGCAGACCCTACTTCCTTGTAAGCATTTCATGTACTGTGCTTGGAGCAGACACAGGCCGCTATATATTGAACCCCGTCTCCTCCTTTCTATACTCTGCAACAGAAGATTATTTTTCTTGGTGTGCAAATGTAACTTGATTTATTTAATAATTGCCCATTGGGCCATTGCCCCAACACGCCCACAATGCCCTCTATTTATAGTCCACATCTCTAGTAACTGTTACATTTTAACATCAAGAATTGTAATTAAATTAAACACAGAGAAGAAGCCTTTGATGGTTAAAGTGGACCAACACCCAGAATTTTGACTATCCTGGGTTTTGGTCCACTTCCCTGGGGCACCCTGATCGGGGGTGCCCCGCTATGTGAAACCCCCCAGATCGCAAGTTACAACTCACCTCACCCCACTCCTACGGCGCATGCGCGGCCGCTCGTCCAATCAGCACGTTCGGAGCCGCTGTGGTATACGTGTCTAAGCGACGTCTTACCACAGCAGCTCCGAGCATGCTGGTGGCCGCATCTCGTGCTTCCCTCTAACATTTGTGAATGGCCGGCGCGGTCACTCTCCCTGCTAGAGAAAGCGTGCGACGCGGCCGCGGCCCACGCATGCGCCATTGGACAGGCAATCAGGTAAGTGCAGCGGGCGTCCTGGGGGTTTCACACAGCGGGGCATCCCGATTTTGGATGCCCCGCGGGGAGGGATTGGATCGGCCCAGGAATCTTATATCCCATGCCAAGCCATTCAGATAGACTGGGGGCACTAAGTAAGGTGAAAGTTGCTAAGGTTTACTCCTTTTCAAGGTAAAAATAGGTTATTTGGGCATTGCTCTTTCTTTTTCTTTTCAAAGTGGACTATCTTGGGTTTTATGCACCTTATCCTGGTCCTACGGTGCATGCGTGGCCGCTCATCCAATCAGCGCACTCGGCGCATCTAAGACGGGGCATCCTGATTTTGGATGCCCCGGGGGGAGGGAATCGATCAACCCAGGAATCTTATAGATTCCCGAGCCGATCGAGCTGGGTTTTGGTCCAATTTAAGGGGAGGTCCAGCTTATCATATTGATGTTTTAAAGGAGTTAAAGGGCAATTCTTTGCTACACCAAAAAACACGACCTCTGATGTTTTAATTTTAATAACCCCAGATTTTGTGCTCTTCCCATCATCAAAAAGATGTGCTCATCCAGTCAATATATAGCAGTCAAGAGGTGCTAGAGGGGTGTGACCACACTCCATAAGCAAAAAAGAAACGTAACCCTCTGCACACTCATACTATTGAGAAAGTTAAAGGAGCACTATCGCGAAATTGTGTAATGTTAAAAATCCATATTGGTTAATGATAATGAGAGCACAAGTCACTTATATACCCGAACTAAATAAAACTCCCACCAAGCTTATATGGTATGACAGGTTTAGTCTATGAGGGGTGACAGAGCCTGTCACCCCGGCTGTCCTTTTCCTTCCATTAAAATAAAAGGAACAAGCCTGGATGGATATTTCTTGAAGTTGGGTGTATAAGTGACCTGTCCTCCTGCCATCCAGCATATTTATATGGATTTTTTTCATTGGTCCATTTTTTCGCGATAGTGCTCCTTTAAGTTATTGCAATGTCTTTAGACAGGCTGATTCATGTATTGCATTGCCTGTGCACACACAAGTAAAGAAGTAGCAATGTCTGCACAAACTTTTAAACTTAGTAATGTTAGGGACGGGGTACAAATTGGACGGCATTGACGTGGCTACCTCGCTTTTACATTCATTGCAATCTATGTTAACTAACAGCCCATGTTCTTAAAGTGGACCAACACCCAGGGGTGATCGGCCCGGGAATCTATAAGATTCCCGGGCCGATCACCTCCCTCACCGCGGGGCATCCGAGATCGGGATGTCCCGCGGGGTGAAACCCCCCCCAAAAAAACTTACCTTATCGGCGACGGATCAGCCGCTGCTGCCTCCCGCGCGCCCCTCTAGCAGTGCACGCGCCCGCGCCGGGTGTTTGTGAATGGCCGGTGGGAGGCGGTGGCGGCGGCTTTTCCGTCGCTTGTCCGTCGCCGAAAAGGTAAGTTTTTGGGGGGGTTTCACACAGCGGGGCATCCTGATCTCGGATACCCCGCTGAAGTGGACCAGGATAGTGAAAATCCTGGGTGTTGGTCCACTTTAACAAGTGTTAGCTAGGTTTCTCAATAGTATGAGTATGCAGAGGGTTACATTTAATTTTTTGCTTTTCCCATCATGCAATGCTGCTTTAGTTGCTTTCCAGAGACCCAAAATCACATCATAATTTCCCCCATGTAATGGGATTGGGACTTGGATGATACAGAACCAGAATATTGCAAACTATTGGAGCCCAAACAGTTAGTGGGGCACACAGATGGCCGACGTGGACGCTGCAGCCCACAGAATGCCATTGGATTGAGCTTTCAGGCTGAGAGGTAAGTTGCTTTTTTATGCCAGGACAAGCACTTCACATTCTTCTCTGGACAACTTTTCAAGCTTAATTATTAAAAGTGAAAGACTGGAAGCCGCAATGTGGTCAGACTCGTCCGATGGGCTCTGAAAGTCACATGAGGTGCCGCTGTCATTACGAAACTCCCGAGCAGGGAAGTCCCTGATTTCATTATTGAGTCATGCTGAGCTGGGCAGTTTTCTAACTCCCAGGATTGAAGGTTAAAGTGGACCAAAACCCAGGATTTTGACTATCCTAGGTTTTTGTCCTTGCCCTCGGGGTGCCACGCTGTGTGCCCGAAAAAACTCACCTCTTCCCGGTCCTATGACGCATGTGCGGCCGCTCGTCCAATTACTCCGCTCGAGCCCCTTCCTCCAGGAGCTCATGTAATACGAATGGATCCGAGCACACTGAGGGCGCATCCCTCGCTACCCTCTAACACAAATGCCTGGAGCAGGCACGCACCCTGCTAGAGGGATAGCAGGATGTACCCGCTGCTCGTGCATGTGCCGGGCAACCTGGCGGGTGTCATACAGTGGGGCATCCTGATTTTGGATGCCAGGGAGGAGAGGGAATCATCCCTGTGGGTTTTGGCCCACTTTAAGAACAGGAGTGTTTATTGTGATCAGCAGAGAAGCAACCAGCACTGCTATATGTAACTACTACCCCCAGCAGATACTATTGCCTTGGAAATTGAAATAAAATAGCATTACAACAAGCTTTGTGCTCAGAAAGGCAACGAAATGAGAGGAGTGAGCGTCACCAGCTTCATCCACACCTGTGGCTGTGCCCACGCCAGCCATTCACAAAGGCCTGGCACCGGTGTGCGCCTAGCTAGATGTATGCTGGGGGTGCGGCACCAAGGTTCTGCATAGGGCTCAGTAAGGAGGTAAGTTGATCATAAGTTCACCTGGGGTTTCACACGACATAAAGAGGTAGAATGCCACCCCAAGAGTCTTAGAGGCTGATTTATTAATAGCGCCAGGTAGCGACAGTTGAGCGACTGTAGCGGTATTTTCACAGCGCCCGCTAGTAGTCGCTGTGCTTGGCCATTGTTCGGTTGTTGATAGCGACTCAGTCGGTGTGCAGTAATGTTGAATAGAAGGTGATGAGTCGCTATTTGACAGGTTCCGCGTTGTATGGGAGCGCATGATAGCGAATGGCCATAGCGACCAGCTCCCACCATATTCATTAACAAATCACGCTCAAAAAATTCTCGCGCTGTGAAATGCATGTTTAAACCCCAGAGCGCTGGCGGCAATGGGTTAAAAGTAGTTTTTTAACCCCCAAACAACCATATTTTTTGAAACCAATAAAAACATTTTGTAATATGAATACATTAATATCAGACCTGTAATATCAATTCTGCACACATTTTTTTTTTTTTTTTTTTTACCTTAAAAAAAATATCTAACATTGCAGAAGTGGTAACAGAAATTTTCACATTAAAAAAAAAAAAAAAAATTATTAACAATTAATTATTAATATTTAAAGATTGTTCCATTGAAATGCATTGGAGAGCGCCAGGTAGCGAGAGGTCATACCTGTTGCTGTTCAAGGTCGCTTGCTGGCGCTGTGGGCTGAGGCTGGAATAATGATGAATGAGTGGCTATCTGGCGCTATCTCAGTCACTAAGCAGGATTGGCTTGATAAATGTGTGATTGTGGTGGGGAGCCGGCGTTCTCGTGGCGGTGAGCGTCATTACCGTTCGCTCACCAGTCGCTACCTGGCGCTATCCCTTGTTAAATAAGGGCCTTATAGACTTTATTACACAGAAAAAAATGCAATACATGTTTTAATGTTTCTGTAACTGCAATGGGGCATTTTTACAGGTGTGGTGCCTAATTTTTACAATGACTTAAAGCGGAGCAAAACCCACTGAACTTGTGAAATACATTTGGCCAAAGCCCCAAATGGGTGTAGAACTAGAAATGGATATTTTCGCGTTATGAATTGTCCTGGAACACTGATTTTTTTGCTGTCACTCTGTGTTAGATGGCAGAGAATCAATCATTACATTGGTGTGGCAATGATATCATTGCCACACACAACAATGGCAATGGAGGAGGCGGCGCTTTACAGCTAAAACAAGGGCCATTATCTGGGATTAGAGTGAAGTAGGGGCAGTGGAAATTGGCAAATTTTGGGGGGCAAATGGGTGGGAGCAATTCAGGGGATGCTAGTTAAAAATGTGGGTTTTGGTCCGCTTTAAGCATTCCATATAGCGCTCCTGCATTACGAGCTCCTGGCTGATACCGCTTGCAATGATTGCCTGGCTTTCATGGCTGGGGCCAATCCAATCGGCAGGGGAGCAGGCAGCCAGCAGCAGAAAGGTAAGCTTTATTTTAACCCCCAATCCACTTCACTATCATCAGCGAAGTCCAGAGGCGGATACCTTTCGCTTCAAAGCGGACTATAGGGCTAGCAATTCCCTGCCCGTGGGGCATTGCATTATGGGATGCCCCAATGTGTGAAACCCTCTCCATCGCTCTGTTTACTTACCTCACTGGTGATCTCCGGGCACTTAGGTGGGGGCCACCTGCTGCACCTCTATGGTGCAGCCTGAGGAAGTGGAAAGCGTGCCCACGGAACGCGTGGCTCTTGGGGTGGTAGTCGGTGGGGAGATCTTCTTGGCTTAATTTGGTTTATTTTGGTTTCATTTTGTGACCAATACTGTGGTTCACATCATAGGACATTAGCACACTTTTGTGATGATGATGATGGGGGATTGATTCTGATACTGTTATTTGTGATTTTTGATATATGCAATGAATTGTGTTAATTTTTTATTATCTTGATGGAATTGGTTCTGATCACCAATTTCAGATTGGTTACAATCAAATTTATTTTTTGATTGTTTGCACTTGCACTTTACAGCACATATATATATTTTTATGATCTGGATCATAGGTTTTGCACAGCACATGCACATAATTTCATATTTATATTATGATGTGTATACAGATTTCGGAATTTGATGGCAAAATATATATATATTTTTTGATGGCGCTCTCCCCATCGCCTACATACCTATCTAACTTGGTCTCTTTTGTTTGTCATTGTTTGATTTATGTTTAATTGGTTTTAGCATGTTTAGGATTATATGTAGTGATAAACTTGTGTCAAGATCAAATAAAATAATATGTTTTTGTACTAGTATTGATTCTAGTGTGCCTCCCTATTTTGTTGTAGTCTCTGGTTGCTGTGGGGGTAAGCAGGGGAGACAGGAGACAAATCGCTAGCTTTCATTCAGTTTTCCTAGCCGTGCAATTATAAGCATGCTGATTGGAGGAGAACCTGCACATGCTCAGTGGGGTTGTGGAGAAGGTAAGCAGTGTCGGTGAGTATCACACAGCAGGGCATCCCAAATGATCATGCCCCAGAGGCAATGAACAAAACCCAAGATAATCAAAATAAATCCAAAACTACAAAGCAAATGTGGGGTTTAATGGCCAGACCAGAACTATACAGATGGTCCCAGTATGCAATACTTCTGGTGTGTGTGTGTATATATATATATATATATATATATATATATATTGCTCATGTCTCAATTCTGCTAGGACTTAAACTGGACCTTCAGCATGATATCATGAAAAGCCCAAACCCTTAAAAAACTATTCCCCAGCATCTAAAATGAAAATATTTAGTTTTTAGTCACTTACTTATTATTCTTTCCCCCACTGGTCTGCAACTCTGTTCAGGACTCTAGTATACGGGCGCGGCCATCTTGCCTCACAAGCGTCACATAAAGAGGAGATCGGGACAAAGTACAGAGGATGGGGTTATAGCTGTGCTTTGCACAGACAGAGCAGAGTTGGGGTCAGGGAAAAGACAGCAATCCCAGAATGCGGAGCGACACAGTCAGAAGACACTTCCTGTTTGCAGGCAGCCTGGGACACCATGGGCCGCCATCTTAGATGTTTAAAGGCTCATAAGATGCAGTAGATGCAGGTATCATGGTTTTTCATGTGAGCAATCTGTATGTACAGGGTGTGGGAAACATATAAGATAGGCTCTTATTCAGGGTGAAGGTCTGCTTTAAAGTGGACCAACACCCTCCCATGATCGGCCCGGGAATCTATAAGATTCCCGGACCGATCAGACCCCTGACTGCGGGGCACCCCTACCTTATCCATGATCCAGCGGCGCCCGCCGCCTCCCGCGCGCGCCCTGTAAGAGTGACGCGCGGGAGGCGTCGGCGGGTGCGCTCTCTTGTCCGTCGCTGCCTCCCGCTTGTCCGTCGGCGGGGATTGGCAGCGGCGGTCACGTGGGAGCGAGGAGAGGTGAGTTTTTCAGGGTTTCACACAGCGGGGTGCCCCGCCGAAGTGGACCAAAACCCAGGATAGTCAAAATCACAAGTCCCCCACTTGTGACCACGGGAACCGAAAAATCCCGAGATTGAGAGACCACTCCCCTCGGCGAGAGAAGCCCCTGCTCAGGGCATCCGCCTCCGTGTTCTCCACTCCCGGAATGTAAACTGCTGAAATGCAAGGAACATTGCTCTCCGCCCAAGTCAAGATCAGAGAGACTTCCCTGAGGGCACTCCTGCTGCGAGTCCCTCCTTGGTGATTGATGTAGGCCCCCGCCGTTCGATTGTCTGATCGAACCTGAACCAGATCCTGAACCCCCTGCACCTTGGGTCGAGGTAGAAACACTCTGGCCTGAGTGGTATCCAGATTCATGCCCAGGAATGTAATCTCCCTGGAAGGAGAATCTTTTAAGGGCAGCGAACTCAGCGCTGGCCGGATCAAAATGGGCACCATTTAAAAACTCCCTGACAAGGAATCTATTAGCCACAGCCGCTAGTGCAGATGCACACACAGGCCGTAAGGCTGAACCCACACTGGCAAAGGCATGGCAATGCGCTTATCCTCACCATCTTTGAGGGTAGTGGCATCAGGGGTGTGGACCACAGAGGTATTGGACAACCCCAAAACAGGCGCGTCGACCTCGGGAGGGGAAGACCAGCGCTTTACCGCATCAACCGGGAAGGGATACTTCCCATCCCATCCCTGAGGAACGCCGGGAAGCCGACTCGGTTTCTCCCATTCAATGCATCAAAATGACTTTGCGTAGGAAACTCCAAGTGGGGCTTAGAGGACCTGAAAAATACAACTCTGTGAAGTACTCACCTGTAGAGTTGATATTATACGCATACAGCACGTCCTGCTCCCGAATAGTCATAACATGTGGGTAGTCCTCCGCCTCCGGCGCCGTGCACTGCAGACATGTAGAAAACAAGCTCCTCCCGGCCCTACATATACCGCGGGACCTCCCACAAATCCCCAGCATTGAAAAGCAGTGAGAAGAGAAGCCAGGAGGAACCAACCACCCAGAATAACTGGTAGCAATATCTTAATGATAATAATCACCATACAGGGGATCCAGAATTAGTGAAACCAGGGTGGGGTGGAGCAGGACGTGCTGTATGCGTATAATATCAACTCTACAGGTGAGTACTTCACAGAGTTGTATTATTCTAAGCATACAGCACGTCCTGCTCCCGAATAGTAATAACATGTGGGACATACAATAGCAGTGTCCATAAGCAGGGTGGGATCCCCAGAAAAAGCAAGGCACAGCGGACCGTAAAGGCGCTGTCACCTGCAAGGCTTGCAACAGGCATGACATGAGCAAGGGCTCTAACGTCAGTCTCATAACAGGACCATGAAGGTATGAACAGAGACAGGCCATAAATCTAGCAATTGAACTAACAGAGAAAAAACCCTGGTGCCGAAGGGCCAGTGATACCCAAGCACCCAAGGTAACAGAGTAAACAGTAAGGGGGAAGAATCACTCCCCTGAAGGAACATAGGTCAGTGTAGTGACCCAACCAGCTCACAGGCAAGGAAGCCTTGTGGCAACTCTTGTAACACCCCCAAAGGGAACAAACAACAGGTCACCCGACCAAGGCGGGAATACAGAGTCTTAATTATCAGGAAGCCAAGGCTTCCTCAAGATCAGGGAGCATCCAGAAGGATCGATCCAAAGGCACAATGGCGCTGGAATAGATATCAGGCGCATACCTAAGGAGGCGCCCGTAGACTCCAAGAACAGCAGTCCCCCCTAAAGGCCAAGAAGGCCGGCATGGGGATAAGTACAAAACCTGTAGAGGGATGTAGGCCCTCATATTAGTATTAATAATGATCAGCCCATGGCTAGACTAAGGAACTGAATCAAGGGTCCAACAGACCACCTGAACCGGAAGCCCAGCGTAAAAGGAACACCCCCAGGCATGGGGTGCCTGTAGCCGTATCCATCTGTACAAGTATATATGTGTATACATCGAGTCAGGGAGTAAGAAACCAGATCCATCGTCTCAGGAACATGTCTGACGGAGTCAGGAGGCCCCAGAGGAGCGTGCTGGCCTACAGGGCAGCTGAGACCGCATCCAGGCAGGGTCCCCAGGAAGTCTGCAGGGTAACAGAATGAAAAATTGATCCCCACAGGGACTTATGGAACTACTGGGGAGGTGCAGCTAAGCAATCCCCAAAGAGAATACTCTACAAGGGTGACAGAGCCAGACTCCTGCAGGAAGACCAAGACAGACCTACGCCTTCAAAGTCCCCAGATGGGAAGCCAACCCCAACTTACGCTGTAATGGCTTTAAAGGCCCTGGGACCCGATAACGTCTCACAGGGAAGAGACTAAGGCCCATGCCAGTCAATATGGGATACTGCCAAGCCGTTATAGGCGGAGTAAGGGGAAGCTGGGGAGCTAGCTCCCGAACCCCCTCTCATACTAAGTCACCCAGAAGATGAGGCCCGTCCCCCAAGGGGCGAATGAATCAGCAGTCAATCCCCAGACAGGAGACCTTTGATTGGAAACAGGAAAAGACCTGATAAGGGCAGAACCGCACCCCAACAGAGATATCACAATTCAGCAGCCTTCAGCAGAGGTGTCTGCGAACCATTACTCCCAGGGCCGCCTAGGCCATAGATCACATGGGACTCTCTATCAGGCCAGCCGTGCGCCGAACCCAAAGGTGGGGTGATGAAGAGAGGGCATATGAAATAATAAGGCTATGCCTAAATACTCAGGCCCCCTGACCGGAGTCAGAATATCCTGGGACAGTAGGAACAAGGGCAGAGGCCCTGTGTCAGGAGGGAGACCCCTCAGAGCCACGCTAGGCTCCCGGGGCAACACCGGGATAGCATAACCTGCCGCTAAGGGCATCCATTGAAGCGAATACCGCTGAGAAGCAGGGGGGGGAAACCCCGCCCAGGCCAGGAACAGGGACCCTCCAGAGGTAGCAACCCGTCACAATCTTTAGACCAGCATTAAAAACATGCCATCGTCTTTCAACAGACCAGGAGTCCCCCATAAACCAACCGGTCCTGAAGGAGGAGAAGGCCCGCCATATAGAGTCAACGGAGGGCCCACCGTTTCAACAAGCCCAGCAGGTAAGATGGACCCTCTAAGGGGCCCAACCTAGAACCACGGGGGTTGTGGAAGGGGTTTACCTTTCCCCTGCCAAAGCTGCGAGACTTGGTACCCAGGGTGACCATACTCTAGGAGATGCTAGTAAGGAAGGGGAGTGCCCCCCTGACGGGGCCCTTGCATATGGGAAGCTCCAGGGGAACCACCTTACCAAGAAGGCATGATCACAGACCAAGCACCGGGGTGCTGGGACATATGTAGGTTTAGTAACCTACTGCGCCGAAGAGCCCGGTATATAAATGACATCATCTTGATGTGCCACCAACAGGCCCACCAGCTGCCAACCCGCCTGGTGAAGGCAAGGCACCAGTAAGGGGGGGCAGAGCCCCGTAGTCAGGGGTCCCCTAATGCCAGAGAAGAAGGCAGCAAGCCTGAACCGATTTCCCAGGACCGGGGCATAGTGGATAAGTGACCGTGAGGGGATGAGGTGTTTAAGCAACCATCCAGTAGCTTCCAGGGGACACTGTCGGCCAACCGACCCACTTCGTCTGGTGCAAAGGCTGGGGAGTAAGGAAGACGACCCAGTAGGTCCCAATGCAGAAGCCCCACCTCAGGCGTGTCCCCAGACGCGCCAGGCTAGTAGCCTGGGCCGAAAGAAAGGCCCCAAAAGAAATAGTCTTTGGCGTCCAGCGGACCCAGATAAACTAAGAAGAGCTAGAGCTTCGCAAGAGGCCGAAACCCCTCCCGCGCAGGGAGGCCGTGACCTAAGACAGAGTTGTCATATATGGCCTACTTGTGAAGGTAGAATTGCTAGGCCTGCCATAGGCCCACGGGGTCCAGACTACCTCATACTGATGAGGGGGGGGGGGGGGGGAGGATGGAAAATATATATATATATATATATATATATATATATATATATATTTATTATATATATGCGCCATGGCCCCATACTGTTAAGGCAATTAACAAGCGCGCCCGACACTGCAGGCCCAGTCCGGCCTGCGCCAGTTTCAGAAGGGAGAGCAGGGACTAAAAACACCCTGACAAAAAACTGAGGGGGGACCGTCCAGCGAGAACCCATCCTGAGCCCAGGTGGGTTACATCCCGGAACCACCAGAAGGAGAAGGCATATTCCTGGATGTGAGACAGCTGTGCAGTCGTCCCCTCGCCCAGACGGGTGAGGGCGCCCCTTCATGCTTGCGAGGTTTTGGCAGATTTGGACTTGGTCCTGCCAGAAGGCCCAGGGCGCTGTCTGCCCGCGCCATGTTGGAAATCCACGCCGAACAGCTGGAAACACACCTCAGATTCACGTTTGACACTAACGTAGGGAGGTGGAGGGGTGACTCTGCCTCGTGGCGGCCGGAGCGGCCTTCTGCGGAAGGGTGCTATAGCCTTTTTGCCAAAAAGGTCCAAGCGGGCCCCGAATAACCGCTGTCCTCTGAAAGGAAGGCAAGTGAGGGCCTTTTTTGTAGCTCCATCGGTGCCCCATTGTCGCAGCCAGACCAGGCGGCGAATGGCTACTGCAAGTGCTGAACTCCTAGCACACATCTTAATGGTGTCATCCAGTGCCGATAGAATAAACTTAACAAAGGCTTCGCAGTCTGATAGCGCACTAAACACCCCCCAAGGGAGGTCCTCAGGGCAGTGATCCAGTATCTTTCTGACAAGAGTCCAGGCGGCTACCGCAGTGAAGGCCGCGGCACAAACCGGGCGCAGGGCCGTCCCGGCACACGAGAATGCTTGAGAGGCCAGTCTGTCAATGCGCCGGTCCTCAGCATCCCGAAGGGTACGGTAAAAGGGAGCCGTCATAAAAGGGGGGTTAGTGACCCCTATAACTGGCGCGTCCACCACCAGGGGAGCTGACCATAAATTGACCACATCAGGGGGAAAAGGGTACTTTCATTCCCAGACCCCTGGAATCCCTTTAAGCTTACCAGGTGATTCCCATTCCTGGGGTATAATATTCTGGAAATGTTCCTGTTCTAGGAACTCCAAGCGCGGTGGCGCTGTATGGAAGCTCTCCCTTTTAGGCTTGGGGATCTCGAAAATCTTGATCAGGATTTCATCCGTGTCACACAGACCCCAGGAGCCAGGCTCGGATTCATCACGGCCCGCGGGCATCCCATGCGAGGAGCCCGAGTCTGAGAATAGCTCACCTTCCTCAGAAGGATCAGAGTCCTGCATATCAGCAGAATCATCGGTATCGTCAGGAACCGGAGAGCCTGGAGGCGTCAGGGACCGCTTTTTACCAGGGCCCATACGCTCCGCTAATCCAGAGAGCACCTGCTCCGCCGTGGGCAGCGCTCTCGGCACCTCTTGCAGGTCATCCCCGCTGGAGTGGGACTCGTCATGAGTGATATTTGGGAGCGGGGAGACGGGGGTGAGGAAGGGAGGATCCTCTGTTAGCAATGCCTGTGCTGCACACTGTCCGCAGACCTGTGCCCTGTCGGCCTCAGCCAGGGGCTGGCCACACACTGCACGCAGCCAGTCACGTCCCGGAGGGACCCCGGTTCCATAATTCTGAAATGCCTCCATATGGTGATTTTTATGCAGTATAACGCAGGGAATTATGCAATAAGCAACCCTGGATGCCCCAAAAACCCGCTATTAATGTGGGAGAATTTGTAAAGAGGACCCGTTATAATATATGTTAGGCCGGGGCCGGTAACGAAGTCTTGGCTTCTGAAAGACATAATGGGACAAGGGGAGAGGAGTCAGTGCCATGCTCTGTTTGAAAAACCCTAGAAACCATACCGCCCCGGAGGGCACTTACATGACCGAGGGAGGAGACGAGCCACACCACGCGCGTGCCAAGATAGAGAAAATGGCGCCAGCGAACCTCGAGGGGAGGGCCAGGCCAGGCTGTGACGCGAGACGCGTCATGCCGAGTCTCCGCCTCCCCCAAAGAGCGCGAAGCTCCAACCGACAGCCAGTGCAGCAGCGGAGAATAAATAGCATCTAATGCTAAACACGCTGGAATGAATCTGCCGAGGCAGACTGATAGTGATAGAGACGGCTCGCACTGTACAGCGAGGCGCGACACTGACCCCCTGATTAAAAGAACAAGGTCTAATGGCGAATGGGCACTAGGGCTGCCACACACACATACACCCCCCTTTCTTTCCTCCCCCGAGTTATGGGAGGGAGCGAGGGGAGAAGCCGACGGTGTCCATGGACTGAGTCTGTGAGGGGCAAGGGCAAAATACGGGAGGGGCATCCTCTAGAGGCTCACCATCGGCCTGACCGCCTACCCTATGCCTACCCGACCCGCGCAGCCTAGGCTGGGAGGCATAATTCATCTGAAGAGGAAGGGTGGAAATAGTCCCACAGGACCTTGGGCAGCAAGGCCCGCTCGCCTGCGAGAGCGTGATACTTCATGTCTTCGCAGTTCCAGCACTGCAGAAAAATCTGGGCATTTGTGGGAGGTCCCGCGGTATATGTAGGGCCGGGAGGAGCTTGTTTTCTACAAGTCTGCAGTGCACGGCGCCGGAGGCGGAGGACTACCCACATGTTATGACTATTCGGGAGCAGGACGTGCTGTATGCTTAGAATAATTCCCCTTTTTTGAGAGGGGCCACCTCCAGTGGGGCAATGTCCAAAACCTCCAGGAGACGGGCCAGAACTTTAGAAGTGTCAACGGCATCCCCCAGCGCCTGCCCAACACCATTATCACACAACTGCACATCGTCAGATTCTGATTCCTCAAACAACTCCCCCTCCTCTAACGGGGAATAATCTGACCACTCATCCTCATAAAAATCCAAAGCCGGCCATACCGGCGATAAATGTCTCTTCTTGGCATGGGCCTTTTTGCCCACTGCGCCAGAAAGAAATCTCTCAATGCTGGCCAGGCGAGTACAAACATCAGAGTGCGACTCCCCACTAGTGACGATGTCACTTGGGGTACGGATAAGACGGGGAGGGGTAGGCGATGAAGCGGGCGGTGCTGACCCAGAAGGGAAACAGACTGCCGCGATATGGCCTTTTGTGCACATGGAATACAAATTAGCACATTCTCCCCCATAAGGGATACCCCACAACCCACACGGCCGGGATTGTCCCGAAGGAAGCCCAAGCCCAGTATCCTGCGGAGCCTCCATATGGTGATATTTTGGGGTAGTCGCAATGACCCTAGGGAATTATGCTAGTAAGCAACCCTGGGATGCCCCTTTAAAGTCCCAGTGGGAGGATTTGGAAAAGGTGTAATTTAAAGCTAGGGACCCTAGGACCGGGAGAACCCCCTAACATGCAAAACACAGGGAGTCCTCCTGAAAGACACAAATGAAAGGGGACCCATCAGCCAACACTCATACATAACCTAATACTATAATATATATATCTATATAGATATATCTATATACACAATATGTACAATGACAGCGCAGCCCCCTGCGGAGAGGGGTGCTGCCATAACAGGAAGAGAGGGGGCCCACAGGGCACTCACAAAACAGCCGCAGCAGCAACAAGATGGCCACCGGAGCCCAGCACAGCCTTGCCTGGAGGGAGTGAAAAGAAGAAGAGGGGCGGGTCAGCGCAGAAAGCGCGCTTGTTAGGCAACGCCCCCCTCCCGCAAGTCCAGCAACGCGGATCCAGGCCATGGGCTGAGCCTCAGCAAGGCACCAAAACGAGGGGGAGGGACGGGCCGCGGCGAGGGCCCGGCCCCGCCCCCCCCCAACACGCAGCCTGAGGGGGAGAAGCTCCCTCTGCTAAACGCTGCACAGCATGGTGCAGACCCACAGCAAAGTGACAGTACACCCCAACATGCGCACACACACACACACACTGTAAGCACCCACACAATAAAGAAATGTGAGGGACAAGCCTGCCCCCCCCCCTCCCCCAGCTGGAGGGTTAAGGAAGGGACCCGGAAGGTGGGGGATCCGGAACCAGAGTCTGGTGGACGGATACGGCAGAAGGGACAGGGCATCCCAAACCGGGGTCACCAACCCGGACACCGCCTACCCCTTGCAATGGGGTCTCACGGAGGAGCAATGCTCCTTAAACACCCACAAAAGGTGTTGCCTACCCTCACCAGGACCTACAGCCAAGGCTGGGAGGCTCATACGGGACAATGGAATAAGGTCCAGGCAGAAATAGGGGAAAGAATGGCCGGGCGTGAGCAAGGAATAGAAGCCTTCATCTTCTGACTTGCTCGTCGCTCTTGCAGAGAAGGAACTGGGGGATTAGTGGGAGGTCCCAGGTATTTATGGACCGGGAGGAGCTTCTTTTTTGCATTCATCTCTGCAGAAGTTCGCCCTCTACTGGAGACTACCCAGATGTCATGAATGGTGGAAGCGGGGTGTATGACACACTTAGAATAAAACACATACACAACACAGCAAGGCTAGATCTTCGTTTTAACAGCTTTATTCAGCAGTAAAGCAGGATGAACAAGCTGCAATGACTTGATGTTACACTTGGCCCCGACAATCCCTCAAATCCTTCAGTAACCCGATAGCCCATCGAACAGGCAGAGGGGCATCCAGACATAGGATGGTGCCACCGCAAGCTCAATACCAGGCACCTTTTTCAGGCCGCCGAGGGCCAAAGGGGTCACCCACTGGGCCCACAGCGCTATGGAAGCCCGCCACGTGGGGCAGTAAACCTGTAAGGGTACATAGAAGTAGGTAAGTGCTGCTGCCCAGGATCGAGCTGCCAGCAGCAGGGCAATCTTCGCTGGGATGCCCCCCCATTTGATCGAAAATCTATCTAAAAAGCCATTTGAGGGTCAGCAATGCTGACTCAGCATTGGTACATGAACCCCATATTTTATACTGGAAACTTTCATTTAATTCAAAACGACACCCATGAGTTTTATGATAAATAACTTTCCGTCCAGTGTGATTAAATGCAGCCGTACACAGACAACAAAAAACACACAGTGATCCTAACCTTTCCCCCAAAACAAAGTAACACACTGGAACCGGACGTGAAAAAGGTATTTAAAGCGGACCTAAACCCAGGTCTTCCACGCACCTGGGTCTTGGCCTGCTTTATTGGGGCATTCCATGTAGGGAGGTGTGGGAAGCCCCCCAGATGGCCAGGTATTCCTACCTCTCTGGGGATCACAATCAGAATAGATTGCCAAGTGATGCCAGGAGTGCCGGCCGGACGCCTTTAGCTAATGCTCAGCTATGTATCAGCTGCATAAAAGCCAGAGATGCCGCCTCCACATGCCCCCTGGGATCGCCATATTGTTGAGCAACATGGGGTTCACAGAGTAGGGCATCCCAGATCGCGATGCCCTTGATACAGGGAGACTTTTAGACTCCCGGGCCGTGACTTAAGGGCTTTAATCAGCTTTAAGTTCCAGTTCTTGGGGCATCCCGAATTCTGCCCTGCTGTGTGAAACCCCTATGAACCTCAGAAACATTCACCCTCTCCCGGGCCCGTGTCTTCCTGCCGCATCTCCGCTCACCTCGCGCTTGGCCTGTCCGAATGGCGGCATGGTCACGGGATGCGGCGTCGTTTGCCTGCCATCAGCGGCGCCAAAGTGACAGTGAGCGCTCAGCCAATCAGCACACTCGCTCTCACACGAGTCTGCGCCGTGGGCGCAGAAGGAAGGTTAGTGGAATGGGGAGACTTGGAGGGTGCACACAGCGGGACATCCCAATACGGGATGCCACCGCAGAGAGGAACAACACACAGTTAAGTAAAATTGTTCCTCTTTAAAAGGACAACTCAGGCAATGGCCGGGCTCCAGAATTTGCTCCTTTCCATTTGTCCATGACTGGTCTGTCCCTAGGTACATGTAGCGTGTGACCAATGTGGCTTGCTCATGCTTGGAGCGCTAAGGAACAGGGGCAGGTGTAGGTCCACATTTGGAGGTGGTTGTAAAGGAGAAGGGGCAAAATTTGGTGACCAGTAACAGCATGTACAGTGGAAATGGAGGAGAGGCACATGGGACAGGCTGCAGGAGAGCCATTGCCTGGACTGACCCTTTAAATAGAAAACTTGAAACATAAGGATTAAATTGGACCAAAACCTAGGATTTTGACCATCTCAGGTTTTGGTCCTCGTCCTAGCAGCATGCTGGCTGTATTTTTTTCTGGGGAGTCCCCAATCACTTTTCCCTGCGCCTAAGGCTCATGCGCGGGCTTTCGTCCAATCAGAATCATTTGACATGCATATTTATGCTCGGCCAGGGTCTCTGCACTTGGCAATTGGCAGTGAGAGTAGCCACATCCAAAGACATGAGCACGCTCTCGTCTCTCTTCCATCTAAGTGGATGGGTGTGGGAGCGCGTCTCAGCCAATTACCGTGCTCGGCTCTATTTGGCTAAGAATCGTCTGAGGGGCAAATGCAGCCGGGCATGCCAATGGTGCATCCCCGTTAGCCTCTAGCAGAGGGCTATACCTTTAGCCAGACACGTGCCGGGCATTTAATAGTGTCCAACATGAGCACTTGCCTGGCTAATGGTATAGCATAGCGTGCCCATGGCCCACGCATGTGCCGCTGGATCAGAAAGGTTTTACTGGGGATTTGGGGGGGTTCACACAGAGGAGCCCCAGGGAGAGGGAATCAGGTGGCCATGAAGTCTTATAGAGCCCAGGGCTGCCTTAGATGGGCTTTGGTCCACTTTAAAATCGGACCAACAGCTTGGCACAGTTGGAAAAAAAAAAAAAAGTAGCTGCCATTTTGCAGCTTCCTCTCCCAGCATCTCAGCCATGCTGCTGCCTGGATTCAACTGACATAACTGACAATGCACAGTAACAGGAAACCCAACAGCACTTCCTCAGGTGGCCTGCACATGCATGAGCCGCCATTTTGTTTCTAAAATTTACTACAGCAGTTAGAAAAAGGCAAATGAATTTTTATGTGCAGCAATCTCAATTGCCCCGGGGCAGGGTTCATATGAGCAATGTTTGTTGTGTTGGTCTAGTCATTTTTGACCGTTGGTCCGCTTTAAGTGCAATATATTCATGAGGCCAGGACATTTAGTGCCACCCCAGCTTTCTAGGTTATGCACTAGTTTAAACCTACAAAAGCTGTAGAAGAGGACGCTCATCATGAGGATCAGGGTTTTCCACCCTCTCTTCCAGGAACACATTTTGCGATCTCTACACAGGAGCACATGTGAAGTAAGTGCAGCAGCAGAGCTATGGAGCTGGTTATGTGGAGATCGACAAAACATGAGCTGTTGGTGGCCCACGAGGAAGATGTTGGGGAACAATGATGAAGGGTCACCCACCAGGCTCATAAATAGGTCCAGTTTCAGGCAGAGGGCCAATAACTGAACCAGATACCGGACAGTTAGACCCAACTTTAAAGGAGCACTATCGCAAAAGAAATAGCCAATAATAAAAATACAACTCTGTGAAGTACTCACCTGTAGAGTTAGTATTATATGCAGACAGCACGTCCTGCTCCAGACATAGTCCTTACATGTGGGTATACCTCCGCCTTCAGCGCCGTGCACTGCAGAATCATGAAGAAAACAAGCTCCTCCCGGCCCTATATATACCGAGGGACCTCCCACAAATCCCCAGCATTGAAAAGCAGCGAGAGAAGAAGCCAGGAGGAAAACAACCACCCAGAGACTGGCAATAATATCCAAGATAATAATCACCACACAGGGGATCCAGAACAAGGTGAATCAGGGTGGGGTGGAGCAGGACGTGCTGTCTGCATATAATACCAACTCTACAGGTGAGTACTTCACAGAGTTGTATTATTCTAAGCAGACAGCACGTCCTGCTCCAGACATAGTCCTTACATGTGGGACATCCAATAGCAGTGTCCATAAGTAGGGTGGGATCCCCATGAAAAAAGGCACAGCCAAAACAGCACTATCGCCTGAAACCTTGCTACCAGGAGCAACTAGAGCAAAGCTCTAACTAAACTTATGAAGCCTTGCAAGGCTAATGAAACACGAGCAGAGAACTAGTCAGCCTGCTCAACAACCAAGTGCATAAGGCCAAACCCAAGCACCGGTAGAAGAAATCCAAACCAAGAGAGAAGAATGAATCTCCCTTAACAAACAGGCCAGAGTAACAGCCTAACCATGCTACTAACGATAACAGGGTAGCCATGGCAACCATAGAACCTTTCCCGTCAGGGAATACGAACCCTGGTCTCGGCGAGACCAACGTAATACTGAACACGAGCTAACAAGGCTTCTCAAGAGCCAACATGATAATCAGGAGCTCAGAAGGGCAACCAGCCAAGCAAGACCAATCCAACAGGCTCCCATACTCATGGGAGTAACCAGATCCTGCTGCAAGGAGGATGGTGACGTCTATAAGCCCAACGGGCCTAGCCCCAACCCTGGACAGGAAGCAGTCCAGAGATTCCCAACGCCTATCCACAGATCCCTTTTAAGCTCAGAGTAAGCAGAACCCCAGTCCAAAGACCATAGGTTCTGGAATAGAGAAGAATAACAACCCTCCGCCTGGACTCAAGCTTGGTGCAAGGCGGACACATCCTCACCAGACGGTGTACAGATATAAAGAGCTGTAAAAAATATAAAAAGGATTAGGCTAAGAAGGCCGTCTCCTATGGCTCGCCCTAGACTGAGGCACCCGCCCCGAAAGAGTCGTCTGAGGCAGGGAACAGTTCAGACAAGAACCTGAATAAGACCCAGGGAAAACCCTTAGCAGGGCAACAGGATAAGCAACCTTCCCCTCAAGGGAGCTTAGAATTCTCTGGGGAATGCGCCTGAGCCGCCCTTGAGGAATGCTCAACGCCGAAGCTTGAAACTAGTCTCTACCGAGGACAAACAGGGCGAGCCCTGGAGCCTCTCAAGGAACTGAGTTGGAGGGCCAGCTCCAGCCGTGCCATAAGGACTCTGGTACCCATGAGTAAGACCTCATTCCATAGGGAATAGGGAGCTAGTCCCCGCCATCCAACTAGGGCGCCAATTCCCACCATAGCTGGTGGAAAAGGGAGAAGAATAAAAAAGGGAGAGATCTAGGCCCAACCCTCCAAGAGGAAGTGACACCCAGAGGGAACATTTCTGATAGGGTGAATAGCGATCGTCCAAACCCTGTGAAGGGAATGACGTAGTAAGGAGCCTGACTTAGGCATAACAGCCCACATGAGAGGGCACACAGTACAACTGTCTTCAGCAGAAATTGCGAACCAAACCACACAGGGCCACTCATGGCCCCCAGTGCAACAGTTCACCCTTGCCACAGCAAGCCTGTGCAGAACCCCACCTAGCATGAGTGTAAGAAGGGTCAGACAAAGGGTAGAATACCCAGACAAAAGGCCAGACTAGGTCACAGTGACCAAGGCCAGAGAGTCCTGGGACAATCACCCAGGGCAACGAATTAGGACCTTAACCAGGACAGAGTCTCTGTAACAGTCACAGGGCCACGGCCCCAACCAGTAGGCTCATTGCGACACTAGGGAAGGCCCTCCCAGCACGGTAGGACAGCCAACGAGTCAATACCAATGAAGCACAAGGAGTGTAAAAACCTCCACTGGATCAGAACCAGACCCTACAAGAAGGGTCAACCTGTTCCGAGACCT
The DNA here is from genome assembly GCA_027917425.1 of Gastrophryne carolinensis. Classification (NCBI taxonomy): domain Eukaryota; kingdom Metazoa; phylum Chordata; class Amphibia; order Anura; family Microhylidae; genus Gastrophryne; species Gastrophryne carolinensis. The sequence continues at coordinate 450,941,335 of CM051237.1, forward strand.
TCTCGGATAAAAGCTGGGACAGGCCACTGACCAGACAGACCAAGAGTCCCCCAGAGACAAGGCCTAAGGGAAACAGACCAGCAAGCTAGGGCCCAACAAGGCACAATGTGATGACCTACCAATGGTATGAAAATGGGCCCCCTAAAGGGGCCCTCCCTAGGTACCTCAGGGAAATTCATAAGGAATAGAACCCCTTTAGTGACCCTGCCAGACCTGGTCCCCATGGCGACCATCTACAAGGATAGCAAGAAGGAAGTGATGTCCATCAACAACTTCCATGAGTAGACCAACCAGAATGGAACCCCCATAAAAACAGGGGGAACGTACTGAGCTATTTCCAGGGGTGTTGGAACCCCATCCAGGATAAGTAACCCAAGGTGCCGCAGGCCCCAGGGGCATCTGGGAAAAGGAACAGCCTCGGGCCGCCAGCAATAGGCCCAACCAGCTGCAAGGTGAATGTAATGAGATTACACAGAGGGCAAGGCCCCTTCCATACCAAGGCACCCAAATCAGAAGGGAGGGTTGAACCTGGACCCATCTAAATGCCACCCCGTAGGGGGAATATGAATCAGATTACACCAAGTAATAGATGTGCCTAAGTACCAATCCAAAATACTCCAAGAGAGCCCCAAGTCAAAGTAGCAACTAGTGCGGACAGCACCGGTGAATGAGCATGAAAGCGCTCCCGTACTCGCCTTGGCGAGCCATCTGGGAACAGGGGAGGGACCCCAGACAAGACCCTAATATAAAGAATGGTCCTGTAACACCGGCTGGAAAAAAGGACAAGGCGTCCAGAGGGAACAAGGGACCGAAGGGGAAAGGATCCTTGCAGGCATCAAGAGGTTCACTTGACAAGGGCGTCTGCGGCCCAACAGATGGATACCAAGTAGGCAGAGCCCGTGGACCCTAGATGCCCGGTCTAGACCGCTGGATCTGGGCAGACTGCGTCATCCCGGGGGAAGAGCAGAGTGAATGCAATTATCAGCCAAGGCCAACCTAAAAGAAGGCCCAGACCTTCCAGGCCAAACTCAATCTGTGTCCAATCACTAAAGGATACAACGGGGACTAGAATACCCCTGGCTAATTTTGAAGGGAACTGCCCAGAACACTCCATTCTTTCAAAAACCACGTCCAGGAAGGCCATCGCCCGAACGAAGCCTGGCATCCTGCCCTAAGAGCCAAGTGCTGTGGCAGTTCCCTCGCCCGCAGGGCGAGGGCGTCCCTTCATGCTTGTGAGGTTTTGGCAGACTTTGGTTTTGACCTGCCACAAATCTCACAAAAACGTCACAATCTGACAGTGCGTTGAAGACCTCACAAGGGAGATCTCCGGCTGTTGGTCAATTATCTTCCTGAGCAGCGTCCTGGCGGCCACCGAGGTAACAGCCGCAGCACAGACCGGGCGCAGAGCCGTCCCTACACTAGAGAAGGCATGGGAGGCCAATCTGTCCATGCGCCGGTCCTCGGCATCCCGAAGTCCTCACCATGAAGGGAGGGTTAACAACCCCAATAATTGGAGCATCCACCTCTGGAGGAACTGACCATCGTTCAACCAAATCCTGGGGAAAGGCGTACTTCCAGTCCCAAACCCCCGGGACCCCTGTGAGTTTACAAGGGGATTCCCATTCCTTAGATATAAGATACTGGAAATGATCCTGATCCAAGAATTCCAGGCACAGCGTCACCGTGTGGAAACTCTCCCTCTTGGGCTTAGGAGACTCTCCCGAGGGAGAGATGGACAGCACTTCAAAAATCTTAATGAGTAACTCATCAGTTTCACACAGGCCCCAGGACTCCGGGCCAGAACCGTCGCGGTTCCAAGACAACTCATCTGAAGAACTGGACCCTGAGAACAGATCACCATCCTCGGACTGATCCAGATCCTGCATAGCGGCAGGTTCTTCGGTTTCAGTGGAAAACCTATAGCTAGGTTGCGTCAGGGATCGTTTCTTCCCAGCACCCAAGCATTCTGCCAAGCCTGACATAATATGCTCCGCGGTGGGAAGCTTGTGCGGCACTACTTGCTGGTCATCCTCGCTCGAGTGCGACTCTTCCGGAGTGAGATTCAAGTCCGGGGAGACAGGTGTATCGAAGCGAGGTGCAGCTACTGGTAAGCCTGATTGCAGGGCCAGCGCTTGTTCAGCACACGGTCCGCAGACCCGTGCTCTGTCAGCGTCAGCATGGGGTTGTCTACACATGGTACACAGCCGGTCTTGTCCCCGCGGGACCCCGGACACCAAATTCTGAGATGCCTCCATATGGTGATTAATCAAGGTAATATGCCGGAAGGGATTTATGCTGTAAGCAACCCTGGATGCCCCAATACCCGCTGGGAATGTGGGAGATTCTAATATAACCCTGTGAGATATATATATATATATATTATATATATTCAGGCCGGGAGAAGCTACTGGAAGCTTGGCGTCTGAAAGACATAAGGGGAAATGAGGGTGTCAGAGCCATGCGCAGCACAAACAGAAAATTAAACGAATGCCCGTGAGGGCACTTACAGCAACCAAAGGAGAAAGAGGATCATGACCACGCGCGCGGGAGACCGACAAGATGGCGCCAGCGAACCTCGAGGGCGGGCCAGAGCTATAGGTGACGCGGAACGCGCCAAACCAGACCACGCCCACCCCGGAGAGCGCGAAGCTCCGCGGAACAAGACAGAAATAAACGCCATGGCGTCGCGAGACAGAGCCGCCTTACGCGCCAAGTCACATATTGTAAAGGTGCTGCGGTCAACATAAAAATAAAGTTTAAGCGCGGACCTGACCCCCGGGACCCGATAGGGCTAAGGCAAGGCGTGTGATATGGCAAGATTAGGCCAACGTACACCACCCCCCCCCTCTTTCCCCCCCCCACTAACGGGGGGAACTAAGGAAGAAGGTGACCCAGCACTCAGGGTTCACCGCTACATGGGGCAAGGTGCGGGAGGGGCATCCACTATGAGGCTCACCATTAGCCTAACCCGCCTACCCCAGGATGGGGATTGCGGTGGAGCATGGCTCCGTAAGCACACTAGGTGCTGCCTACCTTCACCTGACCAACGCAGCCCAGGCTGGGAGGCATGTTACTCACAAAGAGGACGGGTGGAAATAGTCCCGCAGGGCCTCGGGCTGTCAAGCCCCGCTCGCCTGCGAGAGCGTGATACTTCATGTCTTCGCAGTTTCAGCACTGCAGAGGAATCTGGGGATTTGTGGGAGGTCCCTCGGTATATGTAGGGCCGGGAGGAGCTTGTTTCTTCACGATTCTGCAGTGCACGGCGCTGAAGGCGGAGGTATACCCACATGTAAGGACTATGTCTGGAGCAGGACGTGCTGTCTGCTTAGAATAATCCATATAAATATGCTGGGTAGTGGAAGAAGGGGTCACTTATATACCTGGCATCAAGAAATATCTATCCAGGCTTTTTATTTATATTAATGGAAGGAAGAGGAAACACTAAAACCTGTCACCCCTGGATTTTATACCAACCATGAGAATAAACCACACGCTTGGCGGGAGTTTTATTCAGTTTCAGTGTATAAGTGACCCCTCCTCTCATTAGCTGTGTTTATATGGATTTTTAATGTTACACAATTTCGTGATCGTGCTCCTTAAAGAACAGGGACTAAAAAAAAAAATAAAAAATTATACATATACCAAGTCATTAAAGAAAAAACAAAAAGGAAAGGAGGTTCCCTAATGACATGGCCATAGAGATGCTGTGCTGGATGAATAGAAAAGAAAATGTAACAAGGACATTTCAGGACTATCTATAGAATCGAAACACTGCAACAATTTTTTCATTATAACACAACAGAAAGCACCCGGAAAAACTAGTCTATCCATGTCCAATCGTGCTAACAAATCAAAACTGCCAAAAATACAGCAAGTTTGGGAAGGGAGTGGCCGAGGGAAGGAAACTTCCCTTTGCATCTTCCCTGGCTCCAGCCATGGGGGAGAGGGGGGGGGGGGGCTTGTTTCTTTGAATCTGCAAGACAAGTTCAAATTTCCACATCTATCTTCAGTTCATGGACGGGCTTCTCAGAAGCCAAAGTTCTCTTTGTTTTATGCTCAGGGGATTCACTGATCATCCCTAAGACGGCGGCTCCGCTGCTGGACTTGAGCGCCGCCATGTTCTTCTCAGAGCTGCCGCAGCACTGCTTGGGGGCACACTGAGTTCTACACGAGAGCTCGCAGAGGGATACCCTGGAGCCCGACTCCACGCTAGAAAATTCAGGCTGAATGGTTGTGGCGTGGATTCCTTCATTGTGGAAGAAGTCCTTAATCCGCTTGGCCACTTCCATGTAAGCGGTGGGATCCTGGCATTTGATGTGGGCGGTGGCGATAATCCGGCTCTCGGCCAACTGCCACACGTGCAGCTCGTGAACGGCCTCCACGCCTTCCAGGTTCCGGAGCTTCTGCTTTAAGGAAGAGATGTCGATTTGCTTGGGGACAGTCTGCAGCAGAATAAGGGCGGATTCTTTGAGAAGAGGATAGGTGGTGTACAACAATATGCACACCATGATCACGCACAGAGAAGGATCGAGGTAGAGCACCCAGCAAGGCCCAGCCATCCGGATCTCCGGCTGTTCCGCTGTGTCATTGAGCCCGGCCGAGGTGTGGTTCACCTCAGGATGGTCGGCACAGTGCTCGTGCACACAGGGGTTGATGCAGTTTTCGTTGGGCGGACAAGGGTTGAAAACCAGGTAGAACAACACAGCGTTGACCACCACGATGACAGAACCCAACGCATCCCCGAGAACGTGAAGGAACACTCCCCGCATGTTGAGCTGAGTGCCGTCCTCGTGGATTTCTGGCAGATCGTTCTGGACAAGGTTCCCATTCTGTCGCCGCTCGGCTGGATTCTCTGGCAAAGCTTCTAAAGAGAGAGAGGAGAAAAGAAAATTAAATTTACCTTCTTGGTCATTAATAAACTCAAACCATTCATCAGCACCTTAACGAATTATGGAAACCAAATTAGGCTCATGGGTGTGAACCCACAGGTCTAAAGGACAGGAGCACCAACAATAATCAAATCAAGCAATTTCATTTATTAAAGAATCAACATGAAACATGACATGCAAGACATGTGTCACACTCCGGGAACTACAGCTGTCCACTTAGATAACTCCAGTCCTCTCTGTAAGACCCCAACCCCCAATCTCCGCAGCCAGCTTCACCTTTAGGAGCCCCCGCTTGCCGGGACGCAGAGCACGCCTGCCCGGGATCGGTTGCCCCCAGGACTTCAATGGCTCAAAGATTGGAGTCTTACCGTTCAGAGGCCTGGAGAACCCGCGGCTGGAAGTGGTGCCGAGCAGCCCGATCGCTGAGTGTATGACGGAAGTCCAACAGGCTAGGGGTCAGCAACAGAAGTTCCGAGATGGCAGCGGTACAAAGGATTGGACAAGATGTGGTCGAGGATCAAGCAGAGGTCGGCAACAGGAGATCAAATCGGGGGTGGTCAAAACAGACGAAGGTCGGCAACAGGAGATCAGATCGGGGGTGGTCAAAACGGGCGGTGGTCGGCAACGGGAGATCAAGAAATACACTTTAGGGAAGCTACTAACGGGGTACAAGGCGCTATCACAGGCCATGGGCAAATGAAGGGGAATCAGCTTTATAGGGACAGGCAAGACTGGGACAGGAAGATGATTGGTGCAACTGAGAGAACAAAACTGGTTGGTGTTAACTTTTAGAGGGCGTGAGTAAACTATCTCCAAGTGGGCTATTGGCCCACTCTGGGAACCCTGGGCTGATTGGCTGATTGGCCCCTTTAAAGATCTGTGCTCGCGCCCGCGCGCGAGCACGTACAGCAGAGCCAGGGTCGCGAGCAGGGGGCGTGGCCGAGCGGCGCGCCGCCCGAACAGACGCCGCCGGAGCCGCCGCCCGGCCGAGACGCAAGCCGGAAGCAGCGCGGCCAGCTGCCCGGGGACGGCGCGGGAGCAAGGACGAGGTGAGTGGATTCCTGACAACATGCAAGACATGACTAACACCTTAAAAACACTGCCTAGTACCCCAAATTTCATCCAGTGCCGAGTACCACAGCATACAAATTCCTGGGAAAACTCCTAATATCAGCACGTATACACACCCCTAATAATAAACAATAGTCTATTGTGCCGGCACAATATAACCCTATACAATAAACTAACTAAATTTGTATATATTAATTAGTTTATTGTATAGGGTTATATTGTGCCGGCACAATAGACTATTGTTTATTATTAGGGGTGTGTATACGTGCTGATATTAGGAGTTTTCCCAGGAATTTTTATGCTGTGGTACTCAGCACTGGATGAAATTTGGGGTACTAGGCAGTGTTTTTAAGGTGTTAGTCATGTCTTGCATGTCTTGCATTGTATGTTTCATGTTGATTCTTTAATAAATGAAATTGCTTGATTTGATTATTGTTGGTGCTCCTGTCCTTTAGACCTGTGGGTTCACACCCATGAGCCTAATTTGGTTTCGGTACTAGTATTGTTGCAGTGTAGCACAGTTTCTCTTATAATATGTGGTGCACCACTCTGGTCTATCGTTAACGAATTATGGCATAACCCTATCCAAATGCAACTGGAGTGCCACTGACCTAAAGGTAGCCCCCACCCTGCGCTCCCACGAGTGGCCACTCTTACTTCCAAACCAACAAAGGGGGTTATTCATCAAGGAATAGCGGCAGGTAGCGCCTCGTAGCGGCAGGCAGCGTCTGGTGAACACCGGGCGCTGTACGCAAAACCACATTTAAGAAAGCGAATCTGGTGAGCAACTCTAACAGCGTCATGTAGCGTCACATTTATTATTACAGGCAGCTCAGCGTATAGCGCCGGCACTCTAGGTACAAGAGCGCCAGGTATTACCTGTCGCTCAGTGTCGCTCTCCCATACATTTCAATGGGGCTTCATTAGTTGTGTATAAAAACTCTCCTGGCTGCAAAAAGCACTTTTTTGGACTTTTTATATTTGTATGCAGAATTGTCATTACAGGCACAAAAGTGTTATTGTCCCAGTTTTAAAACTATGTCATTCCGGGGTCTTTATTTAACAAGGGATAGCGCCCAGTAGCGAATGGTGAGCGAATGGTAATGACGCTCACCGCCACGAGAACGCCGGCTCCCCTCCGCAATCACACATTTATAAAGCCGATCCTGCTTAGCGACTGACAGAGCGCCAGATAGCGAATCATTCATCATTATTCCAGCCTCAGCCCACAGCGCCAGCGTCCGACCTTGAACAGCGACAGGTATGACCTCTCGCTACCTGGCGCTCTCCAATGCATTTCAATGGAACAATCTTTAAATATTCATAATTAATTGCTATTTTTTTTTTTTTTATGTCAAAAATTCTGTGACCACTTCTGCCACGTTAGATATTTTTTTTAAGCTAAAAAAAAAAAAAAAAAAAAAAAAAAAAAAAAAAAAAAAAAATTGTGCAGAATTGATATTACAGGTCTGATATTAATGTATTCATATTACAAAATTATTTTAAAAACTTGTTTTTTTTGGTTTCCAAAAATATGGTTGTTTGGGGGTTAAAAAACTACTTTTAACCCATCGCCGCCAGCGCTCTGGGGTTTAAACATGCATTTCACAGCGCGAGAATTTTTGGAGCGCGATTTGTTAATGAATATGGTGGGAGCCGTTCGCTATGGCCATTCGCTATCATGCGCTCCCATACAGTGCGGAACCTGTCAAATAGCGACTCCTCACTCAATATTCAACATTACCGCACACCGACGGGGGTCGCTGTCAACAGCCGAACAACGGCCAAGCACAGCGAATACTAGCGGGCGCTCTGAAAATGCCGTTACAGTCGCTCAACTGTCGCTACCTGGCGCTATTAATGAATCGGCCTCCATATGTTTTTGCTTTGTTACTGGTGGATATGTGATCAAAAACAGACCTAAATCACACAGCGTCTGGCGCTCTATGATATAGCGACCAGCTTTAGAGCGCCGGCGCTGTGCATGTGTAATTTTTTTGTTAAATATGGTGTGGAGCGCCGAGTGGCGGATGCACTACCTCTCGCTCGCTGCAGTGCTGTACGGTTGTTAGAGTGCCCACCATACATCACAGTCATCAATGCTGGCCAGGTTACTACAGAGACTGCAAAGCTAGGTTACAGCGCCCGATACCCGCTTACAGCGTCTGCTAGCGGTCGCTCTAAGCGCCGCTATACAGATGCTTATCTGGCTATACCTGGCGCTAGTAGTGAATCAGCCTCAAAATGTGACCTGTGAATTCTTTATAAAGCACCATCATCCTCTATGCCGCTGTGCAAAGTAGCGATTACATACAGCAAATACTGAATTCAAAGTGAATATTTTAATAACAAGATGCAATAGGAAAGCGAGCTCGGCCCTAACAATTAAAGGGCCCTTTCCCCTTTGCAGCGATTACAATGGAGTGGGATTGCAAGGAGTGCCGCAACCAATATTGCTGCAGACGAGGGCATTGGCCACATGTGCCCATGGGCAGAGCTTGCACAACTCAAACTGGGACATTTGAATCTTGCCTCAGAAGCATGCGGAGGAGAAGAGAGGGGGGCAAAAGTACAGGGGGCGGGGTTATAGCTGTGCTTTGCACAGACAGTGTAAAGCTGGGGTCAGGGAAAGGACAGCAATTCTAGAATGCAGAGCGACACAGTCAGAAGACACTACCTATTTGCAGGCTGCCTGATGCTCCATGAGCCACTATCTTGGATGTTTAAAAGCTCATAACATGCGGTAGATGCAGGTAGGATGGTTTTTAATGTGTCGATCTGTATGTACAGGGTGGGGGAAACATAAGATATGCTCTTATTGGGGATGAAGGTCCGGTTTAACCTCTAGCTTTGTCTAAAGAACCCCATTTCAGCCATGAATCAAGGTTAAAGGATTTTGGGGGGGTTGCGGGAGCTGTCAAGGCGACACCCCTCACCTGTTAGTTAAAAAAATGGGTGGGGGCAGCTATAAAGTGCTCTGATTGTTTAGGCATTTAGGCTTATTCTTTAGGCATTAAGTCATTTTGCAGATGCACTGCTCTATAACACCACGCCCCACAAAGGGCTTCCACTTCAATAGATCTTGCTGGTACACCAAGCCTAGGCTAAAGAGGGCCCCCTGCCCGGAAGCTACAAAAACTGGTGAGCTCCTAAAAAAATCCTGTAGGCATACTGGCTCCAGTAATGTACATTGAAGTATAAAGTCACCGTGGACATTATTCAAACTGGCCACATCTGCAAATCCTAATGCCCACATAGAAGGGTCTCATGTCAGTCCAGGATGTTCAGGGCCTGATCTTTGCAGAACTCCGTAGGAGCCAAATCAAACAGCGATGTCTGGTCTCACAGCATACAGGGCTCTGATCGGACAAGATCCTAGGCATGCACTGTTGGGAGTGGGGAAAGGTGTGTTTTTAAGGGCACCCTGGGTGATTTCACACAGTGGGGCATCCCAATTTGGGGAAAAGGCAGCGATCAGCCCTGGAATCTTTTAGATTCCAGGCTGGCCGCTGGTGGGTTTTGTTCCACTTTAATCATAGGCTGCTCTTGGTCACATTTCTCATTCTACTACACGCTACGAGATAGCATACCTACGGGGCTGGCAGGGCTCCAGTCACAGCTGGTAGTAAAAGGTCAGGGTCATGAAGGCCTGTATTTAAAAAAAAACGTATTGCGTGATCTCAATGACATCAGCTGGGGCCACGTGGTACAGGTTTCATCACACGCCCCCCCCCCCCCCCCCAAACAAGTTAAAGGGTTTCTGCAGAAAAAAAGGCAATGAAAAAACTGAATAAAAAAAAAAAAAAAAAAAGAAAAGCCTCGGCCAGTCTTGATCCCATGAAATTGTGGCTGCTGAAGCTCAGTGGTTCTATAGCAGAGTTAGAGTTAATAGGTACCCCCTGGGTAACTCCTATACGCATTCGCTACTTAGACAGGCAACACAGTGTGGTTGGTCAGGTGGCGCGCCCCTCTATCCAATACTAAGGAAACCAAAGCGTGCCATGGAGTCGGCTGGGGAACACATAGGACTAATGCAAGTGCTGTGGATACAGACTGTGATACAGAGAGAGAAGAAAGGGGGGAAAGAAAGAAAAAAAAAAGGGGAGGGGGGTAATGAGTTTAGAGTGACCCAGGAATACAGAAACCAACCTTGAAAGATTTACTGCAGTAAGCTGGCACCTTGTCTGCTGACAACCCAACAGTAAGAAAGGACAGGAAAAGATGCATCGCGACCCAGAATTTGTTCCTGAGCAACAGCCTGTGACTGCCTGGCCCTGGACTAAGTGGCCCAATTCTGTTGGCTGTCTGCGCGCACTGCACTCTGTAGCTGCCGATGGGTAAAACAAACTTACACCCATTTGCGTCACTGCAGGAAAGACCTCCACTCAGCACCCAAACCCTAACATTGTTCAGCTACCCAGAGCTGAAGGCCGCAGAGATGCTGGCTGCTTCCGGTCCATTCTATGCCGCTCATTGATATGCATGGTAGAGAACACAGATTGGAGGAGAACCGTGCGCTGTTAGATTGCTGGAGAGGTAGAAATATGCAGCGTTCCCTCGGCTTCCACATAGCAGGGATGCCCCCTAAATGAGGAACAAGAGCTGGGAGATTTCAAATCATTGGTTAGGTTTCTCTTAACCCTCAAACACAGGGCTGCCCCCATTTGGGTGCAACCCACACTCCTAGATGCCCATACCTAACACTGGCATTCCTTGCGTTGGTTGCCGTTCACCTGACAGCCAACCCCTTGGCCAAGCTGGTGGGAGCATAGTGATGTGCAAGGTTGGAAGGTGAACAAGATAGGCTGCTGGTGGTCATGTGTTGAAGAGGGAAAAAAAAAGGAAAGGAAGGAGGAAAAATACAATTCTGTGATTACTCACCTGTAGAATTATTAAGTGTATTATATGTATACAGCACGTCCTGTTCCAGAGGATCTTCCTTACACTTGGGTTATACCTCCAGTAGATGGCGCTGGACTGCAGAGACAGAAAAGTGGCTCCTCTCGGCCCCACATATACCAGGGACCTCCCACAAAATCCTCAGTATTGAAAAGCAGTTAAAATGAGACCGGGAGAACTATAACCATTATATGAAAAAATGTGAACATAAGAACAATCACCATAAAGAGGTAACTCAAGATAATGATAACAAGGGTGGGGTGGAACAGGACGTGCTGTATACATATAATACCAATTCTACAGGTGAGTAATCACAGAATTGTATTATTCTAAGTATACAGCACGTCCTGTTCCAGAAGATATTCCTTACACTTAGGACATCCAATAGCAGTGTCTGTAAGGTAGGGTGGGATCCCCAAAAGTAACAGCAGACAGTTTAAACCACTGCCGCCTGCAGAACCTTGCGGCCAAAAGCAGCATCAGCTGAGGCCCTAACATCAACCTTGTAAAATTTTGAAAAATTATGAACAGGAAGGGAGGCTCCTTCCCCTCAGCAGAGTAGGCCTGTATCACCACCTGACATATCCACTTGCTGATAGTGAACTTAGCCGGAGCCAGACCCTTCTTAGGTCCAGACGGAAGCACAAAAAGAGCATCAGTCTTCCTGAAGGATTCAGTAGCCACCAAATAGAACTTCAGAGTTCTGACTACATCCAGAGAATGCAAAACAATGTCCTGATTGAGATGAAAGGCAGAAACAACCTTAGGCAGAAAATCTGGCTTAAAACGAAACACCCCAGCGCCGCCAACTCAGAAACATGCCTAACAGAAGTGATAGCCACCAAAAAGATCACCTTAAACTTGAGAATGGACAAAGGAGCCCCTTGCAAGGGCTCAATAGGAGACCACTGCAGGGCAGATAAGACCAAGTTCAAGTCCCAGACTGGTAACATAGGCTTACGTGGGGGACGCACGTGAGTAACCCCCTAGAAAAGGGTCTTGACCAGGGGATGCTGAGCAAAGGATCTTTGGAAAAAAATAGCCAAGGCAGAAACATGGCCTTTCAGAGTACTGAGCTGAAGACCCAGATCCAAACCAAGTTGGAGAAACTACAGAATCCTAGGAATAGAAAACACACGACAGGGAAGCCAGTGGGACTCGCACCAGTCAATGTAAGTACGCCAAACCCTGTAATAGTTGACAGAAGAGGACCTCTTCCTAGCCCTGATCATGGTATTCACCACCGAGGCAGTAAGCCCTTTTTCCATCAAGATGGAGGTTTCAACAGCCAGGCCGTCAAAGCCAGCGTTTGTAAATTGGGGTGGCGTAGGTGTCCCTGAGTGAGCAGATCTGGAATCCGTGGCAGGGCGTACTGATCTACTGCCAACTGCACGATGTCTGCGAACCACACTCTTCTTGGCCAACAGGGGGCCACCAGGATGGTTGGTGTCACGCTCAAGGTAACTCCAGCCCTTTAAATAAGCTCACAACCCCCAATCTCCACAGCCAGCTTCACCTGTAGGAGCCCCCGTTTGCCGGGACGCAAGGTACGCCTACCCGGGATCGGTTGCCCCCAGGACTTAATGGCTCAAAGGATGTGAGCTTATATGTGAGAGGTCTGGAGAACCAATAGCAAGAGCGTGGGTGACGGAAGTCCAGAGACAGGCCAGAGGTTGACAGCGGGAAGACAGAGATTGTGGCGGTACAAAGGATTAGGCAACACGTGGTCAAGGTTCAAAGCGGAGGTCGGCAACAGGAGTTCAGATCGAGAATGGTCGGTTCAGGCGGTGGTCGGCAACAGGGTTTCAGATCGAGAATGGTCGGTTCAGGCGGTGGTCGGCAACAGGTCAATAACAAATACACAGAGGTCAATACTAGATACAAGGCGCTATCACAGGCACTGAGCATCTGACGGCATGAACCCTTTATAGGAAGCTAGAATGGTTGAGACTGGGGAATAGAGTGTGTGATTGGTGCAACTGGGAACTAGAAATCAATTGGGAGATAGCCCAATCCCATCTATGGGCTCATTGGCCCAGACAAGGAAGGGGGTGTAAGCCCTACTAAAGACTAGGGCTCATTGGCCCTTTAAACTAGTCCTCAGCGCCGCCGGAGGGAATAAGACACACGTGCTCGCGCCCGGGCCGGGGGCCGCGCCGCCAGCCGCCCGGGGACGACGCGGGAACGGGGACACGGTGAGTGAGAGCTGACAGTTGGCACCCCTTCCTGAAGGGGTGCCAGATAGGGTTGGGGTTCTCCAGACCTCTCACATATAAGCTCACATCCTTTGAGCCATTAAGTCCTGGGGGCAACCGATCCCGGGTAGGCGTACCTTGCGTCCCGGCAAACGGGGGCTCCTACAGGTGAAGCTGGCTGACTATCTTGCGCAGCACCCTGCCCAGCAGTGGAAACACATACAGGAGCTGGAACCTCGTCCAAGACATTGCCAGGGCATCCGTGGCCAAGGCCAGAGGATCCTGGGACAGAGAGACAAAGACTGGAAGCTTGTGATTGTGACGGGACGCAAACAGATCCACATCCGGCTGACCCCAGCGGTGGCACACAGAGCGAAACACCCTGCTGCTGAGGGACCATTCTCCCAGACTAGAGGTCCCCCTGCTCAGAGAGTCTGCCTCCAGATTCTCCACCCCCGGGATGTACACAGCTGAGATGCAGGGAACATTTTCCTCCGCCCAGGACAGTATCAGGGATACTTCCTTGAGGGCCCTCTTGCTCCGGGTCCCTCCCTGATGATTCATGTAAGCAACTGCCGTCTGGTTGTCCGAGCGGACCTAACAGCCCGACCCCTCCGGTGTGGGGTTAAGTGGGCAAGAACCAACCTGATCGCCCTCAATTCCAGAATGTTGATAGGGGCATGGGCCTCCTGAGGGCCCCACTGACCCTGGAACCTCAGGGACTTCCAGAATCCCCCCCCAACCTGTCAGACTGGCATCCGTGGTGACAGTCTCCCAGCAGGGGGCAAGAAAGGACCTGCCCCCCCAGCAGGTTCCTTGAGTCCAGCCACCACACTAGAGACCGCCTGACCAGAGGGGACAAGACAAACACCTGATCCAGGGACACAGGGTCCTGATCCCACACTGACAAGAGTTGAAGCTGAAGAGGCCTCATGTGGAACATATGGAACCA